>CM038470.1:18124014-18701632 GCA_021464415.1 Lonicera japonica
ATATATATAGAGAGAGAGAGAGTGATGGGTTTGTTTAATGTATTTCTGGGTATTGGTCTTGGGATGGGTGTGGTAGTTATGTTCATGTTGTGGAGATTAATTTACACTTGTTGGGTGTTGCCGAACATGGCACATAGGAAGCTTAAGAGGAATGGGCTAAGTGGTCCAACTCCAAGTTTTCCTTTGGGGAATATTAGTGATATGAAGAAGAAGAAGAGTGATTATACTTCATTGTCCTCCTCTTCCTCTTTAGCCACTAGTAATCCACATGATATCCATTCGAGTGTTTTTCCGTACTTTTCAAGGTGGCAAAAATCTCATGGTAAGCTGTAATTAACATATAAATATGTGTGCGCACAGTGTGTGTGAAATATTACATCCTATTTTCTTAATAAATGGGGACATACACCAATCAAAAAAAAAAGAAAGGTAGACGTACATAATGTTAAATGTGTGGGCCAACTAGTTCATTTGAGTGGTGTTTATCAGTTTATACAAAAATTGAATAAACCCAACATATTTCTTAAAAAAAATGCAATACTATAGCTAGCTAGCATATGTTATCGCTCTTTCAGTAACAACATTTACATTTTGCCCAGTTTCACATATAATTAACCGCGGGTGTGTTCTCTTATATATCCATCCCATATGCATCAAATACTATTATACTTTTGCAAATTAATACGGAAGGGAAAACTTACATTTTGTCTTGTGAAGAGATCTATATATGGTATCTTTCAATTGTCGTCATCTCAATTTACATAATTGTTTCTTTGAAATAATTATGTTCATATATATATACACTTTAAAATGTCAAACTTGTAGTGTATATATATATGTGTCGATGTAATAGTATTCAAATACATGCATGATAGTATTTGAAAGATGACATATACCAAAATTATAACATATACCAAAACTATAATTAAGTTGTATGGAAAATGCATGACATAATGTTTAATAATTATTGCATGCAGTCCACGTAAATTGGGAAAGAAGTATATATAATAAATGTTTTATTTGATTATTAATTTTGGTTTTTAATAAATTCATTGCAGGGAAAGTGTTTATCTATTGGTTGGGAACGGAGCCATTTCTGTATATTGCAGATCCTGAATTTCTAAAGAAGATGTCATCAGGTGTATTGGGAAAAAGTTGGGGAAAGCCAACAGTGTTTAAGAATGATAGAAAACCAATGTTTGGTAATGGTTTGCTTATGGTGGAAGGTGATGATTGGGTTCGTCACAGGCATCTTATCACTCCTGCTTTCTCTCCCTCCAACTTGAAGGTACCTATACTCTCTCTCTCTCTCTCTCTCTCTCTCTCTCTCTCTCTCTCTTATATGCAGTATGCACTAACTTATCTAATCGAGTGCTTTGATATTTGTACTTACAGTTTTAATAATTGTACGAGAGTATATTATTAAAATAAATATACATACCTAATCAATGCACTTAATCAGATACGCCAGTTGAATAATTCTGTATCATTATTGTCAGGATTATGTTTTTCCTGATCACTCAATTTGTTTATTAATTAGGCTATGGCAAGCTTAATGGTAGAGACAGCCACGGATATGCTTGACCGATGGACTTCCCAGATCAATTTTGGAAAGTCAGAAATTGATGTGGAAAGAGAAATCACCATTACAGCCGGAGAGATCATTGCTAAGACAAGTTTTGGGATAAGCTATGGAAATGGGAAAAAAGTGTTCGAGAAATTAAGAGCTATGCAGCTAACTTTGTTTAAGTCTAATCGTTTTGTGGGGGTACCTTTTAGCAAGTTTATGTACCCGAAGCAAACCTTAGAAGCAAAACGACTGGGAAACGAGATCGACGCCCTCTTTTTCTCAATTATAACTGCTCAGAAGCAATCAGTTAGTGGAAATTCGCAGCAGAACCTGCTTGGCCTTCTGATGTCTCACAACCATGCCGACGGAACATTATCCACGACAGAGCTCATTGATGAGTGCAAAACTTTCTTTTTTGGAGGGCACGAGACCACAGCCTTGGCGCTGACTTGGACAATGTTGCTGTTGGCCATGCATCCGGAGTGGCAAAATCAACTTAGAGAGGAAATCAAAGTAGTCATTGGAGATGGAGAGATAGATGCCACCATGCTTGTTGGACTCAAGAAGGTAACATCTTTTTCTTTTTTCTCACATTGTGTGTTTTATTTGAAAGCTTTAGAAGGGTATTCAATAATCCTTCCGTGCAAAAATATTTGTCTCATTTTCTATTTTCATTTGTCAAAACATTATCTCCATTTAAATCAAATTTTATATTTTAAAAAATACCTCCCAATCAAACAATTCCAAATTTGGGTGGTTGAGAAGTGAGAAAGCACAATTTACCAAACCCATATTTTTAGGTGATAGCAAAGTGACTCAGAGGTCAGAGTTATTTACTGCAAAATTCAAATATGAAGTGTCAGTCCACCCGTTAAGGCGCGTGATCCGTGCAGCACGTAATCCCCATGTTACCAAAAAATGTATCCACGTGGAATTTTTATAAAATTATGTCCGATTTTTTTTTATTAATAGTACCGACCACTTGAACTTCTGAAAAAATATACAACTAGAAAGACACGGGGGAACGTCCACCTTGCACCTAAAAAGTTTCTCTCATATTTATCTATCACTATCACATTTATAATTCTGTGGTTCTTTTTTCTTTTCTTTTTTTTAATAAAAAAATCATAAATTAATATTCTCTAGATAATAACTAATATATCAAACTATGCATAGAAAATAGTTGTATTCTTAAATAATTTTTCTATTAATTGGTTTCTAGTAATAATAAATATATGTTATTTAAAAAAAAAATTCTAATGGCGCAAATGCTCAAATACTATTTCTCACTAATATTGCGCCAAGTAACTATTAAAAGAAGTTGGTTTGCAAAGAATATGAATTTCTTTATATATTTTAATCGACAAAATCTAATAAATCTCTTACTACAGATGGGATGGGTGATGAATGAAGTTTTACGATTATACCCCACAGCACCGAACGTACAAAGACAAGCAAGAGAAGATATAAGAGTAAATGACGTCGTAATTCCAAGTGGAACGAATATGTGGATTGATGTTGTAGCAATGCACCATGATCCTGAGTTTTGGGGCGATGACGTTAACGAGTTCAAGCCGGAGAGGTTTCAGAAGGATCCATTGCACGGCGGGTGCAAGCACAAGATGGGTTATTTGCCATTTGGATTTGGAGGGAGAATGTGCGTGGGTAGAAACCTATCCATGATGGAGTATAAGATTGTCCTTACCCTTATCCTTAATAGGTTTTCTTTATCCCTGTCACCAAACTACTGCCATTCTCCTGGAATTTTATTATCTCTTAGGCCTACTCAAGGATTACCTTTAGTGCTTCAACCTCTGTAAAGTATTTTGCTTTTACAAGTATTTTAAGTTAGTGGGATGGCTAGTAGTGCATGTTTAGATATAATGATTCTTTTATTTGATGTAATTAGAGTATAGGGTATGTCTCTCCAAAAATTATTAACGATGATTTAGGGGTTGATATTATTATTATTATGCATTGTTTTGAAAAATAAATAATTAAAATAAAAGAAAATATGGTTCATTACTATAATTTTGACCCAGCTTTATTTGGTATGAATCTATTGTAGCATAATCAAATTTAGAATGCGTTCTACAAAATTAAATGTTAAAAAATTGTTTTTTTTATAATGTACACCCCCCAACCCCACCAGACGCGCGCACCTAGGACCTACCCTTTTTCCCTGCTCCAAAAATTCAAAATTTCATTTTTTGAAATATATCTACCATCTTAAATTAATAGTTAACATCTTATTTTCTGAGATATCTCAACTTAATAATTTATTTTATCGGCCATAATCAATTGAACAGGTGGGGATTAATGTGTTATATGTAAAAAAGTATTCTATATATAACTGCATTTTTTAATAAACGAAAAATATACAGAAATGTGATCTTAATTGAATAGATTAGAATGATATCGTAATATGAAACGCTGCAAAATGAATCAAATGAAACCGTAAATGTTCTTTACCCCAAGAACCATAAATGTACCCAGTATTCCTTCCATAGCCGAACTTCGTACCAAATCAAATGAAATAGCGATCTATCAAAGATAAATGTCCTCCAAAGCTCTGCAAACAACCGCAGGTTAACGTTTTAGATCAATAGGAGGTTGGATGGCTCGTAAGTACTCCTCGGCATCAAAAGCTACGATTATTCCTTCTTCGTCTTTGCAATGAAGACTAGCTTCCATTAACAAACACTTTGTGAAAGTTTTTTCGGCTAGTAGAGTGTTCAATTGATAAGTCACATACCCAAGTTTTCTTCATCCAGTTGAACCAACTGTATATATTTCAACTTCCAACAAGCTAGTTATTTATTCTTATCACCTTAATTATATTCGTTTAGCAACTAGATCAATGGCAAACCTGGTTTCAATATAGCATTGGAGCGGCAGAGTTGGTCCTGGCCATTTCTAGACAGAGACGGACCCAGAATTCTTCCGAGGGGCGGGTTAATAGTAACAGACAAAAAAATCATTAAAAAAAATCGAAAGTATAACCATATAGTAAAAAAAAAATTTAATAGAATAATTTAAATATTTGAGTTCATACACAACGAAAAGTATTTAACAAAGTTAAGTCGACGAGTTTTTAATGATTCTAATTCATCTATTACAGACTCTAAATTAATTTGCAAACCGAGGTCTTGCTCTCTGTTCAGCAACATGCAATCGGTAAAAACTACAGCCCCCATTGAGCTGTATATATCTGTTTTGATATTATTCATACTGGAAAATGTTCTTTCTATACTTGCCGTAGAAACACGAAGAGTCAATACAAGATGAATTAATCTATTGTATAATCCTCCAACTTTCTTCTCAAAACTAGTTTTCAAAATAACTTGATAAAGGTAGAAAGCTTATGAAACTCTAGATCACAAAAAAACATCAAGCTTGTAATGCATTAGTTGTGATTTCAATACTCAAACATCTTGAATAGTGGACTTATAATATTTGAGCTGAGCTAAAGGGTGGGCTAAAACTTAACAAAAGGGTGGGCATATACTAATTTATTTATTTTTTTACAAGTGTTAGTAGGTTTTTCAAGTGCTGAAACTCGCCCTGTCCCTCCTGGGTCCGCCCCTGTTTCTAGGTTCTGAACAAAATCTTAAGTGATATTCTCTTATAAATAAATAAATAATTTTTTTATATTAAAAAAAGTTAAATTAATTTTATTTTAATAGAAAATAATAGTAAAGGACAATACAAAAATGGTGCTTATAATAAAGGACAATCATTTGAATTCATTAGTTTGTAGGATAATTTTTTAATTAAGGACAAAATATTAATTATTTTATTATTTCAATGAATTAAGTTGAATTTTAATACTACCCTTTTTAAAGATAAATATAAAAAATTAAATATATAATTAAATCAATGAAAATAAATTTAAACACATATCACAAGAAATTCAAACAAGAAGATAAACGCAATAATTATATAAAAAAAGTTAAAGGAAAAAAATGTCTCAAACTAACCAAACATAATATGAGACTGAAATTACAAATATGTTCGAACCACAATTCAAGTTACATCTTTTCAATTTTCTTCTAGACACATTACATTATATTTTTTAAGTTTTCTGTTAGACATATTAAATTAAAAATGTTTTTAATTTTATAGCAAGCATAATGTAAAATTAAATTTTCAATATTTTTTTACTTGGCCATCTTTCAATATAATTTTTTTTGTTTAATAACCTTTACAATCTTGGCGAAGTAGGTCGGGTTGAATTTTCCAATAAAAAACCTGTCCCAAATCATATTTTGGTTGAGATTATAAATACACAAGCAGAGTTTAATTTCGGCCAAATACACAGAATTCTCTTATTTATTTTTTTAAAAAAGGGTATCTCTACTAAAAAAAAGTCTAATATAAAGCTAATAATATATTACTTTAAAATATTCTCATTTCTAAGAGTGTAAGTGTAATAATTTTATGATTTAATTTTTAAAATATATTTTTTAAAAATAAAAGTTCTTAAAGAAGGGTATGCAATGGTAAAAAATTTCCACCTTTCTGTCTCAATAGTTTCTTGAAAATGAGAGGTTTAAAACAAAGTATTACATCAATATTAAGAGGACTTATTTCCCAAAAAAAGACATCGGACCTTGTCAAAACATGTCCATCTTTGTGTCTTGGGTTGGGCTAAATGAGTCCAAAAATAATAACGAGTCTAAATCTAATAGCAATGCAACGAGTCCTTTACTCTGTATTGAGCCTCTACCTGTATCAGTTCATGGCAAATAATAATAATAATAATAATACTTTCTTTGAAAAGATAAAAAAAAAAAAAATGAATTAATAATTCTTAATTTAAAAATTGTCAATATTCTTGTTATTCTACTAAAACCCGTAAAAGGCTATAAACCTAAATTTGCCAGAGCCCTTATTTCTCTCTTTCTCTCTCGAAGCCTTTTTCATTCTTCATTTACTTGAAAGAAAAAACCAAAGCCCAACTCTGCTTAATGATGTACTAGAAAATTAGTATATTACAATCCACCAATTTATGTTTTGGAGAGCATATTTTATCACAGTTGTTGTGTTTTCAGTGTTTTTTAGGTGCCGAAAATAATTAGAGGAAATCACCTTTTGAATGAACTGATTTTGAGTCAAAATGGTAAAACAAGTTCTTGTGAAAAATATGAGAGCACATCAACATTCGCTTAATGGCTCGTTTGGTTCAAGATTTAAACCATTCCAGGAATGCTATATTCCATTCCGAAATGATTCCCACGTTTGGTTCAAGTTTTAAGTCCGGAATAAATGATTTCAGGAACAAACCTTTCCTCCAAAGTTCTCCCATTTAAATCATAAGGAATAAACCATTACCAATGAGCATCTTTTTTAATTTTTTCATGTTAGGACTAAATAACACTCTTTCTTATAAATAAATAATTCTTTTTTCATTAGTGTATGAAAATATTGTTTGGAATTTTTTTTAATTACGCTGCTGCACAAAAATGAAAAAAAAAAATTATTTGGAACTTTTTTCTTTTCTTTTTTCTTGGTGTAATTTTTTTTTAATTACAAAAATTGTAATTTTTGTAGGATAGTTATTAGCTAGGTATGTGTAATTTTTGTAATTTATTATAGTAATTGTCTCTTTTGAAAAATTAATAGGTGGTGTTTTCTCATCTTATAAAAAGAAGGGTATTTATGTAATTGATACTTTATTCCATTCCTATTCCCGGTTGAACCAAACATCGGCATGGCATCCTAGATGCCAGAAAAATAACTTTCCAGGAATCAAGTATTCCCATTCCATGCCCATTCCATTCCCAAAACTCGAACCAAACGAGCCCTAAAAGGAAAGAAATGATATAATCGTCAAGAAAGTGCTCAGTGTGGTTTGTCAATGCAATAATCTTCCACACATTAGACCACAGGTCTACACCTAGCAATAACGGTGTCATAGTAAATCCGAAAAATCGAACAATTGAAATATACCGAGCCAAACTGATCTGCAAAAAAATCAAACCAAAAAAAATAAAACAAAGAAACCGAACTAAAACTAAATATGTTTGGTTCGGGTTTGGGCCATGACATTGCAAAACCGAACCAAACCGAGTCATTGCATATGTGACTCAAAAATAATATTACTTCACTTTCTAAAATTTTATATTCCTAAAATTTACAAGGTGGAATGAGAAATCACTCTTTGTGTTATCATGAATATTAAAGTTATATTGTAAATGTAGGAACTAATATTTTTTATATCTAAAATAAGTAGGAACAAGTATAGAGTATTATTTTTTTGACCAAAATAGGTGTTGATTTACAATTTATTTATTTTTTTAAAGAAAAAAGATCTCAAAATTAAACCGGAAAGTTTAGTTCGAGTTAAGAAAATTTAGAAATCAAACTGAAATTAAAACCGAACTTTAAATTCGGTTTAAGTTTGTGTTTCCTAATTTTTGCCCCAATTGAAACAAAAAACACCCTTTACCTAGTAACAACAGCAAAATATGTGCATTTTTATTTGCCTACAGCCCATGAGGGAGCCGGCCAATTCTTGTTTCAACAAAAGCTAAAGTGGGCCTCATGCCCAGCAACCACAAGCCCACTCATATCTCCAATTTAATCAAGTCTTAGCGAAGCTAAGCAAATAATTATAATAGAGGAGCACATCTGCAGTGATCAACGACCACAAGTAAGCTTTGATATATTTTCTTTTCTTTTCTTTCTTGATAACTGTGCACGCAGCCTTTAATTTTTGGTAGGGCTATCGTCACACCACAAAGTTCTCTGTAATACTCTCTTCATTGACTTGATATAATAGGACCGAGTATATTATCATTTACTCGGTGCAATAGAGTCGAATTATTGTTGGTAACAAAAAAGATTAGGCTGACTCGGCCCTATTGTATCGAATCAATACACATATACTCAATTTTATTGCACCGAGTTAATATAAGAGTGTTACAAAGTGATTTGAGGGGTGGCAATAGCCCCACCCTTAAGATTTTGATTTCATCTTTTGTTTTATTCTTTAGCAATCCTTCAAGCACTTAATACTTTTAGAAAGACCTTTATATTTATTTATATGAAGATTCAAGACATCAATTAAATAATAGTACTTTTAATTTTTATTTTTTTGAGTAAATATTTCGACACTATTAATTTCAAATATATTTTTTTCATCTTCGATTATTTTCTTCCATTCAAGTAAGTTATATATTTATTTAATTATGCATTCACTTATATTAGTGTTCCTTATTCATGTTTTCTCCGCAGGGTTAATTAGATCCGTCGAACGAATTTATCGAACTAATATATTTACTTGCTACTATGGGAAAATTTTGCTTTACACATATTTGCAGCTTCCGTGTCATATCATGTCCGGTTAGTTTGAGACATTTTTTTCTTTTGACTTTTTCAATTAATTATTGCATTTACCTTCTTGTTTGATTTTCTTTTGATAATTATTTGAATTGGTTTGAATTTATTTTTATTGCTTTAATTTTGAATTTAATTGTATATTTATTTTCTTGTATTTATCTTTAAGAATGGTAGTGCTGGAATTCAACCTAATTAATTGAAATAATAAAATAATTAATATTTTTTCTTAATTAAAAAGATGTCCTCTAAACTAATTAATTCAAACAAGTGTCCTTTAGTAGAAAGTGTAGGTGGTTGAAATTTTACAACCTGACCCACTAAAGATAATTCGAGAAATAAGTCAGAGTGAACGGATAAAATAGGTTCCTCCGGCAACACTTATGTTGATCCAGTAATACATCTTTCGTCTGTGTGTGTGGTTGTTGTATTAAGTTTTTAAGGCAATGTTAATGGTGTTACAAGCTTTCTATCTCTAAAACAGATTAATTAAAATTCAGCAACTCTCTACCAAATACCCAGAAACCAACCCTTTTCTCGAACCTCCTTTCTTATATTTATACGTTTAGAATTATGGTTATATTTTCTCATTAGGGTTGACAGTAAAATGATTAAATAGGGTAAGGCTTGGATAATACTCCAGCTTTCATTCCCTTATCCACTACTAACAACTTCTGAATTTGTACGTTGGTGGTGGAGCAGTGGGAATTTACACGATTCTGTACAGATCCGTACGATTTGGTGTGATTTACTATACGCGTTTCCCACGTGTTCCACACGTGCTATGGCACATGCTTCCTTTCCTGTGGGTCTCGACACTGGCTTTCCATTACGGCGTGCCTTGGCGCCCTTTCTTCGACATGTCTTCTTACTACTCCTTCTTGTTTGGGCATGGCCCGCCAGCTAGGCCCGTGGTATGGGCCTTCGAGTAAACTAGACTAGCCAAGTTTATCTTAACCAAATTTTATGTTCCCTCAGAAAGGGAGTGGGACATTTGTCCTTTTAAAAAAAGAGCTCTTATTTTAATGATGCATGGCACTAAAAACACATTATAATTACAAATAATCCTGTAAAAAATGCTACAATTAAATATTTAATTCCCTATTATTATTTTTAAATCAATATAAATGAAAAAACAAAATTAGTGCCCTATTCAATTCTTTTGTATAGCATAAGAATATTGAGATTGGATATAGGAAGAATGAATTAGAGACGAGGGTCACTTCCCTGCACGCAGTTAGAATTTTAGAAACGTGAGTTTTTTTTCCTTTGGAAATTTGCGTTGTTAATTAAAAATTTTTTATTTACCTTCTTTAAAATATATATATATATATAAGCAAATAAAGTATTGGTGCTCCTCTTAATTTGCATTCACTTTACCAGCTCCCCCAGAGCCGGCTCTGGCAGCAGATTAATTAATCCAATGGGTAAGTTTCCGCAAACAAGGTTGAATTTGAAAGTGATTCTCATAAAATAATTATCTCCTCTGTTAATTCAAGGTTTGTGAAACTGGATGTGGCTAGTTCGATAGTAGATTATATATATGGAAAATAAGTATTGTGGGAGGGACTTTGTTTTATTTGTATCCTGCGATTGGAGAATAAAATTGCTCATGCTTTAGGTTATCACGTATTGTCTTTAGAAGATGTGAAAATTTGGGATTGCTTATTCCGAAGATGGTTATTTCCTTTACTTGGTAATGATATGCATCATGTTGCTTAATTTGTTTGCTCAAAGAAAAAAAAATACTACTACCATTTTTTGGTATTTTATTGTCTTTTTAGCTTACTCAAAGACTATGTTCCTCTAGTGCTTCAACCTTTGTAAACTATTGCTTTTATACTTTTTGTTGATTTGTTGACTTAGGGACTAGTAGTGTTTAAATGTAAGGATACTTTTCTTTAATGTTACAGAATACTTATATTCCAATCACGTATAATGTTTCTACATATTTTATCTCAAATTAAATTCCTACAAATACATAACTTTTAGTCTCATGCAATAAACAAATAATACTACTAACAACCAAAATAACATCAACATATATAGTCATAAATAAAGCTTACCCCGTTAATTAATCTTATGGTATATATGCCAATCAAAAAGTTTTATCTTAAAACTAAAAGAAACAATGGTATCATTAGCTTTAAGATTCCAATATAGAGATTAACTTCGAAAATACATAAGTTGACTTCCTAAGTTTTCAAACCATGTTTGTATATTACTAATGTATCTTACAACAGTATCATACAGACTTCATTTATTAAACTCCACTTTAGAAAAGATCTAATGAATTACTAATGCAATTATGATTACATGGGAAATTCTTCATGCTACATGTTAGAAGAAATCTTTCTGCATGATTAATGCCTATTTTTTAAATGAAAAATTTAGAACCATGTCTAACTTTATATCTTTTGATATTGCTAATAGAGTTATGTTCAGTTTTAAACGCCCTTTACACATAATTGGATTGTATCCTTTAGTAATTTAATGACTTTTAAGACATCATTACGTTCCACAGTTTCAACTTTTCTTCAATAACATTAATCCACTTAATAAATTCATTATACTAAAGACTTAAGACATAAGTAACCATATCTTAATTCAGATTCTTGTAAATAATTATGTAACCATTATGAATAATATATATACTTTCCCTTTGAAATTTCTTTAATATTTAAAAAATATTGAAAATGAAAACGTCTTTCAACATTTTCAAGATATACAGGTTCGCATATGATTTTTGTAATTTATAATTTTTGTATATCTTTTTATGTAATAAATATTTTATATAATTTTTTTGTCATGTTATTATTATTTGTAATTAAAAATTAGGGTTATCAAGCCCCCACTAAACTAAAATCTTGCATCCGCCACTGATAATGATTATTGTCTTATTTTTTGGGGGCGGTGATATTGACGTCCACCAAATGTATCACAAACACCCCTCCAAAATTTAACAAAAAACACATCTCAACACCCTTTTGTTTATCGCAAACACCCCATTGCTTAACTAATTTACCCAATGGTTATAAACATTAACTTATTTATTTATCCAATGATTAATAAACTAATTAATATAACATTAACCCAAATAATCAAAACCATCTATCTCATTTTCCCCCATTCATTATCATAAACAAATGTAACAAGAAAACTGAAAAAGAGAGGATAAACTCGGTTCTTCTCCATTTGAAGCTTATATTATCATAAAGAAGAAATATTGTAATTGAGATTGTTAAGAAAGAATAAGTTTAAGAGAAAGTTGGTGATGACATTGTACTCCAAAAGCAAACAAAAGAAGTGTTGTAGTTGTTATTATTGCTGTCTTAATGTGTATATAATATTCCATACATTATTCTACATTATTCAAATTGAAACAAACACGTAATCCTCAAAATAAAGCACAAAACGGATTATGTCCAGGCCTCATTCGGTTTATATAAAGAGAGTTAGTCAGCTATAACTATTTCCAAGTAAGCAGAGTGTGTACAAACACACTCTCCCGAAATGGAACGAGTATGTACAAACATACCCTCTCCAAAAGAACCAAGTTTGTATTAAATTACTCTCTCAAAGTAAACTGAGCCATCACTTTGATGATGCAAAGCTCTTATATATGTAATTTTTTTATGAAATTGGCCTGGATTGAAGATGTAAAGGTTGTTTATATATGTTGGGTGATTTTATTTCTATCCACGAGATCCTACAGTTAATCCATGTTATTAAGTTAATCCGCATTACCTATTATATTTGCGAGCGTGAATAGACTTACAAAAAAATTATTGATTTATTTTTTATAAATATTATTTTATTAATAATTTAATACTAAAATATCCACTAAATTAATAATTACACCCAATTTAATTTTAAAAAAAATATTAGATTTGTAAAAAGTTATTATTCTAGGTTAAGATGAAAAGTAAAAAAAAAAGGGAAGTGAATCAATAGTCCTCTTCTCCTCCATTTGCTCTATATCCTCCGTTAATTCCATCTTTAGCTCGATCTCCATTTCTGGCGTAAAGCTTCCTTTTTTCTGACGGGACTTCTGCTTTGCTGCACTCGTTGTCGGAAAGCGCTTTACATTTGGGAAAACTTATTATCGTCTTCTTCATTCCCTAAGCTCTAGAACAGACCAAGGGTTTTTGAGTAAACCTTTTCTATTCGTTTGAATGGCTGAATCAACTTCTCAAAAATGTTAGATTTAGTATTCTTAATACCTCTTACACGTTTTTAATAATAGACTTTATGTGTTGATATATTTGCTTCAAATTTCTTGTCAAGCTCTCCAATTATTTAAGAGATTTTTATTTGTGATTTATTTTTTTACTTGTGGTTCATTAAATTTAAGTATTTTTGTACCAAATTAAGCTAAATGTATTGAAAGTATAACATTACTTATTTACTTTGAGCTACAATTTTTTGGATTTGTGCCCTAATTCAAGTTTTAAAAGTTAAACAAGAATATCTTAGTACTAGATAGTATATGGGGAATGGTAGATTAATTATAGAGAGATAAAGATCATGTGAGTACCCCTTTGATTCTAAAAGACATGGTTACTTCTTTTCATAACATAAAAAGAAAGATGAATGCAAGTTATGAATGTTGCAGAGGAAAAGAAAAATTGGAATTTCAATTTTTTTATTGAGTTTGGCTCAATTAGTTGAATCCTCTATTATCTTGTGATTTGTAACGCTTGAAACCCTTCTTTAAAGTATATTTTGGTTTGGTTGTTTGGCGAAAGGTAATTAATTGATTGTTGATAATTTTGATAATTAAATACATGTTAACTAATTAATTCACAAAAGTAAAATTACATGTTAGATTTCACCTTTTCATAAAAATTATATTATTATACAATTTTTTTTTATACAAATGATATTTGACAGACCCGTAGTTTGATTATAGGAGGGATTCGAACCTTTGATCTTTCACCTCAAAAGGCTAGGTCTTACGAGTTAATCCAACTAATAAATTTATTATTATATAGGAGCAGGTAATGGCTAGTGTAACTTTGACCCCTTTGTGTTGTAAAAGCTTTGAGGACTGGAGCATAAGATTTATGTGATCTTGAATTAGATGTGGTAAAACCAAGCAATAAGCTTCAGGTTTCACTACTTCATTTTTCTCCATTTCTTGGCTTGCTCTGTAACTAAATTTGTGCTCTCTTTTTTGTGCATGTAATATTTGTACTTGTAAGGCAAAATTCAAGTCGTCAGTGTGAAACCCAATTCCTTGGAATATTTAAATATTTCAAACATTCTTTGTCCCAAGTTTTAGCTTATACACATGTATTAATATTTTACTCCCCCTTTTTTTTTTACATTTATGTATTATACTAGAGAGCAAGGGTTGACAATGCAATTACACTACTACAAAAATTTGTTAAATTGAAAGGGGAAGAGAGTAATGAGCTTGCTAAGATAGCTTTGGACTTGCTTGTTGTGATACCTAACATTAGGCCAAATAATCATCCAATTGATGATAACCAAGAGAGGAGTCGCAATAATGTTGCTCTAGATACCCAAGATGAAATAACGGAACACGTGTAAGGATAAGTCTCCCTTGGTAAATGAAAGAGTAGGTGTGGAGCACGTGGTCATGGGACTATCAGTGAAAGCCAGAGATAGCTTCATTTCATAGGCATGACTTTTGTTTTAATGTATGAGTGGCACATATCCTTCTTAACAAATTGCTTTTAGATGGCTAATATTAGACTACTTTGAATTACTTTTGTCATATTGTGTTTTTTTAACTATAAACTTCATTACAATGTAGTGTTTTACACTAGTTTAAAGTATTATTACAATGTTTTGTTTTTTTATTACAAACTAATTAATGTACCATCTTTTGGGTTTAATACAAATGTTAAGAGATTTGGATTAAATTTGTGTTTGATTTTTTATTGGTAGTTTTTCCTTATACAACTATACTTACACATAAACTATACAGGTACATGAATGTGAATAAAATTACAAATCTGCAATTAAGCTTATATGCTTCGCTTTAAAATTGTAAATTATTGTAATAGTAGAAGCATTGTTGGGATTTTGTTGTTTTAATACACAAAGTATCTCTCTAGGTTTAACTCCACATACACATGTCTATAGCAATTTGCTCTTTACTTTTTGAGAGTCTACCAACATTTGAATTCCCTTTAAATGTTGTTTGATCATCTATAGGGTGGTTATGCTTACCACATACAACTTTTAACTTCCAATTGTTGACATTTTCAAGTTTTCCCCTTTCAGCAAGAATAAAAAGCCACATTTCTTTGTTCTTATAATTTTTTGTTGAATCGGTATGTATTTTGTTCGACAAAAAACACAAACCCTAATATCAGTACGTAGTTTAAGCATACAACATGCTAATGAGAGAATCAGACAATACTTTTCAATACTGTAACGATCCGGTCCCACCTCAGTACGATATTGTCCGCTCTGGGTAGCGTCCAGCCAGGCCTCAACCCCGGAACATCTACCATCACGGCTTTATTTCTGGGAGCTCACGACTAGCTTCCCAGGGGGTCACCTATCCTGGGATTGCTCTGGCCACCTACTCGCTTAACTTCGGAGTTCTAATGGGATCCGAAGCCAGTGAGCCCTCAAAAGGCTACCTACTCGCTTAACTTCGGAGTTTTAATGGAATCCGAAGTCAGTGAGCCCTCAAAAGGTCTCGTACTTAATTAGTGATCATATTTTACTTATATGGGTCTCCAAGGATCACCATCTTCCGATGTGAGATGCCCCCTTTGAGCTACAATTCTTAATATCCTCGTCGATACATCGTACTCTGTGGGGTTCGCTCTGATACCATTTGAGCTCTGATACCATTTGTAACGACCCGATCCCACCTCAGTACGATATTGTCCGCTGTGGGTAGAGTCCAGCCAGGCCTCAGCCTCGGAACATCCACCCTCACGGCTTTGTTTCTAGGAGCTCACAACCAGCTTTCCAGGGAGTCACTCATCCTGCATTGCTCTGGCCACCTACTCGCTTAACTTCAGAGTTCTAATAGGATCCAAAGCCAGTGAGCACCCAAAAAGCCTTGTACTTAATTAGTAACCATATCTTACTTATAAGGGTCTCCAAGGATCCCCATCTTCCGATATGGATGCCTCCTTTAAGCTACAATTGCTCCTCTCAAGGGAGCACTCCTCGCTCACAGGGCGTCACAAATACAAAGAAGACTTTATAGTAAAATGGATTAATGCGAGAAAGGAAGTTAAGAAAGAACTGGGTATTAGTGTTGAAGACTAATTATTTTCATCGCAATCAACAGAGACTACACGTTCCATGGTGTGTTCTTTGTTGTTTTGCTTATGAATTTATACTTGAGATTATAATCTTATTTAAAATTTGATAAAATAACTTAATTCCATATACAAGTACTTTAGCAGAACATAATTTAATATCTAATGTCGGATTCAAAATTACTTTGTAATGTCGAATTCGAAACTAATTTGTAATTCTGAATCCGAAACTAATTTATTTTGCTGAAACTAATTTCGAATATGGAATTAAGTTCTTACCTAATTTTATTTATATCCACCGCTTTTGTTAGTTTATCTTATTTCTTAAGTTATCCGCATTGGTATTAAGTTGAGCACATAATGGGGCAAACTGAAAAAAATTATTAATTGATTTTAAGAAAATATAATTTTAATATCAGTTAAAAAGTAAGAAAAAAAAAAACACGAAATTTAGAAGAGATGCAGTGGCAGAAGGAAAGGATATTGACGGTTGGAAAGCCAGGATCATTCTTTCCTCTTCACAATACCCAACAAACACCAGCAAATCTTTTGAGAACAAATTAAAACCCTAGGATTGACATACATCCCATTCCAACCTCTACAAACAATTTGAGAGCAAATCCTGTAAGAAACCCTACATTCACTCCCCCCTCTTACACCACCAAATTCGGTAGTGTCAATCAACTACATTTTCTCATCTTCGTCAAAATTATGACTAGTTCTTTGACTGCAACATGGTCTCCCAATTCTTTTCAGCTTCGGTTATCATTCAATTGCCGAAAATCTGCTGCTGCAGTTTTTGTACAAATGCGTGTTCGGAAGAAGCTAGATTGTAAGATTCGTATGTTTTCGGCTACTGCTGACAGAAACGGAAATGGAAATGGAGATGGAGCAGAACGGCGCCGTACTGTGAATTCGTGGATGATGAATTCCAACTCTTTTTCTGGTGTTGATTCTTTTTCTGGTTGGTCCGGGAACAATGGCAGTAGTGAACAATCAAGTGAGCCTCAAGAGAAGGGGTGGCTTGGACATAATAGAGGTTCATTTTCTTTTATATCTCTACTTATGACTAATTTAACTGCGAGGGTCCGTTTGTTTTTTTAACCTCTTATTGCAGAACACTGAACACACCACTTCTAAGAAATATAGGGTAGGGGCAAGTGGATTATTTCATACATATTAAAGAACATATATATATATATATATATATATATTAACTGAATTAACATTATTCCACTTTCTAAAGTGATCATAATTTGTTAACAGATTAAGTACTTGAAAAATTTACACTTTGACCCTTTTATCAAAAGATTTACATTGCAACCTCCAAATGATTGTGTTGGAAGGGTGTTGGGATCTTGATAAGAAGTTTGTTTTTCCCCAATTGCTTTCAGGGTTAGTGGGAGCTGGAGTAGCTGGGGTTATTCTTTTTGCTGGACTTACATTTGCCACATTGTCTATAAGCAAGAGAACTTCGAGTAAGAACAGGGGGCTAAGTCCAATTTTGCATTAAGAACAGGGGCAAAGTCAAAAAAGCCCTCCTATTGATGGAGCACTTGGCTATCCGGTATTTATTTATATGCATGAATACATGAATTGTCTTTTACAGGATTGAAACCACAGGTGAAGTCCTTGACAACACAGCAAGAAACGTTTTTGGACTATGCAGCCAATGATGACCTGAATGATGGCGTTGAAGAGGAGGGAAATGCAGGCAGTAATGCAATGCTAGGCAATAGTAGTGTGGTAAGCAAGACAGGTACAGAAAATACTGACACTACAATTGAAAATGAACCCAACTTGCAAAATGAATCAGTCAGTGAGGAAATTCAAGTTGCTCCCATAGGCACACCTAAGATGCTTGAATCCAATATTCCTGGTCCTTCTAGCTTTGAGGATTTAGATAGAAGCCTTGTTGCTGAAAAACTCGAATTGAGTACTGAACCAAAAGAGAGCCATTTTGATGCCAAAATTACCAATTCATCGCTCTCTGATAATAATCAGACAAATCTTAACACCAACCACTATGAGGTGGTGCTTGATTCAAACAAAGCAGAAAAATCCAACTTCTCATTGGATTCATCTGCCAGTTCCATTGCCCATATTTCTACGGATCCTTTAGATTTCAAAATCTCAATCAATTCACAGTTCGATGCAGTTTTAGAGTCCCCTATTGCAAATAAAGAGGATATAGAGACTGTAAACTCACTTTCGACCAATGAAGATCTTAATGAAAACAAACAGCCGGAGATCTCAGCTGAGGGTGATAAATCATTCGGAGAAGTGCATAATCTAAACGGAGCTGGATCAGCAAGAACAGCGGTGTTGCCAGAATCCTCGTATCCTTTTGCAAATGAACAAAGTGAAAACGGTTATAGTGATATTTACGGGAGTGGAACATTTTTGGACGCAAATAATCCAGGAAAATTTTCCTCTTCTGTTTGCATACCTGCTCCATCCGCTGTATTTCCAGCCCTACAGGATTTTAATGGGAACGTTCTAGTTCCGGCAATTGTTGATCAAGTTCAGGGGCAGGCATTATCTGCTTTGCAAGTTTTGAAGGTACTTAGTCTTATTCAGCCAATAACTAAAATCAGATCGGTAACCAGTTCAGAATTTTTTTTTTTCGTGGTCCACTTACGTTTTCTTTTACCTTTAAATTCATTCTGTTGCCTCGGAGGTATTACAAAAGCAGGGAAATTAACTCATTTAAAACTAATTGGGAAATGATTTGCAGTAAGTGAATTAGTTTTGTGGTACTGTATTTTGGATCTCCGTGTCGCCTTATAGTGGCACTTTATGTCTTTAAAAAAAGAGATGGATTTATTTGGTTGAAAAGTGATAGTGAAGGAGAATTATGTAACATTCTTAAATGAGAAAACTAACATTCGACATGGAATATGATTTTACAATTTTACACATGAACTATATTGATAAAGGGAGATCAGTGGCATGGGCTATTATCTCACAGTATTGAGGTCAAAAGTTTGAATCCTTTTGGGGCCATCATCTCTCATAGTGTGTCCTGTTGCATCCAGATTGGAGGGTCTAAATGCACCCTTGGTTCTAAAAAGCGCTAGGCGGAAGGGAGGGCGCTAGGCTCAGTAATCTCTGTTCTATTTATTTTATTTGTTAATATGATACCATGATAAATCAAACTTTACTTCTTAAAAAAGGCAGAAGAGTTCTCCAACTAAACATGTTTCATAATTTAAACACAAATAAATAGACATTACTGAGGAAAACAAGAGTGAAAAAGTTTGTGCATCTAGTCAAGGCGGCGAAGCACTGTCTACTTTTCTAGCACCTAGGCGGCCTTGCGGCGAAGCACTTTCTAGCACCTAGGCGGCCTAGACCACCTTTTACAACGCCAACCTTGGAGATTACTCAGGTTCTCAAAAGGGCCTGCATATCCCGAGTTACTAAATATATATATAGTTTTCATTAGCCCAAATAAACTCCAAACTTGTCAGCCATGGACTAGCTTACTGGTATTCGGCTTCATATGTAGAATCCGAGATTGTTTTATTTAAGAAATATTAAGCAAACTAAAATTATTTCATTGGTTATAGTTAACAAAAAGCGAGGCAACGTGCACTGACAATGGGATGAGCTGTTGTCAAACTTTTGACCTTAAATTTCTACAACTTCCACACTTGGGACTTGTACCCACTCGACTACTTGCGAGTAACTTAGGTCATGCTTATTCACAAATACTAATAAGTATTTAAAGTAATTGTAAGCATAGACAAGGTCATAGTGACGTCTAGTTTGCATAATAGATATGTTTGATTTTTACTCACAGATGCTACACAAGGCAATATATATATATATAGAAAAGTTTATTATAATAGTAGGATGCTTATACTTTTTTCGTTGTTAAATGTCTCATTTTTCTTTTCAGTACATTTCAAATTAAGAGAATCTCTCAATTAATGCAACCATACATAATAGTCTGCTTAATATTTGATTAAAGAAAATTCTTCACATCATGTCGTTATCCATGCACCTTTTCATTTAGAATACTTGTGCATGTAGTGATCGAGAGAGAAATTTAAGAGGGCCATGGATCCCCTCTGGCCATAGTGTGGATCAACTAATGTTCATTCCCTCTCTGATTGTGGCCATGGACTATAAAGTGTCGAAGTTCTACTTTTTACCAGAATTTTAGTTGAGAGTAGCTTAAATAGTTAATTTTAGTTGTAAGAGTAGATTAGTAAGTTATTTTTTATGATTGGATTTCTTTCTCACTCTTTCCTTGTCATATATATTAAGATGGTAGATGTCCTAATATTTAGGCTTCCATACCTCACTTGAGGTGGAAGTTCAATGTTCATACTTACAGCAACCAAGAAATAAATTGGAAATTTTGAACTGGCTTATCATGTCATAGGGATTTTGTTCATTAAATGTGCACTATAATTTTTCAGGTTATTGAGGCTGATGTTCAACCTGGTGATTTATGTACTCGTCGTGAATATGCTCGCTGGTTGGTTTCAGCCAGCAGTGCAGTTTCAAGGTATAAATGTCTCATGTTTAGTGACCTGTAAAATGACGATCTTGGTTGTAGCATTTGAACTCAGATGTATTTACCAATATATAATTATATGGGTGCTAAATAAAAAAGTTGGAAAATGATTAAAACACTACTAAATTTTATGAGTGGTTGGAAAAAGAGATGAGTGATTTTCTGAAATATTCTATTACTTTTTGGGTTTTCCATGGAATAAAATTCTTTGGGTGCTGGGTAAGAAAATTTCCCCATGGAAAATAGGTAAAAGTTGGAGAACATCTGACCAATCACTCATTTTCCAAGGTTATTTATTTATTTATCAAATGGACCCTATATGATTCAATTCCCTGCAGGAATTCGGTTTCAAAGGTGTATCCAGCAATGTATATTGAAAATGTCACTGAACTTGCATTTAATGATATTACACCTGACGATCCCGACTTTCCATCAATTCAAGGTGACAATACAAATCTTTTTTGGGTTAATCCCTGGGAAGATTTTTTGTTGTTTAAAAGGTTTATTATATTTCACGTAGTTTCTAAATGGGTTTAATCTTTCAGGGTTGGCAGAAGCTGGACTTATATCCAGTAAGCTTTCAAGGCATGATATGAGTTCGTCTTTAGATGAAGATGTGAGTTCCTTCAGCTTCTGTCCTGAAAGGTAGATTATGAAACTGTTTTATGGTGCTTCACATAGAATACTGTCTGCGTCTTCTAGACTGTTGTTGCCTTGTTCACTTATCGGACCCATCCCCCTCTTCTTTCTCTGCTATCCAAGCATTTTGTTAAACAATAATTGTAATAATAATCTATTCTTTTGTTCTATATGGTCTGTTACGGTGTTACCTGGGGGATCCATCCTAGGGCTGTTGGTATGTTGGTTCTTTCCTTCTTTCCTGATGCAGAACAACAATGAGAATAATAGAAAAAGATAGAAAGGGGAAGAAGGGAATGCCCACAGGCGATGGCTCACAAGCCCTAACCTTACACGCTTTACTAGTTCATAATTCAACTCTGAGTACAAACGAGGATTGGACCCTTCTTTATAACATCCTAAAACCCTAGTCTAAGCCTAAATTAAGGCTAAAAGATGAATATCAAATATCCTAAATATCTAGTTTAATAGTACAATATCAAATAATAAATTTCAAATATCTTAAGCATCTATTTTGATTGCATCATACCTAAACCTAATCTTTCATTATTGATATAAATATATTCAAGTAATATGAAAGGCCATTGACTTCTAGAATCATCCGCATCACTGCCTTTCACTGGTCTTCTTATATTCAAACGCTGACTTTACGTACAATGCTATTTTAAAATGAACAGGGATGTACATTTTATGATCCATATAACAAACTTTTTATGCTATACATAACATTATTCATTTTTATATATCTATCAGTGTTTTAAATAGCATTCTGTGGTACAGCGCATTTTTTCACAAAAACGCTACATAGCGTGCAGCAAATAGCGTGGGTATTTTGGTGACGTGGCACACTATAGCATACGCTATTTACGCTTTTTGCAAAAAATGAACGCTATTTGGGAAAGTGAGAAACTAGGTCAAATAAGTGAAACAAATTAGCAAAGCCTTAGCTCGATTTTTTCTCCTCCTTGTTCATTCTCAAATCAGGAGAGAAACAAGTGGTAATGAAGGAGGAGAAGAAGAATGAAGGAGAAGAAAGAAGGAAAAGAACGAAGGAGAAGAAGAAATGGATAGAGAGAGACAGTGGCTGCAAAACGAAGTAGAGAATCTTACGAGATATTTTATATTTAGGGTTTTGTAAATGTTAAAATGACTTATGTGCCCTTAGCTATATGAAACATTTACAATATTAGTAAATGTTTATTATTGTAAAGGCCTTTCTATATTTTATTTATTAGTAATTTAATATCATCTTATTATAAATAAATAATAATAAATATATATATATATATATAGTATATATATGTAATATAGTATATATATTTACTAATATTCTTTAGTATGATATTATTTTTTATTTTTTTAACTATTACGCTATTCATGTCCCAAATAACTTACGCTATACGCAGGGGCGGAGCTACAGTGGGGTAGGTGGGGGCGGCCAACCCCACTGGAAGAAAAAAGAAGCAGTTTTACGGGGTTAAATTGTATTTGTAAAACTATTGGGGTCAAAATTCAAAACTTAAAAAATAAAACATTGATTTGAATTTGCTCATAAATGATTTTGATTCATGAAAGGATCGTAGGGTTCAACTTCATTAGATTATATAATGTATTTTTTTGTATCACATGTGACTAGATATAGCAAAAAACACTTTTTGTCTATTTAAATCTCTAATTATGATATGCTATTATATAAGTATTTAGTATTTGCATTTGTTTCATTCAAATAAGTGTTTATTTTTTATTGTTTTTAAGTCAATATTTGGTAAATATTTTAAAATAACCCCCAAATTTTTTTTTTGGGGGCTACCACCCCCAACCCACCTTCATATTTCTTTTTAGCCTAGCCCACCCCATGGATAAATCCTAGCTACACCACTGATTTCCGCCCCCACTAGCCAATAATCTTGGCTTCGCCACTGGCTATACGCTACGCTATTTGCACTACACGCTACCATAACCAAAACGCTATTGGCAGCGCTATTGCTATTTAAAACATTGATATCTATGTAACTGCATTTGCTTCGGATTGTGCGGGGTTTGTGACCTGTTTTAGAGGGAGGTTCAAATCCATCTATGTTGTATTATATGTATATATAGACAGAACATCTGCTACACGGACTGTTCATCTTGATGTTTCATAAGGAGGGATCAAATGACCCTGATTTGACTGCATTGAAGGTACTTTAATACGCAGCAGACAAAACCAGCCATGTTATTGTCTATGTTTTTCATGCAAGCGAAACACCACCCTCAATTAAAACCCTACTCTCTATCTGACACATTTGTCAATCACAGTACCTCCCACAATCTCCATGGACTTCAGCACTCTCGAAAAGGCCCCACTCCTGTTTCTCTTGAATATGGCAGTGAGGGTTTTCCATTTAGTTATTGTTGGGTAGACGGGGCAGTTTAGTACTTTTGTTCTATTTTGGGGTTTTGGTCAACAGAGCTTGTGAGGTTCTGGAGTCCGGGACAAGGATAATCGTTTTGTGTACTTTGTTTCAAAATTTTCTCAATGAAATATTAGAATATTGAAATTACACTAGATTCTCTTTTTTTTTCCCTTTAAAATCTTTTCGATTTGTAAATTTGACCCCAGCCTTGTCAAATTAGTACCCTAAAATTATCATACCATATATTGCTTTATCTGAAAGTTAATCTTGTCAAATTAGTTAATGAATAGTTGTAGTAGTGGAAATTATGTGTCCATATTAGTGTTGTATATCCATTTTTGCACATTTAGGCATTTCTGAACTTTGTAGTGCTCACTTCAAGTCTATGTATAATTGTATATGTTCAACTTTTTTCTACAGTCCCTTATCTCGCCAGGATCTTGTGAGTTGGAAGATGTCCCTTGAGAAAAGGCAGCTTCCAGTGGCGGACAGAAAGGTGAGCAAGTTTGAAGATTGATTAATGGTTCATCTACACTTGTCATAAATTCATGGACTTAGCTGACAGGTTTGGATTTTAAAATCTCTGGACAGATCCTGCAAGAAGTTTCTGGTTTTTTAGACACAGAAAAGATCAACCCAGATGCATGCCCTGCACTCGTTTCTGACATATTAGCAGGAGAGCAGGGAATTATAGCCGTTGCTTTTGGTTAGGGTTTCTTCTTGTTACAGCTTCTTACAGGATTTTTCTCATATTTTAATATTTGTGTGTTTCTTTTTATGATAGGTTACACAAGACTTTTCCAACCAGATAAGCCAGTGACAAAAGCCCAAGCCGCAATTGCTCTTGCAACTGGCGAAGCCTCTGACATAGTTAGCGAGGAACTTGCCCGTATCGAAGCAGAGTCCATGGCAGAAAAGGCTGTTGCTGCTCACAGTGCTCTAGTAGATGAAGTCGAGAAGGATATCAATGCAAGTTTCGAGAAGGATCTTTCAATTGAAAGGGAGAAGATAATTGCTATGGAGAAACTAGCTGAAAATGCAAGGCAAGAACTGGAAAAGCTAAGGGCTGAGCGAGAGGAAGAGAACATTACGTTAAGAAAGGAACGTGGTGCTGTTGATTTAGAAATGGAACTTCTTTCGAAGTTAAGGCTTGAGGTGGAGGAACAGTTGCAGAGCTTAATGAGTAACAAGGTGGAGTTGTCATATGAAAAAGAAAGGCTTGGGAAATTACAGAAAGATGCAGAATTTGAGAACCAGGAGATTGCCAGGTTACAATCCGAACTGGAAGTTGAGCGAAAAGCCTTGTCCATGGCCAGGTAAGAACAGCATTTGTTTTTTCCCTTTTGGCTGTGCAGAAAGTATTGAAGTAAATTTTTAAAAGTCAATTATATACTTCAGCAATAGTTATTTTGCACAGATATAGATATAGGAAACCCCGATACGCTACAATGCTTGCCTCCTTTAAATAATGACCTAGGTACAAATGGTTGAGTCTAGTAAAATAGCGCAAGTGTAATATAGATGATTTTGGTTAAAAGTATTTTAAGAGCAACTGTTTTTTATTATAGATTCAAACTAACTGAACTTAGAGAAATTGCTTTTGGTATTTGAGATGTAAACACGATTTAAAACTTGCATAAACTAAATATTTGATATGTAAACATGATTCTAAGTATTGCACGCATGATATATGTATTATGCAAAGTAGTCTCTCTCAGAAAGTGGTGGATCTCCTTAGATACTCTGAAGTATAAAATCTCTCTTACCCATTGGAAAATCACTAAAAGCTTATAAAATGTGGACCCTAACCATCTACTTTTATAGTTTAAGGCCAAACCAAGTCTATTTTGAAATAGAAAAGTGAGAGAACACGTCTGGCCAGACTTGCATAATTTTCTGTGGTAACATTATCAGTTAATGCATACTCCCTCTGTCTCAAATTTAGAGTCCCAATTTGACTTTCTTTTAAGAAACCAGTATTTTCAACTTGATCAACTGTCAAGATCGCAACTTATTTTTCATTTGTGAAATTTGGTCCATTGATTATGTCTGAAAAAGAAAGTATGACTCTTAATTTCAGAGTCCCAAAAAATGTGTCAAGGTCTATCAGATAATGCCAATTGTTTTTCAGCTATCAAATCAGATTTCACATCCTCCAAGCTTTCCTTATTCAATTAATTGACCCTCCCATGTCCAAGATTATCCGGAACTTGCATCCACATTTCAACAAAAATGTTAGGGTTTGTTGGCTTCAATTTGACCTCAATAACTAGCTTTTACTTTATCTTAAATTTACCTTGAATGCATAAAAATAATTTGACTCCTGGTATTAACATTTTAAGTTTTGGACTTTTTGGATAGACAATATTTTGTGGACTTCTAAAAGATAATGAGTGTTATCAAGCTTTGAATTTTAGATAGGCATACGGTAAACCAAGAAACAGTTTGAGTAGAAACCAACACTTCTGAGAGAGGATAGAAGTGACTCAAAAATAAGTTGATGAATTGTGTTTCATTATTTGGACATATGGAACATAGAATATTGATGCGATTTATCTTGACACAAATATTAATAAATGAAAGAGACATAAATTGACATGATTAGGTGTGCCCGCTAAAGAAAGATAAAATAGCTTGCCAATGGTAGATATTTCAATTGACATGAAGCAAGTTGACCTTTATCATTTGTTTGCTTTACATTTGACTGATCTTGTCCATATCTTACACTCTCTTAGCTTCAGCTTTTTTATTTTATTACATATACAGAGATATATACATACAGAGTCTACCATCTGTATGCGGATCGGGCTTTTAGGGGCGGCTTTCTGTGACCAATACATTGGAAATATATTTAGTGACGGCAAATCGTCGCTAAAAGTTTGTTTCGCGTAAGAACCGTCTACATAGGAGACTGGCCATATATATATATCTTATTTTTTTTTATAAGAATCAAGATTTCATTAATAAATCAAAAAAGTACAAACTGACAGGGGACAAGGAGTCCACAATCAAATCTTATAACCCAAGAAAAAGAGAAATGTAAAGCCAACAACACACCCCTAGAACAGATTATACAATGGAATACTATTCAAAAATCAAAGCTCTCCAATTGTTCTTGATTCTTCCACTCTATAGTTTTTGAAAGGCTTGGTGTTGGAAGCCCACAACGATGCCATGAATTTTACTCTTTCCCACAGCCACTCCTTTCTTCTTCCTTTCCTTCGAAAATTCTACAATTCCTCTCCATCCATAATAACCAAAAGGAAGCAACTTTGACACATCTCCTTAACTCTCTGCTCTTAGATTTCTCTGTAGCTATTGATTTCCAAGAGAAGACTACTCACGCCATTTTTGGGAATGGCCCAACTAAATCTAAATTCATGACTGTTTGTCTTAATTTCTCTAAGCTGAGCGTCATTTCCAATCTGTGATACAGAGCTTGGGCTGAAGACGAGGCAAAAAGGGCAAGAGAGCAAGCAAAGTCCCTCGAGGAAGCTAGAGACCGCTGGGAGAGGCATGGCATAAAGGTCGTAGTCGACAAAGCCCTAACTGAAGAGGCGAATGCTGGAGATACATGGCTCAGTGCCGGAAAACAATTCTCCGGCAAAGGAACCATGGGCAGGGCCGAGAATTTGGTGGACAAGCTCAAGGCAATGGGAGCCACTGTAAGTGGAAAATCAAGAGAGACAATTGATAGACTCATACAAAAGATACTCTTGTTGATATCTATACTGAAGGAGTGGGCACTCAAAATGGGCAGTCAGGCTGGAGAGTTGAAAAACGATACGGTTTCCAAAGTCGGCAATTCTTTGCAAGGATTGAAGCAGAGCTCAGCGGATTTTAGCGTGGCCATTAAGGATGGAGTTGACAAATTGACTCAGAAGTTCAAGACATGAACAAATTATTCTTCTCTCCAAAATGTTGGGGATTTCTTTTTTAACATTTCTTGAAGTGGGTCAGTGTTAATTTGGTCTATTTTAGGTGGAGGTGATAAGAAATGAAATTTTAAGGTGATGAGATGAGTGATGTTCATCAATCCCCAGAGTATTTTTGAAGAAATAATTGTACAAGTGTACACTCTTATTAGGACAAAGCATCGACTGATCGACAAATGGAAACATCAATCCATGGCAACGGAGGATTTCCCAAACCAAGTTGAAGGTGATGAAGGCCTACTGATCTGGCGATTTAGAGCAGTACTTAGTTATTGAAAACTCAAATGAAGTAGAAATTGCTTTTAATGTAATGAGTTTTTTTATGTGGAAATGTCTTTGTTTGCTCGATGGCATAAAAATGATGAAAATCAATTGTATTGTTTTTCAGTTCGCAGGTTATTTGCAATAAAATGTGAAGACAGTTGTAAAAACAAATGAAGGGGATAAACATATATCTGGTCCATGATCCGACCCTTACATTGATCGTGATCTTGGCCTGAGGTCGAGTTTGGCACAGAAGCCATTTGAAGCTTAACACATCCCGTGATCAATAGCAACTCTGCCACCACACTAACAAGCACCCGCCATTATCTCCACTTCCCCCTAATCATGAAGAATAGAGTTTATTGCATTGTAATGGCTAATTTTTTGCATCTATAAAAGGAACTAGTCCTTAGTATTTTAGATTATTACAAAATTAACCAAGCATATTTATATTTACCTTCTTTGTAATCGTCTTCACCACCATCATGAATAAAACATACAAGTCAACACCAAAAGGTGGACATGAACCAAACCTAACATCTATTTTTTAAAAGAACCACCCTTACTAAAATTATGTGTTCTTGTTGCTTATTTTCTTGCACTTACCGGTCATAATCTTGTGGAATTGCCTTACGAATTATTGACCTTACAATGGCGCCATCTTTGGAAAGTGGAAACAATTGATTCGTTTCTTTCAGTAAGTGTTGGAAAATAAAAACTTCGTCAACCTAAAGGTTCCCATTTGTTGCACCTTTAAAAATATTGTATGTATCGCCATCTCTTCAACATTTGGAGGAGAGTAGGACCTCCCCTACCCTTTAGAATCTTAATGGTGCAACCATTTGGAATAAATCACCAAGCAAAATCTGCTAAGCCCTCGTCGAATGTAATCGGAAATCTTGTCATTTTCTAGGGTTTTTTTAAGACTTGAGAAATTGAAAAGAGGAAAGACGGAATAAAAGGTGAAAAATAAAAAATCAGATGAAGGGTCAGAGAACTTACGGTGGTTATTGTTGGTGAAATTTAACGAAATTGGATGTGGGCGAAAATAAATATCTAAAATAGTCGAGGTGTGCTGGGTACTGTCCTTAAGAGAAGATTTTGCCCCTCTAGGATAATATCCCGGTGCAAACAGACTTTTGTGGCGTCTTCTCCCTAGGATACAACGACTATAATTCTATAAGGGTGCATACCCAAATATAGAACCCTTGTGGATAGTTTTATATGTTTCTCTGGCACAGGATATATTTTGGAAGGGTTGTGTTATTTATCTCTTGGTTTTTCCTCTCCTTTTTTTATTTTATTTTTGGCATCCATAAGCAAGTACCTCCTTCTATTTATAAGTGATCTAAGGAGGTGGATTTGAAATCTTGATTAATTTTGAATAAATGCTAAGGAGGTGGATTTGAAATCTTAATTAATTTTGAATAATACAACTATGTAGAAGTTTCATGATAACTTAAAAGATAAAGTTTGAATAAAGGAATACAAATCCAATTTGAATACAATCTCCTAGAAGCTTCCATGTGTACACATGTAGAAACTTCAAGATACAATTGGCTTTCACGTAATTAGAATTATGTAGAAGCCTTATCAATTTTGTATTTTAAAATATACAACAGTTATCACGTCCCTCATTACCTTAAAAACGAAATCACATGGGACAATTTAGAATGCTGAAGTACGAATTAGAAGTCTTGCAAGAGAATAGACATAGAGGGAGTTTTTCTGTTATTAGAGGGACAAAAAAGATGAAGTGTAGAAAAAAGGTAAAGTGTTTTTGTTTAAATTGAATTTTGATGGTTTTCGACTCAAAAACTGTTCCTGCTCAAAATGAGGAGTATTAAATGCACGACACGCTACCTCCCGCCATCTTTTCAAAGGGACAGTTTAGTTAGAGGGCACCACGTGGCACAATATGAGACATATGGTTGGACACAACTGTCTGATCTCTTGATGTAATTAACGCTCAAACATTTGGGGGGCAATTGAAAAGGATAAAAATATATCTGGTATAAGGTCCGACCCGTACATTGACCGAGCTTATGGCCTGCGGCCAAGCTCAGCTCAAAAGCCTATGAAGCCTTTTAAAGCCTGACAAGTGGTGGCAGAAGCACGAGGCGTGGTCAGCACGTCCTATGACCAAGAACAATTATACTACCACACCAACAAACACTCGCCATTATCTCTACTTCCCCGTAATCATAGATAGTGGAGTTTATCATATTGTAACAACTAGTTCCTTACATCTATAAAAAGAACTAGCCTTAACATTTTAGATCATCACAAAATTAACCAGGCACAGTTGTATTTACTTTCTTTGTAATCGTTTTCACCATCATCATCAATAAAACATCCAAGTCATCACTAAAGGATGAACGTAAACCAAACCTACCATCAATTGTTTACGAGAACCACCCTTACTAAAAACCTATGTGTTTTTCTTGCTTATTTTCTTGTATTTACTGCGCATAATCTTGTGTGTGAGCAACATTTCTTGCCCCCGGGAATTGTTGACCTTACAACAAATTACACTCATTTTACTTGCAATCTTAGTTAAACACACTTTTATGTTTTCTTATAAGCGGATTGTAATCACTCGTGCAATATTTGCATCTAATTAAATATGAGATACATATAATTCATAGCTCTATTAAATAAACAGTTGATTGCTAAGGGTTACCTTCATTTGTGTACCTTATTATTAGACTCGACATAATTACACGTTACACGACACAAATCAATACAAAATTATAAGTTAATGGGTGAAATATTAATGAATTTTAGGTAGTTATTAAGTTCACTTGATTGACACACAATGATAATGAATCTGTTACAAAATGACACTTAACAAATTAAGGTGATGACCCGTTAATTAACAGCCTTTAAGTTTTTAATATAACTAAGTTTCTTGAATCACGTTAGTGCATCTTCAATGCAAATATGAATTGAGTATTTTTAGTTATGGACATGTAAGCATGTGATCATATTTCCTGCGTGGCATAAAAGTTTTCCTAATAGGCAAGTTCAAAAAAAGTCCATCTCCAATGGTAGTGTTGATAATTAAGGTCTCTTTTATCTTAGTCACCGATCTTTATTATGTAAATATATTATTGAATATGGATCTTATTTGATAGCTCTCACCGATTACTTTTTCATAACATAACTTCCTAATTAATAAAATTTTAAAATTTTATATAAAAAAAAGTTTGGAATAATAAAAAAGTTGACGTGTCAAGCATGACATTGTCTAGAAGATCATCTATATGTAAAGGGTCTCCTTTACAATTTCTTCATTTTTCTTTGCCACATCAAGTTCGCATTTAGTCTTCACAATTGTGTTGGAGACAATTTTTTATTTTTTATGCTCATATTGTCTATGATTTTTATGTGACACATCATTTCTTTCCAATTTATACTTGCATGGGAGATGCACTTAGAGTTTATATCTATTTAAGATTTATTAATAATTATCTCTACTTTTTTAAGAACTTTAGTTTTTCACTCATATTGTTTCTAGTGAAGTTTGTTTTAGAGTTTTTTTTAACTAATTATAAAGCACGTGCTATCACACGTGATTAGGAGACATACTTTATATTCCTTAAATTGCATGATAATTTTGTTGATAGAATACACCATAATTACACTAAACTGACATGCACACAATATCAATTTCTTAAAACTTGTAATTTAATAAAAATAAAATATAAAAATATTAATAATTTTAGAAATTATAGGAAAATAGATATTTAATTTGATACCATAATATTGGATTCTCATTTTACTTGTGTGATGAATTCATTATAAGATTTCCATTAAACAAAGTACCGGAGGAAAGAAAAATCCTTCTTTACATTTTTTTATAAGCTGTCTAAACTTTATTAATAATATATATATACTCATTAATTGCACGTAAATATAATTACAGATGATGCATAATTAATTTAGTATAGAATGTTAAAATATCTCATATATAAAAAAATATCTTGATCAATCATATAAATATTTTAAAATAAAAGGATTCTAAATTACATAGAAAAACACAAAATGCTAAGGGAGTTTTAAATATGCAAAATTCATAAGCAGTTCTACTATAATTAGTCTAGCTACAAGTGAATCCCAATTTAAACATAATCAATAGTGTTGTGATACCTTGTATGTTGTTCATGTACATTAGGATCGATCAAGGGTGGATCAAAGCCAATTGAAAGAAATCTTTTTTGGGCATGGTCAATATACTATAGTAAAAAAATAGTATTTTACATCATTGATCCATTTCATAATTAAATAGCTTAAAGTTTGATTTGAAAGATAGTTGATGATAGTTCAATTTCCTCTGTGGGACATGATAATGTGCTAAACTCACAATAAAAAATGGGTTATATTCTTTCTTAAAAATACTCAAATTAGATTGGCAAGTTATATATTAAAAGCTTACATAAAAGCCTATATTCAACATAATTACTTTAAAATTAGTATTTTCTTAAAAATTAATAAATTCAAAGTGGGCAATAGATAGAGAGCGTATAAAACAAAAGTTTCACAATTGACATTTAATAATATATACTAAATAAAAGAATTACCCAAGAAAAAGAGAAGAATTACTTGAAGAGGAGAAGATATACATAGATCACGAATAAAATATTCTAAGAATGTAAATAAGTCATTTTACTACATATGTTATTGTGGGTGACCAAAAATTTGGGTCAACCCACAAGATTCTTGGCAAACCAAAATGAAAAGAAATAAATGAAGGTGATGGCTAGCATATTTTTGTTTGTAGGTAAGTTTCTCCGGTAGTTATTATTTCATATTAGCAATATATCTTTTTTTGTGTGTGTGTTTGTATTACTTTAGCAATAGTGAAAAAGAATTATAAGCTAAGAGCCCTCTTTCTCTCTCTTTAATATGTTATATCAAAGTTAGAGCCAAATGAATATATTTTTTTCTTTTTTCTTTTTCTCTTTTTATTTATATGTATGAAATTAGGATTACAATACTCCTTAGAGTAAATAGTAAAAAAATTATTAGGAGCAAAACTTAGACACCACTCTAATACTTTACAGATGAATTATTTCTTTATCTACAACTATCAAACTTTACACTTTATAACTGTCTTCTTATTATTAGTTTTCACGCCCATCTAGGCAAAGTGTTATAATCAAATTGGCTAGCACAGGTGTCTGATCTTCATTGGTGGAGGTGAGCATATCAGCACCTCCATCATTTCCGTTGATTAGATTATACTTGGCAATATTAATTCTAGTCGGCTACAAGGCCAAAGTCTTTCCAGGCCTGGGCTCTGGCTTCTTTCTTTTTCTGGACTTCACCTAATTCCTAAGCCTAAACCAAGTCATTATTTTGGACTGTCTTAGTTATAATATTAGTTGCGCTTCAGAATTCATATAATTAAAAGATTATTAGCGGGCTTTGTTATTTTTTAGTGAAATCTAAACCTTGTTAACTTAAAAACTAACCTGTAGCAAAAAAAAAAAAAAAAACTATAAATAAATCCACCACAATTTCAAAAAATATATAGGTAATTAATGCAAATGGTTTATTTTTTATTTATTTTTCATATCTATTGGACATGCATGCTAAACTAGCTAAACTGTCGAAAATGGTTGGAAATGCATGAATTAATATGTAGTTTGTGTTACATAGATTCATGTAAAATTGGAACATGCATGCCATTTAATATGCCCTCGTTAACATTCATGCATTTTTTGTGTACCCATCTATATATGTCTTAATATTATTTTCTTCAATTATATATAATTTGTTACTATAGTGTTTTCTCATAACTTCTTCTAGCTATTAAGTGTCCCTCACAAGTTTTTTTGAGCGCCATTAAGTTTCCAATTATACTATATAATAATAATAATAATAATAATTATATTATTATTATTATTATTATTATTATTATTATTATTATTATTATTATTTTTGAAAGATCTCCTGTCAAGGAGTATAAACGTTTAATAAAGTATATACCTTTTTTTTAATATATATATATATAAAGTGTTTTGTATAAACAATTGAGATCCAACGCCCCACCTACGAGAGGCGTGGCCATGTGCAGTTCTATGAGATCCAACGCCCCACCTAAAATTTGGGATAAACAATTGAATAGGGTAAATTTTAGAATAGATTTAGATTGGTGTATATAATTGATACCACTTGAATTTAAATAAAGTAGTTAGTAGTGGGTCAAATTATAAAAAAAAAATGAAAAGTGTGGCTCAAAAATATTTTCCATAAAAATTGCTATTCAACCAACAAATTGTATCTTAAATGCATTTTAACCACAAATATACACTTTAATATTAGAACCTGCATGAAAGTTATGAGTGATACGAGATTCATTTACGCTATGTATTGGATTGTGCTTTTTTGGGTCAAGTACCATTACTCATTCTCATTATTTTCAATTGATAATTTAATTATTACCATTAGTTTAAGATTTGACGATATATTATTTAATAATCTCACTAATTATATTTCGATAGATAATTTAATAACCCTGTTAACCATATTTCCTGACTCCACTTAGAACAACATGGTGTTAGAGGACCCAGAGGCCGCGATTATAGAGTTGGTGTGTACTGAATAATGTGCCCTTAATGATGCTATTTTGCTTGTACGCATATAAGGGTATTCTTTAGTTTCAAACTCTTTTGTTTCGTGTTGTACCTTAATTAAATTTTCTCTATCTCTAATTTAATTCATAATATATTGTCGATTATGTGGGTAATCTTTAATAATTTTTAAAAATCTTTGAATTTGCAGCGGAACGGCACCTTTCATTGGTGAATGAACAATATATTATATATATATATATATGACAACAATACTCTTATTTAACTCCTAATTTAACTTCCCATCCAATGTATATTGGTCACTTAAAGTTTCCCTGCATCCATTTTCCTCCATCTGTTTGAAGCTAAATTAAGCTACATTAAATTTCACTAGGATGAGAGTTTTTAATGTATTCCTTTTAGATAAAAGATTTTTAATTAAACCCAAGAAAATATTAAGTTAATAATCTATTTTTAGGATATTTTTGTTTATACCCACAAATATTATAATTTTTTTAGAGCTACAAAGGAACTACCTTTTTTTTCTTTTTGAGAAGAATAAAAAATCACGATATATTATTAACAGTTAACGGAATCGATTCACGGAACAAGGGTTCTTAAATTTCTAAATCAGTAATATAGAGAGAGAACAAATTTAACTATTCTATGAACTACAATATTTCTTGACCAGGGAGAAAACATAAACACTTCGCAAAAAAATGTCCTTAAATGAATTGACATCAAAATAACTTAACAAAATTTTAAAAAATTCATCATATCCTAAGAAGTGAGACAAGGTCGAAAAAAATATGTTCTGAAAACATTTTCTTAAGTTAACCTGACATATTTGAAATTAAAATTCAAACTTGATCAAAATACAAACTATTGAACGAAATAAAAAGAAAAAAAGAATTAGTGATTAAAATGAAATAAATCAAACCCAAGTTCACTCGATCACAAACTCATTTCCCCTCTCTAGTCTCTTTCAAATCTAACCAAAGCTTGAATAACTCCCATTGTTGCAGTATCCAACAATATATATTCATAATTTCATCAATTCATTATTATAGACTTAGCTTCCTTAAATTGAAAAAGAAGGAATTATACCAATACCTAGCCAAACCTAAGCAAGGAGCGTATCTATTAATAGAAAATGGAAGCGAGAGGAAGCGTGACACTAAATTTTGGTGGATTTTTTTTGTCCATGTATATATATATTTTTTTATTGAGTAAAATTTATTTGCCTTCTTGAAAGTAGAAGAAAAGGATTTGTAATTTGATTGATTAAAACTGATATAAGAGAGACCCTATTTATAGGGTATGTACAAAATAAGAGACCAACAGAAATAACAAAATCTAATATCATAAGGAAACTAAATAATCTACAAATATATTCTAACAAGCTGTACCTAAACTATCAATTTGTGTGATTTTGACACTTCCGTCAAATTCCATTAACTTGGCTAACGGTAGAGAGGACAAAATGACATACATTCATTTCCTTTCATCTTTATTAACTAGCTTTGCGAGCCCGCAATTATCTAAAACGATATTCAAATGACTTACCATTTGAAGCATTAGATATAACACATAGCGATCTACAATTTTCATCTTTTGGCCGAATTCTGAATCATGCAGCTCAAGGATTTGATTAATAGTTGAAGTTAAGGATTTAAATAATGATACTTGCATATACAAATCTATAACTTTAACGAAAACACACATAATTTAGAGTTCTATCAAAATACAAAAAAAAATAGTTGTAAAGCATTATATAGTCTAACTAATTGTACCAGAAGTGTAACATATCTTAATTAGTGTATAGTAAAAAATTATAAATCTAGAATATAAAGTAACATATAGAGTGAAAAAAAATCTAGCATGGAGATTAAATCCAATATGGATTCTATAACTAATGATGGATAAAGAAGACTTTGGATCTTAAGGATGTGTTTGACGCACTGAATTAGAAAGTCGGATATAATTATTTAATTTCACAGGATAAAACAATTCCACCTCTTTGGTGAAATTTGTTTCCCTCTGTCGCAGGAATAAAATAGAATACGAAACTTTAGTGGAACAAATAATCTTTTTTAATATTCAATTCTAACGAACACCAGATATGAGATAAGATAAAATTACCTTATCTCAGCCTCTTAAGCCTTATGGTATTAATAGAAAAGTATTCGAACACTAAAATATTAGTATAATAGGTAGAAATTTAATAAAGTACATAATTTTTATTTTTTTTTTTAGTTTGAGGTTTATTCTATGAATGTATGGCTATTCTCATACACATCGATTAAAATTTTGGTTCAATTATCACAACTGAAATCTAATAAATACATACTATTATTATGTTGTGATTGACTATAGATCTAGTGGTACTTTTGTCACAAAAATAAAAATAAAAATAACACGTACGATGATTAACATAATTTTTGAAAGTTGTTATTATTTGCTTATTTATAAAAGGAGAATTATTCTTATTTTAAAAGTGGTCACTAATTACACACTGCTTTATTCAGTAATATTTTATCTTATTTATTCGACCTTATTATATTAAATATATTTTATTATCTCAATTTTATACAACCGAGTTATTGTTAGGGAAAATAAAAAATACACCGGCTCGATTATATAAAACAAATTTATGTTCGTTATTTCGATTTCGATTAGTGTTATTAAGTGTTTTGCATGCCTACAGATTGAGTGGAGCCGTAACCCATCATTAGTTTAGTAGCGTAAATAAAGCGGAAGAGGGGTTGGTGAAGTTGGTCTGATCGGAGCACCGTTCCGGCCGGAGAAGATGATGAACCATCAGGAGGAAGATACAACGAAGTCTACTACCCAACAATCGGGGGCTCACATTAATCTCACAGTCGAAGAAACCCAGGTTTATTAATATTTATTCTCATTCCTTCCCTCCCTCCCTCCCTGTCACTACAAGAAAATTTGGTTTTGCCGACAAAAAATTTGTATAGGCTAAACTCACATTTTGTCGGCTAAACCTATTTGCCGACAAAAAATGTTCGTCGGCCATGTTGTCACGCAAAGCATGTCGGGCAAGATTTTAGCCGACAAAAAAACTAATTTTGTCGAGATAGTGTTCTCCCGACAAAATGATGCCGACAATGATTTTTGTCAGGAAATATATCTCTCCCGACAAAATTTTTGTCGGCTTTGGTGTTATTTTTCCCGACAATTCTATTTGTCGGCTCATTATTTTCTATGCCGACAAAATGTTTTGTCTAGCTAGCTTAATCTTGGTTGACAAAATATGTTATCGGCTAAAATATTATTTGCCAACAAATTAAGTCGTCGGGATACGTGAGTTCTTTAAATTTTTTTTGTCGGCTTAGTAGCTCAATCCCGACAAAAATATTTGTTTGTATGGAATAAATTTGTAGTTATAACATTGTTTTGTTGCGAGAGACTACTTTTGCCGACAACTTTATTACCTATTTTTCCTTTTTTGTAAGAAATAGTTTTAACATATATATCTACTAATGACAATAGAAACGTATGAATTAATATATAAAAATATCGAGCACTTATATATAAAACCTTTAAAAAGTCAAGCATTTATATATAGAAAACTTAAAAAGATACATAGCAACTTATATGTAATGCATCCCTAAATGGTATACTAATTAAGCATTGTACGAAGTGTGAAAAAAAAAAAAAATAAGCTAATTAACTAAGCATTGTATGTGGTAGCATAACCATTTCTATAAGTTAAAAAAGAGTGTGCTAATTACTTGTGTCATTATCCTCTTCATCCACATGATCAGAATTTGATTGTGGTGGTACGATCAATGGAGGAGGAACAAACCCAGGCACTATTTGCACTAGTTGATGCATAGTTTGCTCCCAAGATTGCATGAAACGGTCTAGTCTTTGTTGGGTTTCCTCTCGTGCTACTCTCTTTGCTGCCAGCTGCTCCTCCAACCGTCGAGCTCTCAATGTCGATCCTTTCCTAAATTCACGAACTTGACCTACTCCGATTCCATGAAACTCCTGACGACGCTTAGCACCCAATACATCTCTTACAATATCAAGTCCCACATTTTCATCTATCATGTCTTTCAATGGAGTATCCTCGGGATAGTCCTTTGACACCTCCTTAATATACTCATCTTTCTTTGCGACCATCTCATCATAAGAAAAAATATATATATATATATATATATATTACTAATCATGATTGTGTAATTTAATATAGTCTTAAATTATATAACTAAAGGAGAATATATTCATAATATAAAATGTTTACTTACATATTTGGCCTTCGCTATATCATTGGTAATATTTAGACTTTTCCCACCATAAGCTCTCTGAAATGCATCAATTATCGGAAATTGGGATCCCGCCTACAAGAATTACATTTTATTATTACAATTTAAATGCCAAAAAAATATGTAATAAAAAAGGTTTATTTTTTGGAATAATCTGTTTAACATAACTAATTGGGTATAATAACTTAAAAGGCTAAGTCTCAAGTAGCTTAATTAAAATGTGTTACCTCAACCTGCTCTTCCACTATATAGCCAAGCAGGCATGAGCCAGCATGATGTTCGTATGGCCTTTTTTACCGGTTACTCTTATTAGCATTTGATTGCTTCTGTAGAGTGATAAATCATAAAACAAAGGCTTTGTTAGTGACACCATAAAAAGAATTAAGGAGGAAATGATACACATGATCTAACTAGCAAATACCAAAAATCGGTCTGACTGAAAATGTTCACATAGAAGCTCCCATTGCCCTGGTCTATTTTCCATTTCTATAGGAGGATTGGCTAATGCTTCCTCGGGTGACTCAAATTCTAAATAAAAGTCGTGCAACTCAAACTTGAACTCCCTATATCGAACATCCATGAGATCTTCAATGTAGTCATAATATTCTGGAATTTTGGGGTCTATGTCAAAATTCACCTGCAATTTACAAATATATGGAGACATATCATAGATCACACAATTCAGTATTAATTGTCCACTATTACTCAAAGTATTCCTTTAGTGCAACTTTTTAATATTATATATAATAAGAAAGATATATTACACAATTGAGTATTAACTAGTTAGTTACTGTATGAAAATTGATATTTGTTTAACCACATGGAAAATCTCTAGCAACCTTCTTGCTCTAATCTTTAATAATCCCTTTAAACAAAAATGAATGAATGTAATGCAAAATTTTGTCTATCTTCAATGTGCTAATAACCAAAGAGTTGAGGTATATAAATTTTTACTCACAGTGATTTATGTTACAAGGTCCTTTTTTATATCTTCAGATACTTTTGTCCAGTATCCGTCTTACATTGGGCAATGTTGACGGATAACTACTCCAGCATCATGAGCTAACAAGCTATGTACATTTTTGTCGATCGCTCTTCCATGCTTCGGGTCGAAAACAACCTTAATCCTCGAATTTAATAGACAAACAATGCGGCTAGTTTTAACCATTCGACATGCCCCCTTTTTCTTTGTTTGTTTGATGAATTCCCACCATTTTCATTTGATCCTGACATACATAAAAATGTTAAAAAGCTAATAATATATATATATATGTTGTCCATAAACAATTATCATAAAAATTAAACTTCAAATAAAATAAATTTCTTAAGACCAGAAGGCTTACCTTTTTACACTTGACTTTACTTTTTAGCAAATAGGAAACAATTTTAACACCTGCCACAACGGAAAGGTACCATTAAATTATGTATAATATAATACTTTTTAATTATAATATAGGAACATTTTACCTTTTTCCTATAATAGTCGATAACGAATAAATATTACTTAAATAAAAATGAGAAGTGATACATACATTGATATTAACCCTTTATATCAAAAAAAATGTTTTTCTTATTTATAGTATTTCTTATTTATAATTTTTCTTAAAGAATAGAAATTTCCAAAAATTTTAATTAGTTGATAATTTTTGGCTCTAACAAAAAAAACTGAAATAATCAATTTATTATATCAAGACTTAGAATTTCAATGCTTTCTAATTATAATATAGGGCATTTTACCTTTTTCCTATAATAGTTGATAACAAATAAATATAAATAACAAAAATGAGAAGTGATACATACATTAATATTAACCCCCTGTATAAAAAAATGGAAGACTTTAATGGAATTGTCATTAGCTAAATGGAAACTCTTAGGGCTCGTTTGATTCGAGTTTTAAATCATTCTCGGAATTGTCATTAGCTAATGGTTTTGATGCCTTTTTTAGGGTAATTTTAAATGGGGTTTCACACTCGGTTGTGAAAGAAAATTATAAATTCGTGTTCTCTTCCGTGAGTACATCGAGATCGTGTATTTGTATGCTCAAAATGGATTTGGGGTGAATGAGAAATTGTCACCCAAAGTGAGCTACTTGAGATGGAAAATAAAATGGGAAATGTTAGTCTCACATTGGAACTTTGGGAAAACTTTTATGAGTTTATAAAGGATAACCTTTCACTAGCTCATAAGCTTCTAAGAAATATAAGGCTCTTTTTCGCGCACCCGGGCGCAGGGGGGTGCAAATCACGGACCGAATTTGGCATGACACAGGTTTGGCTTGTGTGCGAAAATGGCCAACCGCGCGGGGTCATGTTTTGCACTTAGAGTTTTTCAGTTCTTTTATTTTCTTTAAACACAACCATTTTTAATTTCTCTTAATTAAGAGATTTTTAATTCAAATTAATTTAAAAACGTTTTTAATTAATTCCTTTTAATTCTAGAAACGGTTTTGTTTAATTGTTGCAATTAAACACTAAAAAACGGTTTTGTATTAATGTATGAATTAATTCAAATGCTCCTCCCCCTTGTATAAATTGGAGGTCTTAGAGACCTCATTCCACACATCTCAACACACACATCTCTCTCACGAAATCCTTTCTCTTTCTCTCTAGACTAGTTTTGTTTGGTGGTGATAAAGTTAAAACACACGAAAAGTTCGTTCCGTGAGTGATACCAAAAGTGCTAAGGTAGACACTATTTATACCGTTTCATCCTGGGAGACAAACGCTATAATAAACCTCAAAGCACCGTGAGAGGCGGCGTAATTGTTTTAAGGAGATCGTGTGAAACACGAGACTCGGTTTCTATTTTGTTTAAATTGTTAATTTCCGCATTTTGGCTAACAATATTTGCTAAATTTATAACTCGGTAGGAATAACCACTTATAGATTCTAAAATAGATACAAATTCTTTCTTGATTTAATAAACATTAATTTAACGGGCCAAATGGGTGACCTGTATAAGTTAAGGATAAACCCGTAACTAATTAGTCTTCATTTCGTGTCAAACGGATGAGTTTGATAAACCCTCAAATTTGTTAAAGGTCTACATATTACCTTATAAATTCGTTCCAATTTATGTCATGCTATTATTTAATGTGTGATTTTGACAGCTCTATAAGTAAGTTATTAGAGAAGCTTAAGAGAAAATATTAAATGATTGAGACTACAATGCAATTTTTTTAAGATTAATAGGACATTTAGGTGTGTTTGTCACGCGGGATTAGCGGTAGAATTAGATTAATTTATCCCATGTGGTATGTGTTGTTAGAAATGATAGGATAAACAAATCCTATCATGTGTTTATTGTAAATGTGAACAGGATATGTTTATCCCATCTCGCGTTTGGTGCACTACAGGATAGGATTACACGATTAATAATCCTTTTATCTTATTAGGACCGGATAAAACTATATCACCCATGTAAGTGGTATTATTTTATCCCTTACTTGCTGGAAAATAAAACAAATATAAAAAATTTTAATTTATTTATTTCAATCTTCTTCTTTATGCCCTTTACATAATCAAATTGATTAATAAAAAATTTCAACCACCCAAAATCACATTAACTCAACTAATAAAATTCATTTCTCTTATAATATGGTATTTTCCCTTTTCTTTTATTAAATAAAGGTATTTATAAGGAACTTTAATTTTATAAAAAAATAAAATTTATATTAGAATTTGAAACTGTACTTATTGTAGTTTGTAAATATTATATATAATATGGAACTTTTCTTCTAGACGAGTTTTATACGAAACTTATTTATAAATAGGAGACTTGCATTAGCAAATAAAATTTATATATATTTTGTGGATAACAATTAAAATTATATGTAATTTTAAAACAAAAGTGAGTTGGATTATATAATATTAGGACTTGTAATCCGGGACTCTATCAGATGCAAAGTTTATTAAATCTTTATCTGATCCCGCTTGATCCTTATCCAATTAATTCATTTCCTATGTTATCTCACATAATTTCTATCTTATTAAATCCAATTCTTATCCTCTCCGGCCTTTTTCCTATCCTATACTAGCTCCTTATCCAATGTGCCAAACGAGCCTTAGAGTTTGTTTGACACTCCGGATTAGAAAATCGAATAGAATTATTTAATCCAATTCAAACGAGATAAAACAATCGCATCTCTTTAATGGGATTTGTTAATCCATTTCTCGGTGAGATATGAAATTTTAGTGCAATAAATAATGGGTGGTGATGTTGGCACCCCCAAAAACACTTGGTAACACTCCCACTTTAATTCGGTCATTCACAACCGAGTAAAGTGTCTATTATTCGGTTGTTGAGGACCAAATATAGGTTTATATATTCGGTTCTTGACAACTGAGTAAGGCATTTTCAAGTTTTTTAAAATTTTTGCAAGTTTATATTCGGTTGTTAAGGACCGAATGAAAAGTGGGAGTGTTTTCAAGAGATTTTGGGGGTGCCAATATCACCACCCTAAATAATCCTTCTTGATATTTAATCTCAACAAATATCAAATATAAGATAGAATAAATTTATCTTATATTCTTATCTCATACTCTTAGGCCTCGTTTGGTTCACGAATTTTAGTACTCGGGAAAGGAAAGTCGTTCCTCTCCTTTGTTTGGTAAGCACAAATTCCGGAAACACTTTCTCGAAAGAGGAAAAAGTAGTGGGTAAAACCATTCCTCCCAAAACACAGGAGATTGATTTTCCCATGTGATTTCCAAGCATTTATTATACAAATTTTAGATAATAATACTCTTACCTAAATACTTTTCATGCTTTACCAAAAATTTGATATGAAATTTAGTTTTCCACTTCTATAAAAAAGATAAAAGAATTAATTTTCCTTTCGTAAACCAAACGAGACCTTATTTTACATGTTAAACGCAGCTTTAAGATGTATTCCACTGGTATTTAATAAAAAGGATCAAACTTCAATTACTGAAAAAAACTTGGGGGCGCAATGTCAAAACATCTGTAAAAGCCTTTGTCTCTGTTTTCTCCTTCTTCCACCAAACTACACGCATCACTAACCACCCCTCCACCCTCCCCCTCCCCCTCCCCCCACTTTCTCTCTTACTTTTCACGCTCGACCTCCCTCACCGCCGGCAGCTGCGAATCAGGTACTCTCTCTCTATGAGATATATTTGCTCATCTCACATGAAATTATAGGGTTTAATCCTCGAAATTTCTGCTCTATGCTACAAAAATCCCTCGTTTGCTTATTAATCGAAACGAATTTTACCATCCATTCACTCAGGGTCTAATGAAGTAATCTATATAATGAAATTTCCATTTCGAGGGTTACCTCTATTTGTGCTGTTCCTGATATGAAATTTGTGATGTAGTGTGAGTGATTACATTTTTGCTGACCATTCTTTACTTTTTCATTTTCTTTTAACCCTAGTTGTTTCTTTCCTAATTATTGTGCAGTAATCTATCCAATATCATGTTTTTGACAAGAATATTTGGGAGAACACTCTTTGCTGCAGCCAAAACTGAAACTTCTGCGGCTTCCGCTGCTGCTACATCTACAGTTAGGACAGGACATAATCCCCTTGAGGAGTTCTTTGAGGCGGATAGAAGTCCAGATGAGGACAAACCTGTTGTTTATGGTACATTGCTTTTTTCCTTTCTATTGGCTTTGAGTGCTCATATAAATGAATGAGTTTTTCGTGTTATTATTAGGACTCCTGTTTTTTAGTATTGTTTAAATCTCACCGTTATTTTTTCACATCGGAGAAGCTATATCATATCATTCTATTGCTTATAAAAACCAAAATAGTGAGGAGATAATATGCAAGAATATAAATTCATTGCTTTTCTTATTAAATCTTGATGGCTGGAAATACCTCCAGTTTATGTAAAAAGTTGTAAATACACTTGCAACAACTGGCTGAAGAAAATACAGAGTTGTACATTTGAGTTGCTATTAGCAGTGAAGTAGAAATTTTAAAACTGGGAGTTAAATACCTGAAAGTCAACATTATAGAAGATGGAATCGAACCCACCCTTTCTATTTTCACGTAATGATGGTTTGACAGCCTTATCTGGAATAATAAGTAGAATCATCTGGACTTTATATGTTGCAACTTGCAAGGTGGGGCTATATAGCCCAGAGAGTAGAATGTTCAGATATCACTCTTGTACCAATGCTTGTCAGTCAATTGTAAAGCGCATATTATGAAAGTTTAGTCAAATATAAGAGTATCTCTATTGGTATAATCAAAATAACGATTATAATTAATTTTAACAATGTTAACTAAAAATATTATTGCAATGGTATAATCAAATGTTAGCAACCTTTTAACCAATAACCGAATCTACTCTCTTTATAATCAAAGTTAACAACCTTATTCAATAATCAAAATGAGGGACCAACTAATTTTATTGGGTAAAAGATAATCTTTTCAAATTTAAATCATATTTCCCTCCTTTTTTTTGAAAAAAAAATTCAAATTGATTAATTTGTGGCCTATCAATATAATGGACCCCACAAATTTGGTTATCGAGAAAAAATAGCCATTGGGGATGCCTACATTGTTAACTTTAACAACTTTTTGATTATTCAATTTGATTATACCATTGGAGATACTCTAAGGCCTTTAAAAGCTTTTTGCTTTTTAATTTTTTATTTTCCTAGGGAGAAAGAAAGAAAGGGGCCTTTTTTTTTGGGGGGGGGGGGGGGGGGGGTGGGGTGGGGGGCGGGGAGGTGGGGATGGGAGGGTGGAGTTAATGGGTGAATGGGCATAAGTCTAGGCATCTATGTTCTTAGAATAAGTCATGAAGTTGATGGTCAAATTGCTCACAAATTTTTGATTTAGGTCGGAGTTGGAAGGCTTCTGAGCTGCGTCTCAAGTCTTGGGATGATCTTCACAAGCTATGGTATGTTCTGATGAAGGAAAAGAACATGTTGATGACTCAACGGCAGATGCTTCATGCCCAAAACCTGCGGTTCCCTAACCCTGAGCGTATCCCCAAGGTAACAAAAACTCGGGTTCTTTTAAAATTCATTTGTACAATATTTTGGTACCATTATCTTCATTCACTAGATTGTTTATTTCCTAGACACTGCTTTGGTAGTTGTTGAATAAAGTAGTCGTTTTCCTTTCAACCCATCTATATAATACGAATTAAGGTTATTGAAGAAAACTCTATCACACAAGCGTGTGGTGGTTCAAATTAAACCAAATATTAGTGAACGACTTACTGATCCAGATTACCCATCGCTCTTGTCATTTCCGTCTAAAAAAATCACCTAGTGCCTTGACCATTTTCTCACATCTTTTGCAATTTCCAAAGATCAAATGCTTTTTCATAAGGCCAATTTTGATGCCAAAGCAATTCCATGACTTGCCAACATTTGTGCAACCAGTGAAAGTAAATGATACAATATTGTTTAAGCTCTTTTATCCCAGATCACTGTACTTGCTTAGTTGCTCTGGCTTCATCTAAAATTGCTCTGGCAATTAGCAACACCCTTTTCTAAAATGCCATAAGTTTAAGCTCTTTTAAACAAGACTGGTGATTGGTACAAAAAGAGAAACCAATTACATGTAATAACATGCGTCAGGTGCATGGTTTATGCATGCCGAGTTGCTACCAAGTGTTGAAAGCATGGGATGGAGTTGTCAAGAGGCATGCTAAATTTGCTGTAGGCATGGTTTATATCATTCTAGACATGAATAGTGCAATAGGCAAGGGTAAATATATTTTTAAACATTGCATGCTTTTGGCAATGCCTGTGTTACTGCTGTACATTTATAATATTGATACTGCAATGAGGAAAAGATTATTTTTTTCTGTCCAAATTGAAGAGGAATCCTATTTAAGTTCGTTCTCATGTAAGCAAGACAATGAACTAAATCCATTTGTGACACTCTTTAAAATCAACTGGATCTATATATGTGAAAATAAGACAACCAGAAACGTATGTGCCCTGTGGATAGAAAAGTGTCTATAGGTGCACGTAATAGCTAAGGCCAAGTAATTAAGACCAAAGATTTGTTGAGTTCTAGTGTTCTACATAAATTTACAATATTTATCTTTGTATTCATGTACAAGAATATATGGGCCGCGATGTCTCTTTCTAGTTCCAACTTACTATGTTCAAATTTTGAACTTCTGGATGTAGTAAAAAAATTGAATAGGTTAAGTAATCAATTTGTACTTTTTTAACTCTCTTATCTGTAAGTGTGTTTAATTACCAATAGCATGAAGTAAGAATAAATAGGTTTGGAGATGTTGCAACTGTTGCGAAGACTTGCATATTTTTTCCCTGTTAACCGTAAGTGGTAATTGCGATGGATTTAAATGTAGGTAAGGAAGTCGATGTGCCGAATAAAGCATGTGCTCACAGAGAGAGCAATTGAGGACCCAGATCCAAGGAGGTGTGCTGAGACGAAGAGGATGATCAATGCTTTATAATTTTTACTTTTACCTTTGGTAGTATGTCCCCAGGAGCAGACTGGTAATGAGTTGTTGCCTTTTATGGCGCCCCTTCTTTTTCTTTGTTCCGTTGATGGGTGGATTTCGGAGAGGTTGGAGGAGGGGGATTTTGGGTGGATGTGTTTTTTTTTGGGATGTTTGATGTGAACACTACTAATTGTACCCATCATTGACTTGAACAGAGTGTTGGACTCAGAGTAGAGCATTCTTCAAAACAGTCTTGTTTGTTGTGATTGGCAAATTATGTGTACCGATTAACTCTTCACCCATTGTAAGTACACAAATTTAACGTAGAGATATATATACACGTATGATCACGCCCTTAAACCAGGTTAATAAAACTATGAAAATGCTTAACAAACAAAATATTTTATAAGAAATTATAAAATTTTAACACGTGTATCAAGCAAGCAAAATTGTAAATCAATCAAATATTTGAAGGTGCATATTTTATGTCAAAGGATGACTATGATTTGGGTGAGTTTCAGTTTAATTTGATTTATTTTCCTCCAGATGGAACTTTAACCTTCCCTATAATTATAAACATATATCTATACACATACAGAAAGTGTCAGCAGTATTTGTTGGTCAGTAATTTGATTAGCTTTCAATAACCTTTGGCTTTCTGTTATCTCAGCCTTAATTACTGTGTTCCTAGTTTCCTAGATGTGAAACGGGGCATGTGAGAAACTTATTTTCCTGGGAGAAGAAAGAACAATGACAAGTTGTATAACAAAACAAAAAACCATTAATTTTGACCATTGATTAATTAGTCTCAAAGTGAATATTTTATTGAAAAGTACGTTCAAATAGTCCCACTTAACGTTTGATATTTTGTAAGAAAACGATACTTCTAATTTATTCAATTACTTGTTTTGAGTCAATAATACGACTTTTTGTCTATTGTGACATTTAGTACATTGATTATATTTCAAGAATGAAGTTTGATTATCAATTCGTTACGAAAGAAAGTAGAACTATCAATTTCAAGACGGGAATAGTAAACACTTAACACCAAAAATTATGTTGGATACATTTTTAAATTCTCACATTTATATACTTCGAGTCGGTGACATACCTTTGTATGTAATTATGTTTACACGATGTTATAAAAATAAATTTCAGCTTGCAAGATCGTCCTTAGACAATTTTTCTATGATCTTTAATTAGTCTAGTATGGAGATAATCCAATTGATCGAGTAGATTCATGTTTCATTTTAATATTGCTAGATATTTGGAAATTAATTAATTCAGAACAGAGAGCTTTTTTTTTAAAAAAAAAGTTCATTGAAACCCACTAAATTTATATTCAAGTTTAGATAATCCAAATTTAGAAAGTGCAATCTCCAAAATTTAGCTCATGTGTGAAAGAAATAGATAGAAATTTACTTAACACCCATTATTACCATGTGCAATGTACATTTTCACCCCAGAGTCATGCCATCTATGTATATATAAATACCCCTTAACAATTGAAAATGGAGAAGGAGCAACAAAACTAAATGGCCTTAAAACTCCCAATGTTTCTTCACCATTGTTCTGCTCTCATCATATTCTTAGCAATTCTTCCATTCTCCCAACCTTTCGACTACAAAGACGCCCTCTCCAAAAGCATTTTGTACTTCGAGTCGCAGCGCTCCGGTCACTTACCCGATAATCAAAGAGCCACTTGGCGTTACGATTCCGGCCTCTCGGATGGCTTAGAACAAGGGGTCAGTCCATTTAACCACGCTCCAATAATTGTTTAAAAAAACATAACATGAGACCGGTCCATATATGACTGTCATTTTTAGTAAGCAAATGTAAATATGTTGCAATAGATCTCTTTTCTTATATCACATATTAGACTTTAATTACGCGCTTTTGTATAACAAGTAAACTAGCTATAATTATTTTCTCGGAAGAAACGATTATGCAAAAATCGAGAAGTTCTACATAAACATATATTTATTTGATATTAAATAGTAATATACACAATCTAGCTTCATGTTTTTGTTTCTCTAGCTTATTTTGTGTCCATGTATAGGTGGACTTGATAGGAGGGTATTATGATGCTGGTGACAATGTAAAATTTGGACTACCGATGGCCTTCACCGTAACAATGCTCTCGTGGAGTGTAATTGAGTACGGTGGCCAAATACACAGCGCCGGAGAGTATCAACACGCGCTGGAGGCGATCAAGTGGGGGACTGATTACTTCATCAAGGCCCATACTCACCCAAATGTCCTTTGGGCTCAGGTAATATAAATCCTTTGAAAATATTTTGTACATCGCCATTTAGTTTGTTGGTGTCACTTTTGTAGTTGTAATAAGGAGGTCTTGAATTTACTAGCACACTTTAGTTTATTGGCGCCTTTTTCGTACTCGCAACCATTTATTGTTACGTAATTCAAAATTCCTTCATATGCAAGAACGCCGCTTAATAATTATGAAAACATGGTAAAAATCTAATTTCGTATGTAAAATGAGGGGCAAACAGAAAAAAAAACCCATGAATATACTAATTTTAAATTCTTGACATAGACAATTTGAACCAATATATTTTTCAGGTGGGTAGCGGGTTCTCCGATCACATGTGTTGGCAGCGTCCAGAAGATATGACAACGTCACGACGAGCTTACAAGGTAGATAAGAAACACCCCGGGTCGGATCTCGCCGGAGAGACCGCAGCGGCAATGGCAGCTGCATCAATCGTGTTTAAGACAACAAATCCACCTTACTCGCGCCTTCTCTTGAAACATGCAGAACAGGTAATTAGTTAATATTTTCCTCAAATAAATAATGGTTTTTTTAAATGCATCCATGTAATTTTACTTCTCACCCCACAAGCATATATATATATATATCTTTGAACAAAAAATTATTAACACTATGTTTAGGTTACGAGTAAAAAAAGAAAAAAAAGGAGACATTTTGAATCACAGAGGAGAAAAAGAAGTGAAAGTACAATTATTTTTTATCGTTTGTTTTAAATTTAAGAAGACAATAAAGTTACTTTCTACCCTTTTTGTTTGTGAGTTGAAAAGAACGAGTGAGAAAAGATTCTTTTTTTAAAAAAGATCGGTTACATAATTTACCGATAAAATAGTTAATATAATAGATTTTCTTTTAAAAGAAAAACTCTCTCAATTTCTCTTCGATTTGCAAAGAAAATTTTGGTCTTCTCTCCTTCAAAACTCCCAAAATACAAAAAAATTATGCTTTCTTTACCTTCCTCTTCAAATTAAAACTCTCAATATAGCGTAAAACAAAATTCCATTTCAACATCCTACATTTAAAATGTTAACATTTTGAGTTTCAGAATGGGAAAACATGGTAAAATATTAATTACCAACACTTTTCAAATGTTCCGCTGTAGAAATCAACATTTTAAATTCATTGGCAATATAATTTTATTGTCTGATTGTGACTTTGGAGTTAATTAAAAATATTAAATTTGTTTAGCAAAGGCGGTTTAATAAACAAACATATTTGTGTAAGTTTTTTTCTATATTAAACTTTTTAGTTAAAAGAGGGAGAACATACATATGCTCGTAGGTTGGGTTGACATTTTTATCAAAAATCGAATGAGAAGTAACGTTAATTATGTAGGTGCATTTAAGAATTCCCATAAATAATTAAGTAAATAAGTAGTTATTTGTCAGTCGCTCTCCTTGTCTATGTATGCATAAGATCAATAAAATGTTTAATTAATTTAAATATTTAAGGTTTGTACCGTTAAGCATGATATCTAGTGCAATTTGTGTTCCCAACAATTTAAATTTTTGGAAAAGGTTATTTATAACGTGATATGGGAGGTTGCAGTGGAGGAGCCAAAAATTAGATTATCTTTGGCTAATGCGAAGTTGAAATTTTACATGATGAAGATTGTATTTAATTATTTGTTGTAATACTATATTGGACATTTTTTTCTATACAAACAGTACAGTTTTAAATAAAACATACCGTTCGAAATGAGGCGGAAGAAGTATTAAGGGCAAGCCTTAATAGTGATTGAGTTATAAATAGTCAAATAGGTATAACATACAAAGATACCCCAGTATATACCAAATTATCTGGCCTTAAACAAAATTATTTTGGACGTTTAGTGGTAAATGGAGCTTAATTAGTTGACAATCAGATTGCCGGTTTGCGCTCTTGCCACTACCTTTTTTTCTTTCTTTTCGTGATCAAAGAATGTATAACATGTTCAACAATTTTAAAAAAATGAGTGAGCTCGGCAGCTCCACTATTGAGAGGTTGGTATGGGGTCGCATTGTATGTGAAGAAAGTTGTAGTTAAGTATGATATTTATTGCATTATTTTCTCAAAATAATATGCATTGCAAGTATTCTTTTCAACAAGTTAAGTTTTTGGAAGCGATAGAGTTCTAATGTTTATGTCTAAATTTACAGTTGTTTAAATTTGCTGACAAGTATAGAGGAAGGTATGATTATAGTCTTGATGTAAAGCATGGGTATTATCCTTCGTTTAGTGGGTACTTGGATGAGTTGCTGTGGGCAGCTATGTGGTTATATAGGGCCACAGAAAACTATCATTATTTTAATTATGCAATTGAGAAAGCTGCAATTCATGGTGGCACCACTTGGTCTAGCAAAGAGTTCACATGGGACGTCAAGCATCCTGGTCTTCAAATTCTTGCCTCTACGGTATGTGAACGAACTTAATTACTTTCTCCCCTCTCATTTATATTTTAGCTTCTTTTTTCTTTTTTAATTATTGTAATATATTTGACGCATATTCTATCCAACCCAGCATTCCTAATAGGTTGACTCATAAATGTGGTTCTTTCTTGTAGTTAAAATACACCGAGACTCACAAGACTTTCGAGAAATATCGTTCAAAAGGCGAGATTTTCATTTGCGCCTGCCTGAACAAAAACAAAAACGAGACTTTTAACGTGCAACGTACCCCAGGAGGCCTTGTATGGGTCCGGAAATGGAACAACATGAATTATGTAGTAAACGCAGCATTTTTACTTGCGGTCTACTCCGATCATCTCCAGGCCACCAATCAAACAATTGACTGCAACGGAGTTATATTGGGTCCTTATGATCTTCTCGACTTCAGCAAATCACAACTCGACTACATCTTGGGCTCTAATCCAATGGGCATGAGCTACCTCGTTGGCTACGGCCCCAAATACCCAACAAGGGTGCACCATAGGGGCGCATCTATTGTCTCATACAGGAAGCACAATCGTTCTATTGGGTGCACTGAAGGGTACGAAAAGTGGTTTAAGAATAAGGATCCGAACCCGAATGTGATTGTCGGGGCTCTAGTGGGCGGGCCGGATGAAATGGACCAATTTAGGGACGAGAGAGGACACTACAGACAAACAGAGGCTTGCACGTATAATACTGCGCCGCTCGTTGGGATTTTAGCAAAATTTTATGGAATGCAGGAAGACATTGGAATGCACAGTTTGTTCCAATTAAGTTACTCACGCTATATGCATGGAATAGTTTGAAATGTTTCGCACTTAATTATTAATTAGTTTGTTCCAATTAAGTTAGCGGTGCTTTTATAATCACGACAATAAAGTTTAAAATAATTCCACTATATTTTGCATGGAATACGCACTCCGGACTCCAAACACATGAAATGTTTGCTTGCATTTTCTACAAACAGTTTGCCTTTTAAGAGACACTAAATATATTCAGCAAAGACAAAATTCAGGGACAAGACTAGGATAGAATCTTGCAGGGATCACAAATTGACTGAAAAAATACAAAAATTACAGAACATAATAACATATAAGGTGGTTTTTGCATGTCATTTTTATTGTCTATGTATATTTGTTCAAATTAGTTTAACGGACTATTTTTGATTTTACCTTATTGTTTTGATTTTAGCTTCCTTTTGAATTTGATTATAAAATCCAACAGATTAATATATACATATACAAATTATGATATTTGAAAAGTAGCAAAAAGAGTAATTAAATTTTCTATTCATATAGAATTTAGCTAAAATAAAAACTAAAAGACAGCGTTTTATTCAACAATAATAATAAAAAAAAAACCTCAAATAAACTCGATATATAGGGTTTAGGGTTATTTTATTGTATTTTTTTCTTTAATTTTAGTTGAATTGAAAACTTGAGCTTGTATACTTGTTAAAAAAAAAGAAGCTCAATCCCGCCCATGCCAAGACTTCAAACTCAAGATCACGAGTTGCAAGAAAAACAACATCACCCGCTAGAACAATTGTTATATTGTTTATTTTTATTTAGCCAAAAATTATTTTAATTTTACGTACTATAACTTATATATAAAAGGAAAAAAATTCAGAGGCCCTGTTACGTCGGGGGCCCTCTAGGCGACCGTATGAATCACCTATATCCAGGGCCGACTCTGTTGTTAATATTTTATTTGACTAAATCTAAATAATATAAGACTTGATAAAATGTTAAATTGATTTATTTGGTTAACTACGAAGTTTATATTAAATTTTGGAGGGCGCCATTACTCAAAATAACTTAAATGGAATAAATATGCTACGTATATAAAAATAAGTTGAAAAATCTTAGGGAGGGACTTGACCCCCTCCAATTGTAATATAGTTACGTCTATGAAGACAATTGATTCAACAGTATCCATCAACTTGAGACAAGACAAATTGTAATGACTATAACCTATAAGGTTGTATTTGAAGTGTTTGATGTGCATGATAAAAACAACGGAGATATGATAAAATTATCTTTGGTATTTTTTATGATTGAATATTCATATTGTTTTGAACCTTCCATTTTTGTAACGAAATCTCCATGATTATGATTAAGCCTTATTGTCATGTGGTATTTTATTTTTTATTTTAAAATGAATATGTAAAACTCTTCATTTTTACAACAAATAACAAAAAACTCAACTCTACTTCAGACGAAATTCGAACCCAAAATCTCTCAAATTCGAATGTGCTCCCTTACCACTAATTGAGGTTCCTCTTTCTTAAGAATAAGAAGTGGACGGTTACAATTCTCAGGGTATTTTTGTAAATAAAGATAAAATCATGTGACAATTTTATGTTGATATTATAACAGAGTTATGACGGAATGGGGTGTGATGCCACTATTTAATCGATTAGGGGGTTTACTCTCGACTCCTAAAGTATAAGGGGTGAAGTGCAAAAGGTAAAATAGTATAAGAGCCGGTGGGCATAGTCCGGACAGTATTACCAATTTCCTATCAAACTGCAACATGATTCCTAACAAATTTTTTTATTTATTTTTTCCTCTAGAAAATCAGTATATTCTGAAATACGCAACTAGTAATTAACACTAACAAACTTAGATGTTTATTATTGAGTTTTGGAGTTGACTTACAGGTACAGAACAATTTCCGTGACTCTTCTTCTTCATCATCTTTGGTTTTTCCACAATTTTTTTGATCAATACATACATCTGGTGCTTGGTTTTCTCTTCTTTTGTTGAATTTGTAACTTGGTCTAGTAATATTTGATTAGTACTTGTAAAACCCTGACTGTGGAAGGTTCAAGTAGTTCATCTCATTACTGTTATAATGCAATTCACATAAGCCCATCTGGTTTGCCTTCTTTGTTCTTCTTTTTTTGAGTCCCTTTGGACCAAATTTTCACTAATTGAGATCTTTGTATCCATTTAATACTTATAGATGTCTTGTTGTAAATCTTTTTTAGATTTGTAATAATTTTGGCTTCTCAAACCCAAGTAGTTTTGTTTTGGGTATGAGTTGAATTCCTCAGTTATACTTAAATCCCATCATTATTCATTGGTTTCTAAGAGCATATCTATGAATATATAGATCTTGGGTAGTTGGATTTATCAACTTCTCAACACCCATTTAAATTCTGACTCTAATTTCATCATTTCAAATTCTACTTGGTACTCCTATGTTCATTTCCCCCCTCATCTGACAACCATTTCCTCCATGTATTCTATAACCCTTTATCTTGATCTTCTTTAACATCCTTGATCTATATATACAAACGCATATGTATAATTAGATGCTGGTTTGAGATTTATCAATTTCTCAAAGCCCATAAATTCTGACTTGAATTTCATCATTTCAAATTCTGCTTAGTACTCTTGATCTATGTTACTAACATCCTTGGACCTTAAACAACAACAATGTCAATTTTATGTGGCCTCCCTCTCCTCGAGTGCGTCTACTGTTTAGCTTGTGCGCGTTGGGCCTGGAAACGGTGTCTTCACACTGCTGGCCACGACAGTGAAACTTGGGGTGTGGCTGCTGCTGAGGAGTTTGAGCCCATCCCTAGGCTCTGCCGGTACATACTTGCCGGCTATGAAGATGATCTTAGGCACCCAGTTTGGGAACCCCCTAGAGGGTACGGAATTAATCCAGATTGGGTAATCTTGAAAAGGACATACAGACATACCCGTGGACAGGCCCCGCCCTACTTTTTGTATGTTGATCACCAGCATGCTGATATAGTTACTGCGATTAGGGGGCTTAATTTGGCAAAAGAGAGTGATTATGCAGTTTTGCTTGATAATAAGTTGGGCCAAAGGAAATTTGATGGTGGGTATGTTCACAATGGACTACTGAAGGCAGCTGGTTGGGTTTTGGATGCAGAGTGTGAGGTTTTGAAGGAATTAGTGGAAAAATACCCGAATTACACTTTGACTTTTACGGGTCACTCGCTTGGGTCAGGTGTGGCAGCATTATTGACAATGGTGGTGGTGCAGAATCGGGATCGGTTGGGGAATATTGACCGTAAAAGGGTGAGGTGCTATGCTATTGCACCTGCTAGATGCATGTCTCTAAATTTGGCTGTGAGATATGCAGACGTTATAAATTCCGTTGTGCTTCAGGCAAGTTATTCGTTATTTTTGGACTTGGTAATTTTGTTGAAGAATTTTGCTGCATTAAGTTCTTCAGTAGATATGTATACTTTTGATTAGTTTGACGCATTTTCCTGTTCTCTTTATTGTCTCTCTTAGTATATTAAGATTGTGTTTGGTTGCAATCCTGGAATTAAGGTAGAAAAGTATTCAATTTGGGTAATTGGTTTCTAGGATGAATATGAATAAGAGGCATTTAAAAGTGTTTGATTGCATTCATCTTCTGGGTGGAAAATATGTAATTTTTCATATAATGATGAGTCAATGTTTTCCTAATTCCTACCATAGTGTTGATGCACACTTTTTCACTAGACTTTTGACTTCAACAGCTATTCCACCTTACCTAGTATTCGGGGTTGGGGGGGGTTGCGTGGGATAGTAATTCAATTGCCTAAACTTATCCATCAATTTTAACATGGAATAGAATTACCTGGGAAATTTAGTCGATCATACACTACCAAAGGTATTAAAGTACCACGTTCTTCAATGTTTTACTAAAATTGCGGCTATCAAACACACCCTAATCTCCACCCTAAGTTTTGGGTTTCCATGGCATAATTTCTCAGATAAAACAATTCCAATTTACAAGGATTCAATTCTTTTCCGTGTAAAGGTCGTGTTTGATTGCACTTCTTTTCCTTGGAAAATGGCGAAGATCTCATACTTTCCGTCTTTAGTGGTGTTTGATTGCATAAAATTTCACATATTCAGTTTACTGGTACAGCTTGCTTTCCCCTAATTTCCCCTTTTTCCATGGAATCCCAGACCAACTTCCACCTAAGTTAAAGTTTTTGTAGCTGTGGTTTATAGTATAGAAATTACCCATTTAGTCTTTTGCTTAATGTTTAAACTTGAAATTCTTGTTTCCTTACAAAATACAGAAGTCAAAGTGGGGCTGTTGAATTGAGACGGAGGAAAATTTTTCTTTCAAAAGTCAATATAGTGAAATTTACCTTTTTAAATTGTTAATTCCTAGATCTAATCATACTTGACCAAGAACCTTTGGCAGGGTTCAGAAAACGTGTGTTAGTGTGTTAATCTATTTCTAAACCAAAGGCTCAACTTATCTACTGCTTCAACCAAGAGACTAGGTCTTTGACATTAGCATATTAATTTATTAAAGAAGACCTCCAAATATTTATGCACGGGGTATTGTGATGGGTTTTACATTGGTGGAAAGCAATATATGTATATATGTTTAAGGGGTTTGGGATAGGATCAAGCTTCTTGCTTCACTTCGGGGCCATCTTGTAATATGTTTAAGGGTTTATGTTTCTTGTATAATGTATCGTTCGAAAAAAAATGTTGCGTTAATTGCATTTTATAGACTTTTTCTTATTCTGTGTTACGTGCTTCAGTTTTGATACAAATGGTTTTCTTATTTAATTATTTAACTGGAGCAGGATGACTTCTTGCCTCGAACCGCCACTCCTTTGGAAGACATTTTCAAGTCGCTTTTCTGGTAAATCATTTTTCTTCAAATGGACCTCCTTTTATGCCCACTGTCATAGCCAGAATTTTAGGCCCTCTATTTTCTCTAGGGTGTTTGATTCCACAAATTTCCACTTTAAAATGCTGAAGAGGACTTATTTTGAGAAAGTCAAACCTTAAGGTACAAGTCCATATGCATGATTTTGCACAAGACCAAGGATTCCGAAACTACCTCCCCTGCCCCCGTCCCTTCCTACAAATATATGTATGTATGAGGTGATTTCAAGAATATTTTTCCAACGACACAATCAAGCACTAAGTTGCAAAACTGTTGGAATAAGGATTTTTCAAGTAAATCAAATCATTTTTCATTCCTTTCCATGGATGCAATCAAACACAACTTAAATGAAATTGTTTGAGTCAATGTCCCTTAATTGTTGGAACCCCCCTTCCCCCCATCCCGCCCAAAAACACGTACACATATTGCAGATTGGGTGCACCAACCCTAAACAGGGTGCAGACACGACCCAAAACTTCAACCCTAGCAACCCCTTATTTTGATTTGCATAGACAGATAAAGACATTTTTATATGTACCAACTACCAACATATGTAATCACATGTACCAGAAATATCAAGGATTCTACTGTACTATGTAATATTTTTGTTTTATGAAAACAAAACGAGTTCCATGGAAAATGGTACAAATTTTATTGAAAAAGTGATAATTTCCATGGGAAAAAATAACAATCAAACAACAAAAGTTGGAAAATGCTCATCGTTAACTAGAAAGTATGGCTAATCAAACACCAAAAGGTGGAAATGTACATGGTTTTCCAGGTATAAAACTAAGCCAATCAAACACATCCACAATACATTTTCCATGGAATTCAATCCAAGGGTATTCAATTGCCTAGAATTCATTTCCTTTCCTTGCACATTCCATGCTTGCAATCAAACACACCCTTAGTTCCTTGTGAGTTTCTCTTTTCTCAGTTATTAATGGCGCTGGTCTTTCTGTTTTGAACAGTTTGCCATGCTTACTGTGCCTAAGGTGCATGAGAGATACATGCATTCCAGAAGAGAAGATGCTCAAAGATCCGAGAAGGCTATATGCACCCGGTCGCCTCTATCACATTGTTGAGAGGAAACCTTTTAGGTAATATTTAAATATATAACTCCTTTTGTCCCATATTAAGTTTCGACTATTCCTATTTGGGACATGATGTCCCAAATTAATGGTCGAATTTCTTTAAGAAACATATTCAATGAAGCAGATGTCATGATAGTGAATATGTTTTAGTATTATCCACTGATTACTTTTAAAATTAGTATATCCTTGAAAACGTGTACAAGTCAAACATCAACTCTTAGTTTGGCACAGAGGGAGTTAAATTTATAATGAAGCTAATAATGATCATGAAATGGTGATTAGTCAGAACAATGCAAAACATCTTCAAAAATTGTTAAGCATGATATCCACTATGGTTCCTCTTTCTTTGGGGGAGATGGTTTATAATATGTTATAGAGTGTGGTTGCCCGTGAGGTCCGTGGTTCAAGCCTTGGTATCCCCATAAGGCCATAACGAATCTGTTAATCCTGTTTTTGTTTGCTCTCCACGTGCGTGAATGGGGTCGCACGCAAGAGAGAATATTAAGCATGATATCTATTGTGGTTCTTCTCAAAAGCTTTGGGAGAGACGGTTTCTAATGAAAAGGAAGAGAGGAAAAAATTGCAATTATGCAATTGACTTCTAATGAAAGAACATTTTATTTTTTCATTTTTTAGGTGTGGAAGGTTTCCCCCTGTAGTGAGGACGGCAGTGCCTGTAGATGGGAGATTTGAGCACATAGTTCTCTCTTGTAATGCTACATCTGACCATGCCATCATTTGGATAGAGAGAGAGGCCCAAAGGGCTCTTGAGGTGAGTTATATCTTCCTTTCCTTTTGCCAACTCAACAATGTATAAAACTATAAATAGGTGTGTAAAATACGCAGTCCAGTTTACATTGCCATATCAGCTCTTTCTGGTCAACTTTTCTTTATTCCAAATATAATAAGCTAATCCTATTTTTCCGTCTTCAGTAACATTACATATAATGTGGCCTTTGCACGTGTCTGTGTTTCATTCATCCATATTTTAAATTCATGTTTTCAAAATTACAAGATTTTTAAAAGGCGTTTGAGCATAATTTCAAGTTATGCCTAATTCTGCTTAAAACCCAAGTCCCTCCCCCTCTCTCTCTCTCTATATATATATATAAATATATATTTTTATATATACACGTTTGTGTATGGCTCTATGTCGACGCGTGCAGGGGTGAAGCTCGGAAATTTTTAAAGAGGGGCAAGCTTAGTGTACTAATGTCATTTTTTATAAATTAAAGGAGAAGTACTAATATTATTTTTGTTCAAGATTTTGAGGGGGGGAGAGTAATACTACTAGTAAATTTTTAAGATTAATGGGGTCAAACATAATTAATATGCATATATTTACAATTCTTAAAAATAACTGTAAGGGAAAAATTGCAATTACAGAAAATTTAGGGTGGGTAATTGCCCCCCTTGACATGGCTGTGGCTCCGCCACTCATGTAGGATTTTGGGGGATGTTTAAAGTTTTTGAATTATCAACTAAGCTAAGTGCTGGCTAAATTTTGGTGAGGCAAACTGTTTGAAGATGGTTCTTCTTTTCTTTCTTTTAAAGAAACTCTATGCCTCATAATATGGAACTAGAACAGTGTGCTACTTCGGATTTCTGGGATAGCTATTTAAAGTTTAAATTGTCAAAGATGCAGAGGTTATCCTATATATATATAGGACGAGAAATAGAGAGCTGGGGGTTACAAAAGGGCTTCTTATCTGTGATATTGTCATGTTAGCAGAAGGTGAAACCATTACAACTATTTGTAAGTGTTTGGTGGCGTAGTATTATGACAAATGTATCATTTTTATCCGCAAGGTTTTGATACATCAAACAAACACACATACAAGCCAATTATGTTAACGTTTACCTTATTCGTCTCAAAGTGGGAGTTTTACTTCTCTTTGGGATGTCTCGTGTTAAGACTCGTAATTCTAAAATTTGGTTACAAGTCAATATGACAATATATACCAAAAATAGACCTTCGTTACAATGTTTAACAATTATATTGATACCAGTCTCTCTTTTTCCCTTTGTTTAGAAGAAGGGTATGAAAGTCAATAATTTTCTTTATTTTGAGATGCGTATTACAAATGTCTGTTGTCGCTCCCTTATTGGTTTTTTAGTTGTTTTATATCGCTCAAATTCCAGATTCCCGCATTCAGGGGGCTATTAAATAGATTTAAGACTGAGATTAGTTCAACATAGACGCCTTTTAACAAATTCAAGATGTTTATCATTTTCCTTTTCTAGAAAAAATTCGACTTCGAAGCAGATGGAAGTATATATTTCTAAATTTTCTTCTTTGTTAATTCATCTTCATAGAAATGAGAGATATTTAGGCCGAAAACAATGTTATTTGTTTCTTAATGCAGTTAATGCTAGAGAAAGATGAAACAACGGAGATTCCTGTGGAACAAAAGATGGAGCGACAAGAAACATTAGCGAGAGAACATAGCGAGGAGTACAGGGCTGCGCTACAAAGAGCTGTCACATTAGCCGTGCCCCATGCGTATTCACCTTCTCCATACGGAACATTTCAAGAGCAAGACGAAAGTGAGCAATCTGACAAATCAAATGCTGATTCTTCCTCGGGGTCGTCAAAGAAAAGCAAGACGAGAGAGAGCTGGAATCAAGCGATTGAGCGTTTTTTCGACAAGGACGAGTCGGGTCACATCCTGTTGAAGAAACCAGACTCTTCTGGTTGATTGTGAAACACGAGGATGATACTATCGTCTATCGGGCTCCTAGTGGAAATCATTCTAGAAGAGAGTTGAAGAAATCTTGACCATTGTTTTAAAAGTGGATTGCTCAGATTTCGACTGATAATTTCTACCTAAACCAGTCCTCGCTAGAGGCGGAAACTATCTATTGAAAATCAAAATCATCTAAGTTTAAACCAACGGATCCAAGATATTAACATGTATATTTGGTGTACTTTCTCTAGTGTATAAACTAGAGCCAACGTTGAAGCTCCAACTGGGTGTTATCGTGCATGCAGGGGAACAGAGCCGACGTGAGGGCTTACCCGAATCTTTAGTATCAGGTTTGGTGCACTGTTGGTCGGTATTTTCTTGTTAGCGAGTTTGTATCAAGCATTCATTCATTGGTTTATTTGTATTTTCTACTCTTTTTGGGTGATGATAATCACGATGAGAAAATGTGGCATACATGGGCAGTTGGCAATGAATCTCGAGAGTTTGTGTATCTGTTGAAAATTTCTTTTGGTTTGAAGCAATGGCGGGGAAAATATAGGCACTATTTTGTTTGCATTCTTTTGTAAATTTGATGATCTGGTACAATATTTATTGTTGTGTATATGCTTTTATATTCAGATGCAATGTACTGTGAATCATATATGCAAAATTTTAAGAGAAAATTGAATACACCCACAAAATTTTGCTTATTACACCGCTTTGTGAAGAACTTTCAATTTACCCCACAAACATATGTATTATACTCTTTAAACTAAAATACTTTGTTTCAAATTCATAACGGTATGGAATTCGTCAATAAATTAAAAATGTTGATTTTGCTGAAAATAAGTGTTTGGAGTGTTGATAACTTAATTTTATTATGCCTTGGCAAAAAATAAAACAATTCATTTGAGGTGTACTAAAAAAAATGTGATTATTTAGTATGTGAAAAATGGCAACAACTTTGTATTTTGATTGGCATTATTTTTATCCTTGTAAGTTGTAACGAAGAGGTTATGGATTTGATTGGTCATGTCCACGCGCGTTAGTGATGGTTGTATGTTTGTCTGTTGCTACTGGTTGTTTTATATCTGATCTTTGTAGTAATGGTTGTATGTTTGTCTGTTGCTACTGGTTGTTTTATATCTGATCTTTGTAGTAATGGTTGTAAAATCATGACTTGTGTAAAAAATAATTGTATATTGTGCAAGTATTACTTGTATAAAATATATATATATATATATATGTAAAAATAAGTTATTAAAAAATATATTTGAAGGAGGAATTGCTATTAGTTTGTCCTAAAAGGCCATAATTGCATGATAGATCTTTTAGCATCCGCGCATTATTAAAAAAAAAAATTTTTTGGTTGTCTATTAATTTTTTTATTTTTTTTAACAAAACTCAGATGTATAGATATTATAATTTAGTATAGTGAATTTTTTGTCACATATACCATACTATGACTGAAAAAATTTATTTCAATGGTGACATATATTATAATTGTCACCTAGAAATGCTTGGCCTGTAAGTTGCTGATTCTCAACGCCGAGATTGGATACCCGCATTGTAATTGAGAGACCGCAAGCTTACGAAAAAACAAACACAGAAACACTGCATCCAGAAAAATGTTCGACAACAAAGACATCACTAATTTTCTGTTGCATGATTGTGTATATTACTAAAATACCCTTTTGAAGAGAGGGAGAGAGCGCCCAAACGCCATATTTGAAAACCAAAACAAAAACACCCGACAACGTCTCTTCTTACTACAATCAAACCCCACAACCCCCTCCCTCTACCTCTACTTTCTCTCTCTACTGAATCTCTCATCACAAATTTCAAGGCTTCTCCTTAACTCTTATCCTCAATTCGAGTTGATCCATGGCAGAACCAACCAAATCAATCACATGCCCCGACAATAATTGTCCAAAGGTCCGAATTATTGCCAAAATCAGGGGTTTTACAACAACGCATCAAGAATCGTCTGAATTGAATTCTATTGGAGGAGGCTCATCAACACGATGGATTTCTGTACATAAACCCAACGCAAGTGGTTTATCTGATAAATTCACAATTTCACTTGGTGATCAACCAGCCAGGTTTGTCTGATACATTAAACCCTAAGCCCCCAATTTTAACTTTGAAAATGTTAGGATGTTATCGCTCAATTGGAAAAAAAAATTACCTTCTAAAGAATGCTGGAAAAATACCGTATATGTCTCACAATATCTGCCTCTTACCCTGTATCTGCCTCACATTTTATGTCGATAGATATACGTATACTATGATATAGGGTGGGTGACAAATACTGTAAGGTAGGTACCGTTGTACCACGTGAGAGACAGATGCGCTATTCATGAATTATTTATTTTGAGGTGAATTTTGGATAGCGAGTGTTTGAAAACCCTGATTCCAAATTTTGGGGCAGCATTGGAGCAAAATTAGGTCACAATATATATGGGTCCTTTTAATTGTCTCTCAAATTGTGAATTAGATTTACGGTTTTTACATCTATAGGTGTTTGATTGTGAAAACGGAACAATTGCAAATATGATAATTCAAGTTGATTAGTGGAAACTAAAATTAACAAATTAAGTTCATTTAAAGTAAAACTCGAAATTGCCTAATTCTAGAAGGTAGAGAATTCACTGCAACTCTATACTTTGAGGAGATCAAGCATCTACGCTTGATGTTTACTTTGAGGGGATCTAGTGTCTATACTTAACGTAATGCCCCCAGTCAAAATTTTAAATAACATGAACAATTTGGAAAAAAAATTATTCCAACATTTGGAATTTCTCATTTAAGTCTTCCAAACACTCCAAATTAAAATTGAATCATGTATATTATCTATGATGCACAAATTTACAATTCATTAATTTGAAAGTGAACTAATTTAAAAGTTAGGCAATTTAAACAACCAAACAGGTTGTAATTTTGCTCCTACTACGATTGAAAAGCTTGGAATGGGGTTCCCTAACACATCCTTACTTCTTGGTAGTGTTTAGTTTCAAACTTTGAATTATGCACTTGTTGATGAAGTTAATTCCTTCTTGTTTTCAGTCGTAAAGATACATATGAAGTGGATTACTGCTATCAACCAAATGAAGATATTGAGTTGATATTTTCGAGTGAGATAAGGCCTCTGATTTCAAAGGTTTTTGAGGGTCGAAAAGCTTCAGTTGTTGCATATGGAGCTCGAGGCAGTGGAAAGACCTATGCAATTCAGGTTGGTTTTATATGACTTGATTGATTTCAATTATTATTTATTGGGTAAGAGACCAAAAAGTACAATGAACTTTACACTTTTTTATAAAATAGGTAACATACTTTTTTTTCAACAATTTTGACAACGAGCTTTAAATTTGTTTACATTTTGGGTAATATGTCATGGTACGGATTGCTATCACACTTAAGAAATTAAAAGTTTGTTGTCAAAATTGTCGGAAAAAAAATATGTTACCCATTTTGTAAAAAAGTGTAAAGTTCATTGTACTTTTTGGTCTTTTACCCTTATTTATTCAAATTAAATTAGATCAAATTTTCACTACTTTGAATTTGAAGCTCATTGTCCTTAAAGTTGTGGGTGTATGCTTACTTCGATTTCTTGTCCAAATTTAGGGTTCTCAAGAGAAACATGGGTTAGCAACCCTTGCATTTGCAGAAATCCTCGCAAAGGCAGAGGAAATTGGAAACTCAGTTACAGTGTCATTATATGAGGTCTTTCAAGACCATGTTTATGATCTTTTGGACTCCAAGCACACTGAGGTTCAAGTGTTGGAAGACTCTTATGGCAAAATAAAACTTAAAGGGCTTTCTCGGGTAAAATTCTAGTTTTTATGATTGTTGGGCTTCATGGAACTATAATATTTAAGAGTTTATTTATTACTAATTTTTGTGCTAACACTGCTTTCTTCTATTTCCTTCATATAGGTCTCTATCAAATCCGTATCCGAATTTTACAAGTTATATTATACCGCGTCTGGTTCACGTAAGCCAGGGCTGAAAGCTTCAATTGAACTACCACGAAGGAGCCACAAGGGTTTAATGATAAACCTGTTGTCATGTGATGAAAACTCAAATACGAAGCTTGTGGGCAAGATGAATTTTGTTGATTTAGCAGGTTCAAAATGCTTAGATTCAGAATCCTTAACATTTTTTAGCCAGTTTCTAAGAAAGAGTAAGTTTTACTAATTCTTCGAATGCACTATTTGATGCCACCTTTTGTCAGGATATGAAGATTCAAAAAGAAATAGTATTGATGGTGGCAATCTTGTAGAGAGTACTAGGATAAACAAGTCATTATATGCATTACAAAATGTGGTTTATGCCCTCAATGCCAATGAAAGTCGTGTCCCATACAGGGAAAGCAAACTCACCCGGGTCTTGCAAGATTCCCTCGGGGGTAGGAATCATGTCTTGATGCTTACATGCTTGGTAAGGTTTGTGAGTTTTAAATTTTAAGAGGTTCTTTGTTATAATTTTATAGAAGTTAGTTATTTTGGAATATGTTTGAATTTTACTCTTCTTTTTATTTTTTTTGCTAGAATCCATCTTTTTGCCAAGACACAATTTACGCATTAAGTTTAGCATCGCGGTCATGTCGAAGTAACAATATGGTTTTCGCTGATTCCACAAAGAAGAGTAAGAGTTCAGGCAAACCAGCAGTGCTTTCATCGTTTAAAAATGGGAAACCTCTAACTGTTTCTGTGAGTACGAAGAAACAAACCAACTTACGAGTTCATCTCGCTGAAAAGAAAGCTGGATCTGTGGTGAATGCTAGGTATTGACTTTAGTTCTTCATTATTGCAATAAGTTCTAGAAATTCATTCAACATGGTCAATTAATATTCTGTTCTTTTCTACTCGAAGGAAACTGTTTGTTGATGGACATCAAGTAGTCAGTTGTAAGCAGGTAAGTTTTGCATCATACTGAATGTCATGCTCTCAAATCGTTGTATTATATTTTTCCCTTATCTCATCCCCTTTTCAAATATTTGTGGAAATCTGAAGGATCGAAAAATAGGTGTGAATGAAGTTCTAAAGCTTATATTGAAATGCTCATCCGATAAAATTACTTGTGAAAACTTTGGTTGAAAGACGCAATTCTGTGAAAGCCTCGCTCCTTTAATTCTTGACTCAGTCTTAGTTCTCAGTGAGACGGAAAAAATGCATTATTTAAAAAGTCAAAAGGAATTTGAAAAGAAAGTAATAATATGACCAGGAAACTTGACAATGGACTATCACAAGTCACCGAGATTTTGGCATTTTGTGTCTAGGCACCGAAAATATGCATTATTGACCAAAACCATGTAGACTCGATTGTTCCCAATCAATTTTCAAGCATTTCGGCTTTCTCTTAGAATCATATGCGGATTGAGAATCCACGCACACTTGAACTTTTATCTATTAAAAACTTCTAAAAATGTAATATCTTTGCAATTCTAGCTCTTACATTTCCGGAGTTGTAATTTCATTGCATATGATCAGATTTTTAGAAGATTATCAATTAGATTATATGTAAGAATTCGTGATTTCCAGAGTCTATTATGGTCTTGAATGAGATTTAATGCAGGGAGAGTCCCAACCAGATACTGCTTCAGCCATTCAGCAGGATGTTGCTTCGGTCATTGAAGAATCTTCTTTACGAGAAGAGGTACAGTACTCAATCAAAGGAATATAACCCGAACTTCATTCTTTTTCTCTACACTGTTGAGAAAATATTTGATAACAACCATCATTCTGTCCAGGAAAGCTCCATTGCAGATGTTTTTTCGGCTATAAAACCTGAAGAAGATGTAAGATTGATCTAAATATTTTTTCTCTGTAACAACATAACAATTTTAAGGGGTTTAATAAGCTCAATCAATGTTTTTAAGCAGGAATCAATGTTACCAAGTGCTAACGAAGGGACAAAACCTAACACCACAGGGCAAAAGGTAATGAACTATTCTAGTAGTCTTGATGACACAAATTTGCCACAAGTGCTACTTATTTATGATACTGGGCCCGTTTGGTTGGGGGTGAGATAATTTTCCAAATTTTCTACATTGACGTTTGTGCACTATTTTCTTTAAGATTGCATATATTTTAGTGTGTATTTTTACTCGTAATTCAAAAAAAAAGGGATTTATCTAAACTAGGTGGAAATGCTTTTCAACCGTCTTATTTTTCACCTAGGTGAAAAAATTATTTCAATTAACCAACCAGGCTAGGGTGGTTCTAATTTTTTTATTTATTTATTTATGGTTATAAAAGGCGTTTATAATAATTAAAGCTTGTGGTGCTTGGGATTCGTAGGATGTTTCTCCGCATAACGAAAACAACCAGGTAGAAGCTCCTCCAAGTATTAATAGTGACTTGAAAGCAATGACTCTTTCGGAAGATGGTACATACACATGAATCCGAAAGTGTAAATTTTTAAGATATGAGATTTGAGACCAATATTTATTTTTATCTTTTTTTTTTTTATTATTATTACATTAAATTACAGGCGACAACTTAGAAAAAGAGAACCAAAATTCGCTTATTGTTGGAGATGGATCACCTCCACTAAGTGTGAGACTAAGAGAAATATCAAACAACTTGAAGTCCTTGTATTCCTCTACTCCTTTATGTGTAAAGGCACCTCAAGGCATGGATACGTGTTCTTCTAATGTTGTAGAACCAATAACGCCTTTGAGAGTTGATGATAAATGGGAAGCTGCGAAAATTACTAGTCCTTGGGAAACTTTTAGTGCACGCAGCTCAAGAATGAAGGTAAAGTTCTATGCCTTAACGTGTCTTGAACTTCCCTCGAGTAATTCTTTTTTATGATATTTCTGTTCTTTTCATGTTCTTGCAGCATTCTCTTGTTCAAGATTGCGTTAAGTTTTTGAATTCTGCTTCCAAGTGAGTCTTCCGTGCCCTTTTTCTCTTCTTTTTCTAAACTTCTCTTTCATTTCTTTTTTGAGTTCTAGATGTCTTTGAAGAACTGTTGCATTTTTCTCTAGTTCATGATTTTTTGCTAACGTTTCGGTAAGTAGTGAAATATGGGGACAGATGCATCATGCATGTAGATCAACAAAAGATTATATTTATGGTTTTCTAATTTATTCATACATAAATTCATGCACATGGTCGAACAAAAGACTGCATTTTATAAAAAAAAAAAAAATAATTGGAAGACTGAAAAGACTACTAAATTTATGTGAAGTTGCAAATAGATGAGTGATATGGTGAGAGTTGAATTAAACTAATCCTGTTTTTTCTTATTTAACAGGGAAGAGTTGAAAATGTTGAAGGTAAGTTTCTGTTTCCAAATTTTAACTATCAATCATATTCCACTACTCTGTTCTTTTGTTATATAACACCTTAACACGACCAATAGATGAGTCTATTATGTTATATTGATATATCTTTGTAGGGTATTGGAGAGAAGAGAGCTACCTACATTCTTGAACTTCGCGAAGAATCTCCTGAACCTTTCAAGAGTGTAAGAAACTTAATAGATAGATTATGATTTTATCATATATTATGTATTGAGAAAATGTTTTGACTTAAGCTTTTATAATGTTTTTGCACATTCAAATAGTTTAACTTATGGCTCATTGATTCACATAGCTCCAATTTCAATTTTGCATTTCAGCTCGAAGATTTGAAGGAAATAGGCCTTTCGGCGAAGCAGGTAAGTTAATTTTACTATACTTTTAGCCAGGTTTATTAAATAGATTATTTAGGTTTTACTTGTATGATAAGATTGTGAGATGTTTATTATTATGATGAGATGGGTACATTGATTACCGAAAAAGCAAACTGAGACTTACTACTGGCGAAGAAATGCAGTGTTTTGGAAATAGTGATCCCCCTTTTTTGTATTCGTCTTGCAATTTTTAGTAAAAGTTTCATTTTTTGGGGTCGATATATATAGTTTGAGGTTTGGTAGAAAACGTTACTTAATTTTGCATTGGTTTATTGTACAGGTGAAGGGCATGATGGAAAAGGTACTGGAGAGCTTTTGAGTTAGCACTTAACATTGCTTTTATCAACTCAAAAACAACTTTATATCTTTTCCCCCAAATCCACCTGGTTATTTTGACTTGTTCCTATTTTCTGTTTGCTCTTCTTATTGTGTGTATGCACGCGCATACACATACTATATGGTCATGAGAAAATACAATGTTTATCTTTTGTAAAAAAATGGTTGTACGCTATCTTTAAACAATAGTATTGTGTGAGTGTCGATAGTAAGCTTTTTGGGTGCCCTTAATCACTGAGATGCAATTTCTTTCATATGTTATTATTATTATTATTATCATTATGCAATTGCTTACTAGTGTGTAAAGATGTTTATAGCCATGATTCTCTACCATTAACTAAGTCTCGGAATTCATTATGTTGGTTGTTAAGAGCGTTCAAAAATTGCTCTCCAACACTGGTGAGAAGTGAATTGGTATGAATTAATTCTATAACACAAAGCATATGCAATGTGCGTGAACGCTTAATTTTTATGTAAGCATATATCTAAATTAGAATGAAAACAGTAAACCAATTGAGAGTTAGCTTAGTGGTTAAGATCATTCTTATTATTTGATAGGTTGTGGGTTTTATCCCTTGCGTTAATATGTTTTTTTGTAACACTAATTAATAACAATAGGGGTAGAATAAGATCACCAAAAATTAGTGTTTTAACCAAATTGATTGCCTTTGTAATTTATATATGTCAGACACACAAAGTGTACACGATATTTGTGCATGTCTGATTTCCTCAAACGGATAGATATAAATTAGAATTGAAAAAAAAAAAAGGCAAAAAGGGAGCTAGTTCAATGGTTATCATCATTTCTAAAAACAAAGAGGTTGCAAGTTCAATTTTAGTTAACATTCGTATTTGCATAAATGAAATTAAAGATGTTTATTCAAATGTGAATATTGTATTTGGAATGGGATGATTACTATATTGTTGCATTTTTACGAATCAAATAAAAATACAAAGCATCACTTTTATTAATAAAAAAAAAACAAGAAGTATTTCTATAAAAACACAAGTTGGCAATACATTTAGTTAAAGGTCAAAGTGAGATGGTGCGATGCATTGGTTAGTGAACTTGAGCCCGTGCTGACAATCATTAAGTCTTCAATGTCTTATTTCAAAATTAAAATTGTATCTTTCAAAAATTATTAAATATTTAGTGTTTGGGTGTCATTTTAAATGTAATTTATTTATTGACTAGTCAAGCCGTTACATGCCATCAATGTGCAACTAAGATGACCAAAATGGCCTTGTTTATTGTTTTCATCTACCTTTAGCCGAAAGTAGTTGGACATTATATATATCTATACTATATATACAAATACGAATAAATGTAACTTATAAGAGTCCCCATCTTTTATAGTCAAATATTATTTTATAATTATATATCAACCTACAGACGACTTATTATTTATTTATTTAACTTATAAGAGTCCCCATTAGAATTAAAGTTTGCATTGATAAAAACTTATTATTATTTAACTAATAAAAGTCCACGTTAAAATTAAAGTCTACATTTAGTATAATATTGCATTATTTATGTAATAAGCTTTTCCACAAGTGTATTATTGAGAACTTTTAATCTCTCGTGAGTTTCCTCAATTGATGTATTCAAGTTATATAAGGTTATCACTATTCTTTTTCTTTATTTAAGATCACTATTTATCAAACAATTTTTTTATTTATTGTTGTTGAATTTATTATTATTGTTAGTTCTTGGATGATATGAAAATGTGTTGTTTGTGTAGGCAACTCATGGCAGATCACATCCCTTCTCAAAAAAAAAAAAAGAAAAATGTGTTTATTATCTCCACATATCTTTTGGATGGGAAAAATTATTTTCAAAAATTACATACAGTGAATGTGCATTAGAACTACTATTATGAAATGTCCAACTGCGCTTTTAAACTAAAAAGAAATGAAAACAGTTAACAAGGGCATTTTGAACAGTTTAAATGCAAATTTATGGTACTTAACTATTTGATCAAACTAACAAATTTTATTTAAAATAACAAAATAAATTAGTGCCTTAAATACGAAGAGCAATAATTTCATCAAAAAAAAATACGAAAGAGCAAGAGTCAAAAGTCTAGAACGCACTAAAGATTTCCACAGTGACGGTTGTGGTTGATGAGAAAGATTTTTTGTGGGGTTGAATAAAACGAAAGGTAGATGAATTTGGCCAAGAAGTATAGAAAAGCCTTTTGTTTTGTTTGTTAGGTTTTATGGGTCGCTTACTTAATCATTACAACTTCGCACTTAGCTGACTCCCCACTTTATAATTGAACTCTTTTTCATATTACAATTGAATAATAATTCATGAAAAGTAGAAAGATTCTCAAAAAGGGAATTTATTGAAAAGAAACAAAGGGAAATTTACGTGGAAGTGAGTGAGACTGAGAGAGAAAGCAACATCAACGTGGTCCTTGATTGATCCTAATTTAGTCTCCTCTCTCTCTCTCTCTCTCTCTCTCCTTTTTTCTAATCTATGAACATTCAGCATTAACACAATATCAATCAATTAAATTACATCAACTGTTAGGGTTTTCAATTTTGTGGGTTTTGAAAGTTGGATGAAGCTAAATTAGTACTGAACTGAACTGAAGTGTATATATAATATATATAAACTGGGTTTGAAACTATTTATGATAATTTCCTTTGTAGATTGATGGGAAGTGAGGAGGGAGTAATTGAAGGGGAAGGGTTTTCTGATGTTGAAAACACAATATTTGTAGCAGTGGGGAAGAAGAATTTCAAGGAAAGCAAATCTATTCTGTTGTGGGTTTTGAAGAGCTTTGCTGGGAGGAAGATATGTATACTTCATGTTCATCAGCCGTCACACTTAGCAACCCTCAGTAAGTTTCTCTCACTTCAATTCTGTAGAATTTGAACTGTAATTCAGTAAAATGGTGTAAATTTTGTTGGGGTGTTGTGGAGTCTTTCGGCTGTTTGAGGTCTCTGTTTGATTGAACTAGTGAAAAGTATATGCTTGATAAATCAATAACTTCAAGAAGATGTTAATTTTTTGTAAAATTGTTGTCTTGACTACTATATATATATAGCTCGGCTCCATAAATGACTTTATTCTTTTAACTAAAGAACGGACTGGGATTAATGATTGAATTTTTTTGATAAAAAAATTTTTTTCATCAATTCTACCAAATTTCATCAAAAAAATCAATCAAGAAGGGGGTGAACTAAAGATTGATATATATGTGTGCACTTCGACCATTGAAATTTTAGATTTTCTGGAGCCTGGCAGTATATATACATTCATATACATGTTACAATTGTAGACGGTTTAGAATTCAAGATTTCATTCACTACAGCCCAAGTTATCAAATACGGAACTTCTTGTCTATTTAATCAAATACGGAACTTCTGGTCTATTTAAATTTGGAAAGGGAGGTCCCAAGTCCCACAAACTCAGAGAGATGACGGCAATGCATTAGGACAAACCGTCAGTGTTTGGGCTTTGAACTTTGGTATTCACTGCACTAAGGTTTTGTTTAGGATTTTAAAGCTCATGCGAATCATTTTGAGTTCAGAATATTGACTAAAGTAAAAAGGAAAATGCAATTAATTATATGAGAGCGCTTGTTTCACCAAATAATTATCCAAATTTCTCCATCAGTAACTGCTCTCATTTTCAAATCTAACTCAATGATTCAAATAACCGACACTAATATTTGATTCACTCCTTTTCCTCCTCTGCTTGTTCCTTTTTCCTAATTTGGGCTTTGTTAAAAAAAAACTTTATTTGCGTTATATAGTTCTTATTCATATTTCTTATTTTCATGAGCTAGTTTCTTATTCACTTTAAATGAGAAAATCTTGATTAATCTTTTTTCCCTTCATTTGCAGTGGATGGAAAGCTTTCAGCCAGCAAACTGAAACAACAGGCAGTTAAAGCCTGCCGGGAACTTGAACTTCAAAAAATGCACAAGCTTCTAAATCAGTACCTTCTCGTTATTGCCCAAGTAGGGTTTACTGTTTCTTCCCATTCTTTTCCACCATCCTTGCTATGCTGCTGAATGCGTTACAGTTATTTTTCACTTTTTTACCTTTAGGGTTTATGAATTTCCCATTTCAATTTTTTTTTCTAATGTCATATTTTGAAGTTCAATTGATACATTTTAAAACTCCTTTTCAAAGACTATTCTTAAATAATACTTCAGCAATATTTGAGAAAACTTGATTATAATGTACCTCATCAGGCTCTACTTATCATAATAAATTCTCTTTTTCTAATAAAACGTATAAAATAAAATATCTCTGCAGGTGCAAGCAGGTAAAGTGTGGATTGAAAATGAAAATATTGAGAAAGGGATTGTTCAAATTATTGTTCAGCATCGTATCAGATGGCTTGTTATGGGAGCAGCAGCAGAGAAACACTACTCAAGGTTAAAAGGATCCTTTACAGTTGATGTTTTCATCATTGATCAATGTTCTTTCTGGTTTTGAATATGAATAGGAAGTTATGAACTTGATTGTTTTAATTCTAAAATTGAAAAATTCAATATGCTCTCAAGACGGTCTCTAGACATGGCCCATAGCATATCAACATGTGTCACTGAAAATAAAGATTTGTGAATCAGTGATTTTCTTTTTCTTTGAATTGTAAGTAAAGTCAACTAAATTCAACAGATAGCAAATAGAGTGGAGTACATTCAAATGGTTAGTTGAAGTTTTGATTTACGACTAGTCGTCTGGCAATTAATGAAGAAGCCCCCTCACTAAGATATAATATTAGGCATGTTTAAGGTTTCCTTATTAATATCCGTACTTAGAACTGTTAATTCCAAAAGAATACCCAGATAAATGAGTCAGTAAAGGGCTACTGGAGCATGATCGTGTTGAGTGGAAAGTTTAACATGTTAAATCATAACATAACAAAGTTGCTTGTGCTTCAATAAAATATGGGGAATATTCCTGCAAATTGTAACATGCTTTTATTTTGAGGTTTATTTGCCAGGGAGATTGACAAGTAGGAACTAGCTCAAACAATGGCGTTATACTAATTAGGATCAATGTGTTCTATATTAAATAGAGAGACAGAATATTGTATTTAGTTGATTGTCAGTGTCAGTTCTAAAAACTATGTGGTCAATTATCATGACGAGGTATGGGTTCAATCATATAGCCCAAGATTTAGTTGAGGAAAGCATTAATGAAAAAAAACATGAAAGGAATAACTCGAAGGCTAGAATGAGAAGTTTTTCAATTGCTGTATCTCTACGTTACATCTGGTTAGAAAGGAATTTGTGCGTCTTCAAAATGGAAGACACCACTAGACGGAAGGTACTCTTGGAGATCGAAGACTAAGAAATATGCTTCTTGGAGATGGAAAGCAAAGAGGAACTTTAAGCATTGGAACTTTTAAAGAAAGGGGTCTTAAGTAATGAAGATAATGTTGCTCTCTAGCTCTCATTGTCGTATAGGTTGTGTCCTTTGGTAGTTAGGTTGTTTTGGCCCTCTGGGGGATGCCCCTGTGCCTTCGTAAATTTTTGTGATATGATGAATTTACAATTTTTTGTCCCAAAAAAAAAATTACATTTCATCCCCCAACAGGAAAAAAACTCAGCAAGGTGAGTTTGTAGAAATTGTGATGTTTGTGGCTGCTTTTCTCACATTCGAATTAAGCTGCTAACATTCTGATTCCTGTAAGACTTTTGTTGAATTGAAGTGACCTTGTCAAGACCACCATTTCTAACTCTTACAAGCCAGTATTATATGATAAAAACATCCTTATTTACATTCATTGTTCATATTTGCAGGCTCTAGATTAACTAACCCAAACTCGTGAAGCTTGCAGGAAAATGTCAGAGCTCATGTCGAAGAAAGCAATATATGTATGTCAACATGCACCAGTTTCTTGTAATATTTGGTTTGCTTGCAAAGGACGCCTCATCTATACAAGGTATGTTGGAATATTTGAAAATCTCATTATGGTATCATTAGACCCCCATAAATATTTGCCATATTTCTGTGTGGCCAACTATATAACACAGTGCGCCCCTCCCTCTTCCTTCCCCCCAGGCCAATTTTTCAAATTAGGAGACATACTTTTCTTATTGTGACATCTCAAATCGAGAGCCACCTTTCTAAACTCAATATACCAATGTTCTAAAAATCGTGAATCGGAAATCGATCGGCAAGGTGGGGAGTGGGGATTTTTCATTTTATCGGGGATTTATCGGGGATAAATCGGAAAAAATCGGATATGCACTATTCACCATATAAATAATATATTATATAACAATATGCTAAATAAAACATAATAGTAGCAAAATGGACATTAATATATTAATAGAAACAAAGTACCAAGCACGTAGAAACATAGTACATGCAATATTATGCAATCTCAAAGGTAGAAACATAGAGTAAATAGTACTAAGTAGTAAAACTTGCCAAACAGAGCAGGACAGCGAGAAGCACGGCAGTCGACTGGAGAGACCCAGCGAGTGAGACTGAGAGATAGAGAGAGGTACAGGGAGGTTGAGGATGACTGGACGAGTGAGAGATAGACAGAGAAATGGTGAGCTGAGGTCGAGTTGTTCGAAGAGTGAGAGTGAGAGATAGAGAGAGGAACGGCGATGTCGAGTGTGGGAGTCGTCGATGAGGAGAGAACGAATAGGTTTGGGATTAAAAACGTTCGTTTGATTTTGGAACGTCGTTCAATTTATCGCCGATTGACTTTATCGCGATTTATCGGCGATAAATTGCCGATAAAATGCCGATTTCTCTCCAGCCGATATATTGAACCGATTATGTAAAATCCGATCAGCACAGTGCCGATTTCCGATAAATCGGGGATAAAATCCGATTTTTAGAACACTGCAATATACTATATCCTATGGTAGTCAAACAATATTTGGTTACATTAAAATCAATGTTTCTTAAAAGGCTTGAATTTCAAATGGTGACTCTTAATTTGAGATGGAGGGAGATAGAGTGGGATTCATTGTTCAGTCTTCGCCCGTGTCAACTTGGCTGTGTACTTGTTATTTTTGATAAGGTATGCATGTTGTGATAATGTTGACATTGCACACCTTCAATTTTTTTGATAAGCTATGCATGTTGTGATAATCTTGACATTGCACACCTTCAATTTTTTTGATAAGGTATGCATGTTGTGATAATGTCGACATTGCACACCTACAATTTTCACCTTAATTTTCACCTTCTAGGCTTCTACCGTTAATTAAAAGATTTAATAAGCTAGAATTCTTGTAATCAAACACCCCGGCACACACGCGTGGCAATAAATAGGCTGATTGTTAGTCTTTGGTCAGCTCAATGATGGTCGCTTGATTGAATAGTGAAATAGAGTTCATACATGTATACTATCTTTCAATTTGATAGGCCACACGTTTATTTGAGCTTACAGGAAATTTTAATTGTCTAGTTTGAACTAAAGTGTATAACAATTAGCAATATAAGTAATGGAAACAGGAGAGAATATACCAGACATTCTAAAATGCCGTGCGATAGGGGTAAGCTTCTATTTATTGTTCGATTAGTTGACTTTCTCTCTAGATCTATTGTGATAAAAAACAGATAAAAGAACTAAATCCATATGAAATATTGTTAAGATTCATGTTCAATTCCCATTTTGTGTTTCCATCAAGGTTCACAAGCAAAGAACAAATTTGTTTTGCAGAGAAAGGTCTGTGAATGTTTGGTCTCAAGTAGAAAGTATTTTGGCACTGTCTTCTCCAACAATTACAGAAGAAACTAAACTGCTACTGGATCATGCAGCCGATGCTGAGGAAGAAAGTAGTTTAGCATTGTCTTCTCCAACAAGTACGGAAGAAACTAAACTGCTACTGGATCATGCAGCCGATGCTAAGGAAGATGCCAATACTTCTCCGATTTTGGAGCAGTCAACTAGGTCAAAAAACAAAGCAGTTGGTACTTCAAATTCAACACCCTTGTTGATGGATGAATTAAGTAGTGACAATGTACCTTTATCCCTACTGCAGAAGTCTCAAGATCGCTTATTCCGTTCATCATCTGCTATTCTGCTGGTAACTAACACTTTTTTCCATTCTTTATTTGTATGAGGGAAACAATTACAATATGACCATTTGTTAAGAGTAAAGTCTTGAGATTGAAAATTTTCTTTCTCAAGGGTGAAAGGAATCTCTCAAATGCTAAACTCAGTTTATTCTAGTTCTAGGCATTTAATCCAATGATTTTCAGGTTAATTTATCTAACTACAGCCATGAGAAAAATGAAAATCACAATGATTCATGCATTTTTCCAGGAAGAAAGATCACAAGGACAAAGAACTTCAAATTTATATCATAAACTAGAGCAAGCTATGATAGATGCTGAAAACTCAAAGAAGAAAGCATTTGAAGAGTCAATGACGCGATGGAGAGCTGAAGAAGATGCCGTTGAGGCTTTGCACAAGGTATATATCTTTCTCAACTCTTTCTTTCCTTTTCCCTTTTTTGGGGGGAAAAAATTCTATACTCAAGATTAGAGCAGAAATTATTTTATTAAGAAATGGTATTGGGCTACACAAATGGGGTTAACCCTCCCCAATCAAACTGTCCCTTAAAGGGCTTAGAAACTAGCCCTAACAGGGTTCAAGCCTACATTTCCCCCGCCCTTCGAGCTCTTTTCTGAAGCTTGCTTTGGCTCTGGATATGCAAGTAATAGCTCCCGTGGAATACTCCATCACCATCCTCTAAGGGATTAATCAACTGCCCCATCAAACTGCCGTTGATGAGGTTCTAACCCTTCCAAGTCATGTTAAGAGTGGATTGATAACATATGAACTAGAGCTCATTGGTCAATCTTTCTTTTCTTCTTTTTTCTTTGGCTTTTCCTTTTCTATTGCTATTTTCTTTTTCCTTTCGTTTGTTTCTAGAAATCTTTTGTTTGTTGCGGCAAAAACGGCACCCCATGCATTTTTATTCTTCCAACTTCTGAGCAACCTCTGATGTCTTATATTTAGGCCCCTTTATTTTGGGTGATGTCTTATATTCTTCCAAGTTTAAAAGTATGACTTTCTCGGTGAGCTGAAAGTATCAACCTCCTCCAATTCCCCCTAACCAGATGGGGCCTTGGTGAGTATATTAATGCACTGCTTCATATTATAATTAACTATGTGTTTGGTGCTCACACCCCCACTAAAGATGTCACAATTCAATCCCAAACCCCCCTCTTAAACAACCACCTTAGCACCCAACATCGTACCGCAATGGTCATGAGTTCCCCTAGGGAGGTCATTATTATTTTTGGGGTTTCCATAATACGTCTCAGCACTATAAGAGCATCTTCAATGGTATAAACTAAATTCCAAGCAAAATCAAATTTCACAACATTGTTCTCCACCCCAATGAACTAATCAAAATTGACCAATACTAACGATTCTATATAGTCTTAGTGGAAGGGTTTCGCATTGGGAGGGTTGGAGTAAGTCTCTCGCATTTACAATTTGCTGATGATATGATTTTCTTCCTATCCAATAATATGGAGAAAATTCGTAACCTTATAGGCATTTTGGACATATTTGGTTATGCTTCGAGGCTGAAAATTAATTTTGCTAAAAGTGAAGTGGTGAGTATCAACATGGAGGAGGAGGAGGAGATGAGGCATATGGGTTTCGAGATCGGGTGTGAGGTTGGCGCATGGCCCTCATCATACTTGGGATTTTCCATTGGGTGATAAGCCGAGATCAATTGGGTTTTAAAGCCTGATTGGTGAAAAAAATTAGCAAGTGGCTGGAGGTTGGTGTAAGGGATGTCTTTCTAGAGGCGGAAAACTTACACTTATTCATTTAGTTCTTGAAAGCGTCCCTATCTATTATCTTTCTCTTTTCAAAATCCAGTGGCGGTGGCAAAAATTATAGAGAAGATGATTAGGAATTTTCTATGGGAAGGCTTTGTTAAAAGAAAAGGTGATCACTTGGTGGGGTGGGAGAAGGTGTGTTAAGAGCAAAAAGAGATGTGGGTTAGGAATCGAGAACATCGTCAGTAGGAATTATGCCATTTTTGGGTAAATGGATTTGGAGGTTTCCTAGGGAACCAAATGCGTTTTGGCATTTGATTATACAAAGCAAATATAGTATTCAAGATAATGGATGGGATTCTAACGTGGTGGATAGAGGCACACACAGGAGATCGTGGAAGGCTATCTCGCAAGGCATCGAAGGCTTTGCTAGAAATACTCGATATAAGGTAGGGGATGGGGTTAGAATTTGGTTTTGGGTGGATCGATGGGCGAGTAATACATCTTTGGCAACCTTATTTCCTAAACTTTATAGAATCGCTAGTTTTCCAAACGCTACAGTTCGGGCCAATGTGTTATGGGGGGGCAAATTCCTCTTATACATGGGATATCACTTTCCGCAGAAAATTCGATGAAATCGAGATGAATGAGTTCATGAACTTGATGGGGCTATTGAATAATTGGAGGATATATAAGCTGGAGAGCAGCTCTAGGTTGTAGGTAGGGGAAAAGAATGGTACATTCTCAACTAAATCGTATTTTGATATCATCTCGGATTCCTAGGAGGTCGATTTCAGGCCTTACAGCATGGTTTGGAAAGGAAGTATACCTCAAAAAGTGAAGGTTCTAGCATGGCTGACTATGTGGAAGAGAGTTAAGACAGTGGATGTTTTACAACAATGGAAACCGTTCATTCAGTTATTGCCTGCCTGGTGCGTGATGTGCAAAAAGGGGCGAGAGATGGTGGATCATTTATTGTTACATTGTCCATTTGCACAGTATATTTGGGCTAGCGTACGAAGGGAGTTGGGGTTGGTTACGGCTTTTCCAGAAACATGGTATTGTGTACTTAAGATCAGTTGGTATATTAAGGGAAGCCGAAAGAAGGCTAAAATATTATGGAGATGTTGTTTGGCGGTGATGTGGTGCATATGGAAGGAAAGAAATTCGAGAATTTTCAAGGAGAAAAAAGCGAATAAAGATGAGCCATGGAGTAGAGTTAAGGCGTTAGCATCACTATGGGCATATTCGTCCAATGCCTTTGGAGCGTATTTAATTACGAATATTTCTCGGTTTTGGGATAGTTCTTATTGTTACAAGGGACTTAGGAATAGTTGTGTTGTGCGGCCCGATATTTTGATGTTCTTTTTTTGTTTTTGTCTTGCTGCCTTCAGTGTCTCCTCGACCTCTGTTGGCTGCTTCCTTTCTTGTTTTGATTTTTCTCATCAATATAGGCTTTTGTTTCTGATCAAAAAAAAAAAAAAAAAAACAAATTACTAAAAGTAACTAACAACCTTCTTCAATAAAGAAAGACTCATTAATTCTTTTGTTGCAATGAAACATAAATTTTCAACTAAATGTTCTTTCCCCCCCATCTTTTTGTGAAAAAACTAGATTAACTAATCCGTGGCCAATCAAAATAGTGGGCCCCACAATTTTGGTATCGAGTGAAAATAGACATTGTGGAACATACCATAGTTAATTTTAAGAATAAAACTAAATGAATAATTTAAAGGTCATTTGTTATCCAATTTTGAATATGCCATTTGAGATGATTGTTTTTTCAAAAAAATATTGTATTTTATAGGTATAGCCCCTCAAAAAGAATTTTAGGCTTTAATCCCTTGTCATCCACTTTGTGGATCCATAATGGTGACCTTTCCCCCTGCTATGACACATTAAAAATTTATAAACATCACTCCCATACAGATAAGTACATTTTTAAATGGGTGATTCGCATCAAGAGTTAAAACTATGGAGTGCGGAAAACAAGGTAAGAACAAATGTCTTTCACCTGATCTGATTGTCTGACCTTTTAATAGTCCATGTAAAACCCTAAAATTCATGGTAGTTAGTATCGTATGATACACGATACGTAACGTCTCAAGGGTAAAACGCAACGTATCGTTGATTGTATCGTATTTGAGAGTGTATCGCGCGATACACCCTTGTATATTGCAGTTTTTCAGTGTATCGTGAGATTTGAGAGTATTGTACGATATACTTCAAGGCGCATATTAGGTTTAATGTTTTACCTCTCAGTCGCCGTTTCTTCAAATCCTTCTTCCCATCTCAGTCGAACCCTTCTTCTCCAAAATCACCACTATCTCACGATCTCCCTTCTTCTTCCTCGCTAGTCCCTACTCGTTTTCAGTCGTTCGTTGAGAAGACGAGAGAGAGAGAGAACTTACAAGAAATCGTTGAGAAAGGAGTTTGAAGAAGAGAGTGACGAGCTAAGGCGGCTGTGTAGTTGAAACCCTAATTTGATTTTCTCTCTTTACCTTTTTTTTTTTTTTTAAAGATCGGAAAACCCTTGCTGGGCCCTTAGAAGTTGACAAGGCCAAATTTCCCTTGGGTTGGGTTTTTTTATGTATTATGCTAGTGGTTTGAACTTTGAACGTGTTTTTTAATTATAATATGTTATATATTTGACAAGCCCAAACACTTAACTTTATTTTATTTTGTGTTTTGATAAATTGTTATGATATTTTATGTATATATGGTGTATGTATGCATGTGTTCGTGTATAGAAAAATGTATATTTATGTAAGTATCAAAATCAAAGTGTATCTTACGATACGTCACGATACACGATACGCAATACTATTTTTTGGCAAAACAATACGTTACCGATACACGATATTGACTACCTTGCCCTAAATTACTTCTTTTTTTCTTTGCCTGCCGCTATTTTATTACAGGCTGAAGCAGCAGAAAGTTTATTCATGGAGGAGGTAAACAAAAGAAAAGAAATGGAAGAACTGTTGGAAAGACAAAGACAAGAATGCAAAAACATGAAGAATTGGCATGATCAATGCATAAAAGAACTCCAGATGGTCCGGAACCAAATTCCGAAGCTAGAGAGCCGAATAACAGTGTCTCATTGTACAGAGAAGGAGTTAGAGGAAAAGATCATCCAAGCAGTGGAACTCCTAATCTCTTTTAAGGAAAAACGGGACAAGATGCTGACGGACTGTAAAAAAGCGAATAGAGATGTTCTTGAACTAAGGAAATTAGTAGAAAAGGACACCAGGAGTTTATGCGGTCTACAGTTTAAGGTATTCTCATTCTTGGAGATAATTGAGGGTACTCAAAATTTTGATCCCATGTTGAAGATTGGAGAAGGGAAATGTGGGAGTGTGTATAAGGGCCTTCTTTGCCAAGTGAAGGTAGCTATAAAGATGTTGCCTTGTCATGGGTCTGAAGGAATTTCGGACTTTGAGCATGAGGTAAGTATCTCAGAAATATCTCGACCATATGATTTGTATCCGTGCCAAATACTAATCTTAGCCATACATTTTTGTGGATTCGAGGCTCAATATTGCAATAGCGGGTGTGTTTGATTGGCAAAATTTTCCATGGAGAACTTGGAAAATATGTACTTTTCCATCTTTTGGTAGTGTTTGATTGGTGTAACTTTCTAGGAAATTCCAATTCCATGGTACAAGTAAGTGATGCATATACTACTAGGAACTTGAATTCTTACCCTCCTGGCCTCCCCCAAGGAAAATGAATTCTAGGTGAGGTGGAAAAGAGCTCAAAAGCAAAAAAGTTCAATTCTACGTAAGAAGTGGGCAACCAAACAATAAATGTCGAAAAAAGTGTAAGATTAAATGGAAATATTTTCCATCATCGCCTAGCAAAGGAATTGCTCAAAATCTAAACATTTTCTACCCTAATTCCATGCTTACGATCAAACACACCTTATGAGTTTTAGCATGATTTTCAGTTTGGCTCACTGATTACGGATTGAAATTAACAATATTGCACCAAAAAGACAATATATTGAATGTGATAAACAAATGTGAAGTGTATCATAGACTTTTTACATCTTGTGTTTTCAGCCTACTGGCTATATAACTCTCTCAAATGACACAACAATAAGTCCATCTGGTTTTAATGTTCTTTTTTTTTTTTTTTTTTTTTTTGGGATAAGAGTATTAATGTTCAGTTGTAGGCTCGAGATTTTCCTATTTAGTAGCTTCTCCAATTGTCTACATATCATATATCCTTCCCGAGAGATGATATAGTAGTATAAAAATTGCCATGCATAGTTGTATCAGCTAAAAGAAAAATATTTGCCTTACATTACCTTTTTAAATTGCATGATTCATTGCTTCATTTATTGCTTTTAACTATATTTTCAGTTTAAAAAAATTTAGAGGCCCATGTGTAATATTTTCTTAGCGTGATATTGGCTCCATGAATTTCAGTCCAAGCTGGAATAAGCTCGCCAATTCTCCTTCCGTTACAAAAATCATTATTCATTAGCATTTGTCAACGGAAGTCACCTCTGTTTTTTCTTTCTTTCTTTATTTAATATAGGCAACGCTTTTGAGTAGGGTGAGGCATCCAAACCTCATAACTCTGATTGGAACTTGCCCAGAATCGGCCTCACTTGTTTACGAGTATCTCGAAAATGGCAGCCTTGAAGATTGTTTAGCTTGCCGAGGCAAAAATCCCCTTCCGTGGCAAACTCGAATAAAAATTGCTGTTGAAGTATGCTCTGCCCTCATCTTCCTCCACTTCTAACAATCCTTGTATAGTTCATGGGAATTTGAAGTCCACCAACGTCCTCCTTGATCCAAACTTTGTAAGCAAACTTAGCGACTTTGGAATCTACCGATTGATTCCCCGTGATGAAAAAAACGATCCAACAGTTTCTGTCTATGTGGACCCGGAATTTCTCGAGACTGGGGAGCTTACTGTAGAATCTGATATCTACTCTTTTGGGATTGTATTAATGCGGATGCTAACTGGGAGGCCAGCCTTGGGAGTTGTGAATGATGTGAAGTGTGCAGTAGAAAATGGGAACTTTGATGCGATTTTGGACATTTCGGCAGGGGATTGGCCACTTGAACAAGCAAAAAAGTTGGCTAACTTGGCATTGAGGTGCTGTGAAAATAAGCGAATGAATCGGCCTGCACTTGTGCCTGATGTTTGGAGTTTGATTGAACCAATGAGAGGTTTATGTAATTCTTCTGGCATGGAGACAGAGGGGCATCGCAAAGTTCCCTCTCATTTTGTCTGTCCCATTTTCCAGGTAACATTTTATCCAAGTTTGCATCTGCATGTGCCGTATTTGCTTTATGCGAGTGTATTTATTGATTAAATTGTGTTATGCCACTCTCATTAGTCTCTGGTATTTATCATAAAAGGAGATTGTAGGAGGACAAAAAAGAAATATACCAAATTAAAGCAAGTATATAGAATAGTATTTTTCAAATACCTAAAATACCATTTCATCTTCGTATTAAAAAGAAAAGCATTTGGCCACTGCCACAGACCTCCAGTGACCTCGCGAAGGTTTGAGGGTGAACCATGGTATGCAGATAAAATCTCCAAATTACTTTCAACTTGTAAAATTCCCTCCCTACCCAGAGACTGCGCACTATATCAGATATTTCCTTTCTTACATGGAGATCCTTATATCTATTTATGTTAACAGAAATTCCCTTCATAAAATTGCCCTAGTGGAGTGAGCCACAATTAAATGTATAGCTAATGTTATCCAGGTCAAGACACGACATGTTTAGATACATCCTGCCAAACTAAGAGTTTGCAATTCCTTTTTAAATTTCCCAAATTAAGAGTCCAGCTTCTTTTCTATGACAAAATATATCAATTCTCATGATAATTGTTCTTCAACATTGATTATGTTGAAATTAGTATTACCTAAAAAAGTGTGAAAGTGAAACAAGCACTTTTAGTTTGGGAGAGGGAGTAACCGGTTGTCCGGTTACGCAGATTGACGTGTATTACACAAACATGACCAATTTATTATTGTCCAAATGGGCATACAATGTTTTACAGCCTTTCTACGTTTCAGCCCTAGCCATTACCTCAGTTCCAAATTAAGTTGAAGAGTGCACTGTCCCTTTTGGGAATGTCCCAAATTAAGAATCCAGTTTATTTGTCAGAACATAATCAATGCGCTGAATTTTACGAAAGAAAAAGTTCTGATTTTGACCATTAATCATGTTAAAATTTAGTGTGTCCCTAAAAATGAGTTTCAGTCAAATTGGACTCTTAATTTGGAACATAAGGAGTAACAGAAAGTAGTTTTCATAATTTTAGAACCGTAGTTTCCTTAAGAGAATTTGGAACATAGGGACATAATCTGGACAAGATTCATATTTTTAAAAGACAATAAACGGGTAATCTGTTTCCTTGCGACAATTTCCTTTTTCCTTCGCTTTTTAATATTTGGGGATATGCAGGAAGTGATGAAAGATCCTTACATAGCGGCAGATGGTTTTACATATGAAGAAGATGCCATAAAAGGGTGGTTGAACAGCGGGCACGAGACTTCCCCAATGACTAACCTCAAGCTTGACCATTGCGATCTAATTCCCAATTATGCCCTTTTCTATGCTATTCAAGAGTGGCTGCAGCAGTCCTAAACCCTTTTTTCTAATGTACGTTCCCTATTCTTGCATATATAAAATAAAATATATTCATATATATAACCATTACATACACATGATAGCACTATTAGATGAACTGCTTATACCAATTAGGGCACTATACCAATTCTACAGTTACTCTGGATTGTACAGAAATGTCTATCTATTTCAATGCCAATTCAAACTTGTCTTCTGCTTTGGTCCAAGGTGTAATCCAGTAATTTAAAATCCAAAGAAAGACTTATACGCTTGTCTATCACTCTTGTTAGGCTGACTTCTTGTTCTTTGTTACTACGTGATGTAAAAATAGAAAATTGCAACGAGAAAGATTATAGCACATGGCATGCCTCTCATACGTGATATAGGTCAGTTCTTTCTGTTATACTTCTGGGCTGCATTTGACGCGCCGGATAAGAGAGTATCCTATCCCATGTTTGGTGTTCGTCGGGATTGAATATCAGGATGGATTATTTTGCCCCAATTAAATATCGCGACAAAACTTCGTTGCTACGCCCATATAAGGATGGTTCACACCAGATTTATGTACATATATATTGAGGTAGATCTGTGGTTCGTAATGAAGAAGAGATGGGACATTTGATCCTGGTGCTTGATGTTGCAATGTTGCCTCTTTTGCCATTTGGACTATTGCGAGATATAAAACGAGCCACTCGTGCTTGATGTTTAAAAATAACATTTTAACTAAAACACTGTTGGTTTTTTAATTAAAAAGCAGATTTTTCATGTAAAAAATAAATGAAAAAACAAAATTTTTAAATAAACATATACTTTAAATGTAAAAAAAATATATAAAATAAAATAAAATTATAAATAGTATGCACTCATATTTACAAATTTATATTTTAGCTATACAAAATAAAAAATTGACAACAAATTTTGCGTGAATTTTTTTTGTAAATATAAAACAAATTACAAACATTCATATAAAATTGAAACAAATTTATGCTATACTAAATTTCATATACAATAGAAAATTTATGAAATTAAAATTGTACTTTTATCTATTGCAGTCTCCAAATAGCAATCTTCTAAAAATAAATTTTTGAATTTTTTTTTTTTTTTTTTCTTTTTTATTTTTATTTTTTAATGAGTGTATATTGAAAGGGGTGTGAAATGAGAGAAACAAAGAAATGGCAGGGAGGAGATGTTAACATTGGATTACGACAAAAATGGAGCTCATAGCTAATGCACTACGCATTGTCTATGGGATATAACACAGCCCATGCATGGTGCATCATCTGTGGAGATAAAATCTATGGCTAATGTGCAAAAAATTGGCTATGGTATTTTTTTCTCTTCTCCTCTCCCTTTCCGGTGCAGTTTTCGACGAATTGGCAAGCTGTCAAGCTTCAAATGGAGATGATCTTATCATGCTTGAAATTACCAATTATTGTTCCCCCCAAAAGATATAACCAATTAAAACAAGGGTTTTTTTGAGTTACCTCCTTATTCTTAATTCATATTTTGAGTTAATCCCCCCTCCCCATTTTTCATAATCATTTGACTAAACCCCCCAGAATTTAACGGAGTGCTAACATTGTTAATTTTTTTGTGAAATGGACTAAAATGTCTTTATTTTCTTCCTTCAATGACTATTCAAGAACTTTAACCCTAATTTTATTTTTCTCTCTCTAAAACCATCTGTAACGATTGTGGAAAATGGCAAAATTTGCCATAAATGAGTTGCAGCAGATATGTGGAAATGGTATATGGGTAACTGAAATTATAAGAGATTGCTAAATTTAGCAACCGATAACCAATCGGTATAGCCGATGTTTTGAACATCGTCCATACACGGCCGACATTCTCAACATCGGCTCTATCATTTTTTAAAAATCAAACCCACAGCCGATATTCTAACCATCGGCCATGGCCTCTACACAGAGCCGATACTCTAACCATCGGCCAAACATTTCAAATTATGATTGTTAGCTAATGGCTCTTTTAACTCTCCCTATATATAAGTTTCTACCCCTCACTATATTTTCACTTCTTCTTTCTAATCTTCAAGTTTTCTAATTTTTTTCTCATTTATATTCTATTTTAGATTTGATAAAATTATCTATCAATTATTTAATTTTTAGTTTCATTTTTATTAGATTTAACATCAGCTTTATTTTTATTATATTTAATGTCAAATTTATTTTTATTATATTTAATATTAGTTTTTTTTATTATATTTAACAACATTTTTATTTTTATTATATTTAATATCAAATTTATTTTTATTATATTTAATATCAGTTTTAGTTTTATTATATTTAACATCAGTTTTATTATTTTACATTATGTCTAAAAATCGCGGAATAAATATGACACCAGTAGAGGATGAAGCACTATGTTGATCGTATATGCAAGTTAGCGTCGATTCGATAACTGGTGCTAATCAAACGGGCGAGAGATTGTGGGAAATCCTATCCGCGATATACCACCAATAACCTGATATTCTAGTTGCAAGATCAGTATTATCTCTTCAATCGCGGTATGATTACATTAGTTCTATAATTGTTACTTTTATGGCTAAGTTGTCACATGCAATGAAGAATCACGAAAGTGGAACAAACGAAGTTGATTGGGTAATATTCTTAAATCTAAATTTTTTATTATTATTACAATTATTACTTTATTTTTTGACGCATTATTTGTTCAGGTTAGAGAAGCTCGAGAGGCTTTCTTAATCGAGAAAAAAAAAACCTTTTATTTTTGATAAGTGCTATCAAATTATTAAAGAACACAAAAAATTCGACATCAGTACAACATTGTTAAACACGCAACATTCTCGTTACGGTCCAAGTGATAGCGGTGGTTCTTCTATTAATATTGGAGATGGCTCTTCCCCTATTGACATTAAAGGCCCTGATTACAGTAGACCTATGGGGCGAAATGAAGCAAAATTACAGGAAAAAAAAAAAAGGATAAAGAAAAAAGTATGTCAGTGCAAATTGCATAACTTCAAAGAGCCGAGAGAATATCGGCACTTTATGAAAACAATTCTAAGGCTAATCATGACCTTCACGGAATGCGTGACCAAATGGAACGCTTAGTCAAAATAAAAGAGCGCGAGGAGGAAAGGTGGGTGCGCGAGGAACAAAGAAAAGATGCCGCCGAGGAAGCAACTTTAATGAGTATGGATTTATCGCGCATAACTGATCAACAACGAGAACTCTATAATTATAGAATTCAAGATTTACTTAACAGGAGCCGTCAAAACCATCAAGAAACACAAAACTTCAATAATTTCCCGCCATATTAGTAGTTAAGTAAATTTAATTTCTGCGTTTTAAGTTATGTAAGTTAAGTCAACTTTGTTTTAGTCAATCTTAAGTGAGTTTAGTTCTGCTAATTGGATTTTTTTTTAAGTTATGTTATTTGGAATTATTAATGTTATATTTTTTTTCAGTTGGAACATCTAAATTTTTTGGCATGTATATAAAATAACATTCATAAAAAAACAAATAACATAAGATAATAAGATAAAATAAAGAAAGCGAAGACATTGAATTATTTGAAAATGAAATGCATAGCATAATAAAGGTGCAATTAATAAAGGTTGCCCAGTGGTAGGCAACCTCCACCCTTACCTTGAGGTCAAGGGTTCGACTCATGGGGTGGGAGGAGAGGGTTTTTCTTTATTTGTAGGATTAAGGGAGAGACTAAGACCTCCCTTAATTTTTTTTTTAAAAAAAAAGGTGCAATTAAAACATACAACATTAAAATGCACTAATTTAAGAATCTGCATGTATGGCCCATATGTTTTCCACCAAGTCCGGCAAGCAAACGGTTATACATATTACCATCAGTCATCTCAGCTCGCCGTTCAATGTAATTATTAAAAACTATAGTTGGATTCCTATGCAATTCAGGTAGTTCTTCAATCTGATCATACTCACATGGCCAATTGACACGGCGCTCGTCTTCAACTATCATGTTGTGCAATATTATACAAGACTGTATTATAGTGCAGTCTCATTCCACAATCTTCCTGGTTGACGTATGATTGCAAATCTAGCCTGAAGAATTCCAAATGCCCGTTCTACATCCTTTCTTACACTTTCTTGTGCTTTGGAAAACACTCTCTCCTTCTCTGTATTAGAATTCTTCATACTTTTCACAATCATTGCATATCGTGGGTAAATACTATCAACTAAATAATAGCCCATGTTGTAGCGGTTCCCGTTAATCTGATAATTTATTGGTGAACTTCTTTCATGCAATAGATCTTCGAATACATTAGATCTTGCCAATACGTTCAGATCGTTATTTGAACATGGCATGCCAAAATATGACTTCCATATCCATGTATCATAAGATGCTACAACTTCAAGGATGATTGTAGAAGTTTTTTTGTGACCACGGTATGCCCCTTGCCAGACAACAGCACAATTTTTCCACTGCCATTACATACAATCAATGCTTCCTAGCATTCCCGAGAAACCTCTAGCTGTATTTTCTGTAGATAGCCTTTCAACGTTTGCCGAGGTCGGGGACCTAAGGTACTCATTACTGAATATTTGTACAATAGCATTGCTAAATCGCTTTAATGCCATTATTGCAGTAGATTCACCTATAGTAAAGTATTCCCCCCATATGTTGGTGCATGCTCCATAACATATATGCCGTAGAGCTGCTACTATTTTCTGGTGCGGGCTTAGCTCCAACCGATGAGCAGCGTCTTCTCTTTGGACAAAGTAGTTGTCTTACGTGCATATAGCCTCTAAAATGCAGTTAAATAGAGACTTGTACATTCGAAATTTGCGACGAAAGTCACTGTCCGGATAAGTTGGATTTTCAGAAAAATATTCCGCCCACAACCTAACATGAGCTGCTTCCCTTTTGTGAAATTTTAAAATTTTTACTATAACTTCCTTACTTCGAAGAAAATTAATATTTTCAAATGCTAATGATCGTTGCTCTTCATTGTATGCCATAAAAGCATCTTCATCCTCCATATTTTGGAGGGTTCCTATCATTTGGGTTAAAGCCATAATTTCTTCTTCGACACCAAATGAACGCGAAGTAGACATATTTTGGCGATTTTATGTGGTGATAAAAGATATATTTTGGTAAGGGGAGATAATATATATTTGGAGGAATGTGAAATTGTGTGATTTGTGGGATTAAAAACCTTCCTATTTATAAAAATAACTTCATAAGTGGGGAAAATCTATAGATATTTGTGTTGTGATAAGTGGGCCCCAAATATCCGGATAAGTTGGATAAGAAAATCTAGAATTTGAAATTTATGGAGGAAATAGGGCCTACGAAAATCTATCTATGTGAGATAAGATATAGTTTGATAAGAAAATCTGGATTGGATAGGAAAAATTTAGATTTTTATATAAGAAAATATAGATGTGAGATAAGAAAATCGATGCTATACTTTAATAAGTGGGCCCCAAATATCACGTTATGTTATGTATAATTTTATACAATCATTTTAAATATTACAATGCTATGTTATGTATAATTTTATTTTAATTTTTAAAAATAAATTAGACAATTGATTTTTTTTAAAATAAATGGTACAAATTGAACGGAACGATGGATGCGAGAATAACCATTTGACATATCAAATATGATAATAATTTAAAATATTACAAAGATGATATTCATTGTATACAACAGGATAATTTCATTCCATAATATCGTCTAATGCTAGCCACAACTCAGATTGTGTAAGATATTGATAGTTAAATTGCGTTTCACCTCCACTTCCACTACCACTAGGACTACCATTACCAGGGTCCATAGTAGGATGATAACCAGTTCCTCATAATAAAGCAATTTCTTTGTCATTTTCCTTTAATTGTCGTTCCATATCAACGCTATATGCTAGTAGTTGTGTACGTAATTGATTAGCACAATTCGTAGCATCGATGTACATATCACGCCAACGCTCTCTAGGCAATGAACGTGTAGGAGGTGCATCTATACTTGATACGGCACTTTGCAACGGATATGTAATGTGTTCACCATTCGAATCACAAATAGTATAAGGCCAATTTTAAGGGGGAGGCTGAGACGATGAAGAGGGCCCTTACGTATCATATACTCAACCGTGTAATTGACGTGGATTACATGGCAATTCGACTTCATCTCCGATCAATAAGGCGTAACCAATAACATCAATATTAACACCACGAGTATGCGGAGCTAAGGCGGGACCTTTAGATATAGTTGCCTAATACTTATTATATTCATCCAATGAACAAGGCCGCAAAAAAAGAGTACATGTCGGCCATCCAAGTCTCTGATACTCAAAAAAGACAATCGTGCGGAATACTAAAAATGGGCCTTGGTAGTTCAGTTGGAATTCCATAACCATCGAAAATTTGTTCATAGCAATGCTCACCTAAGTACCAATTGCCGTCAGTTTGTGGGTCGAGTAACAGATATCGTGACTTTGAAATAGCAAGCGCGATAACATTCATCGGGTAATTCATTATAATCGAACTGGCGTGCGGGTGTCATATAATCAAATGCATAGATCGCATCTCCAATTGCTAATTAGTAACTTCTAAGTTGAATCGGACCAAATTTTTTGCTCGTTCAACATGATTCGCCTTGGCCCAACTATGGATGCGAGGGAACATGTCTTCAAGTTCTTTTTGGAGAAGTGGGCATGTAACCGCGATATGCTTGTAAAAGAAGAACTGAAGAAAATAAATCATATATATCAGAATCTACTAAAATTAATATATAGAAACGTTGATAGATAATTGAAACGTTTTAATATAAATTTGTACCTCTATAAGTTGCCACATACAATTTAAGCTTTTTATCTTTTTCCTTCACACAACATCAAGCGATGAATATATCCTCGATAATATTGCTGATCCCCAATCAAATTTGGAAACAAGATGCATATCAGTGATATAGCTAAGCCATCCAATCTGGCAACTATTCAATGCATTTGGGAAAAATACGTATCCAAGTACGTAAAAGCAGAATGCTCTAGCAATTTGCACTGGTTCAAGACCATGCAATATGGCATCATCTTGTAAATAGTTGGAGATAGCAGAACTAGAAATGCATCATTTCTTTATTCGGGCATTAAGACGGGGAAAATATTCTTCAACTCTTAATTGATCATTATACCCATCATCTGAATATGGCGGTAATGGTTCTAAATGGCCGCCAATAGCAATTCCTATAAGAAAGTAAGTAATATTAAAAAAATATTATAAACAAACTCATAAAATATAAATTACGTTAAAGGAACAACTTAAATTTTTGTAAATGTTTACCTGTTAACATTGTGAAATCAAGAGGTATGATGCCTATCTCACTCTTTGGAAGTTGAAATGTGTGCGTAAGATCCCACCAACAAAAAATATAAGCTTTAACAACAGATCGATCTGAATTTGGCATTTGATGTTTAAAAATTTCACACCACCCAGTGTTGTCAATAATACGTTTAACTTCCTTATTTGATGAAATTTTGTGATAAATCACATTAGCAGTATGCCAAGTTGAATGTATACCGAACCACGACCCATCGGGATTTGGCCCATTGGTTTGATATGAAATATGCGTACGTATTATTATCATATATTTTAGGATATTCGCCCAACGTTGTTGATGCAATTTCCGGATCAGTAGAGGATTGAGTTAATCGCCGCCATAAAGAACTTGGTCGCGGTGGATCGGTTGTATCATTATTTACTTGGGTCGGCCGAGTGGTGTATTGTTTTCCAAAGAACCTTTTCATTGACTTCATCTCCTTTAATAACTGAAAAAAGTTACATATTTCGCTTACTAAATAAATTTAAATTTACTCTAAATTTATAATAAAAATAATAAAAATAGAAATATAAAAAAATATTGTTGGTCTTTATTATGAAAGGAAAAAATGTTTTTTTTTTATAAAAAAAACGTAGTTTTTATTAATTAAAAAAATCAATATTGACTTTTTTATTGTAAATGAAATAAAATAGTGGATATTCGCAAGGACATTTTTAGCTTTTCTAATTTAAACTTTGTTATTTTAATTAAATAAACAGTGGGTTTTTATTATTAAAAAAATATTTGTGTTTTTAATTAAAAATACAGTTAGGTTTTTATAATTTAAATAAAAAACAGTTTCTTTTTTATAATTTAACCAAAAAAAACAGTTGTTTAATTTTTGAATAAAAAAATAAGTTGGTTGTTTCTTTAAAAAAGAAGTGTTCTTCTAGCGCAAAAATAAATAAATAAACCAATACAAACAGTTATCAATTACACCATTTTATTTATTTGTTTGATACATTTTTTTAAGTTCTACATTTTACTATTAATAAAAGTCTACAAAATAAGTTGTATATATATAAATAAACATACATCACTCATAACAAATTTAAAATAAATTTAGCATGAATGAATGTTAAATGTTAAATGTATAATACATCACTCATATATATAAATCAAACAAATTTATCTATATTTTAGATGTTAAAATATACAATACAAAATTATATATTTTAAATTGTACCTTATACCTAGCTGTTATCTCTTTTCTTCTCTTCTGTAATTTCTCCTTCTTTAAAATTATTATCCCTTTGTTTTGGTGGAGTTGGGTTGTAGAGGAGAAGTGAAGGAATTGGAGGAGAAGTGAAGAATTGGGGTGAAATTGAGATTGAGAGAAATGGTGGGGTTAAGTGGGCCTGAGTTTTTTTACCGTTGGATTGGAGCCGTTAGTGGGACTCAAAGCCGATGCATTGTGCATCGTATGTGAGTTACATCACAGTCGATGCACTTTGCATCGTCTGTGAGGATTGTCACACAACCGGCATCCTTTCCATCGGCTATGGGATATTTTTCCATTCGGCCTTCCACTCCGCTGTAGAATCACTACAGGAAAATGGCTAAATTAGCCTACCAATTCACACAACCGCTGCAAATGGTTAAACACAAAACCCAACAACTTTATCTCTCTAAAATTCATGGAAGTATTTCATCTCCTTCCTTCTCCATCAAACTTCAAGACATTTTATAATTTCATCTCTTTATTTCCATCAATATTATATTCCTCTCATAGCCATGGTGGATTTCAATAACAAAATCTCTATAATAATAATAATAAAAAAACCTTCTTTTCACTATCCAATCGAATTAAATCCTAAAATATTATACCCATTTTCCGATTTTCACTATTCTCTCTCTATGTATATGTATGTATATATATATATATATATTCTCAACCACTTTCTCGATGCGAATTAGATCTAGAAAAATACAAAAAGTTCGTCAAATCATAACCTATAATCTTAGTGTGTATATATATACACGTATGTATATACTAGACTTTCCTTCCCCTCTTTGACTTTCCTGATCAACCATCCTTCCTTTCCATAAATGATTGGACATCTTGGGCAATGAATACCCTTTTTTCTCCTTTTTCTGCCATTTTTATACTACTTCTTGATTGAGATTAGGTGGTAGATGATAAGAAAATGAGCAAGCGATGGAGAGAAAAAATTGATGGTAGTGCGTATGGAGTTGCAAATTATAGAAAAAAAGAAAATTTAAAGAGAGAGAGAGTAAGTAAGATATGTATAGAATAAATGAAGAAATTCATATATAAATGAGGTAGGAATCGAAAGTGGTAGAATTGGAAACAAGTGCAAAAAACTCGAGTAATTATTCAGATTTAAAGGGCTTTGATTATTTTTGTTTGATTTACATTTTGATTTGGGTTTATGTTCACCAAAATGGGAGAAAATTAGGGTTATTATATGTAGAGAGGAAGGGGAATGGTACAGATTAAAGACAATGGCAATATTATTCAGTTGTACAAAATTAGGATGAAATTAGTGGTCTAGCAAGTTTCTGGGGGTTAACTCAAAGGATTATGAAAATTGGGGTAACTCAAAATATGGATTAAGAATATGGGGTATCTCAAAAAAAGCCCTTACAACAAAGATAACTTAAAAAGGGGAGATGATATTTGCACCTCCATTTTTTTGTCACTAACATCCTTTGAAAAATTTTGGCTTAAACAAACTAAAGTTATCTCTACCACAATCCTCTCACTAGTTACTAACTTATTAATTAACTTAATTAATTAATCATTGATCACAAAAAAACAATCATACCAACTTTCACCACCCTCTCGCCACTCTCTTCTTTTCTTCCTTGTCATCTTCTTCCTCCTTTTCATCATCATCATCTTCTTCAAAACATACATATGTATACATAAATATATATAGATTCGAAAACAAAAGAATTTGGATTCTTCTTTCTCCTCTTCATCCTCCTCCCCTTCGTCTTCTTCAAAACATATACATATACACACACATATATATATTCAAAACATACATATATACATAACACACTTATATATATACAGATGATTTCCCATACGCATTAGTGTGTACGCACTTGTGGGATTTCGATGGGACCAAGCGAAAAAGTAACGGAGAGAGGGAAAGCATTAATAGAGGTATGTTTGTTATTTCTTTAATTAAAAATCAAACAAAACAACATACCCATTCTTTCTCTATGAGCTAGACTTTCTCTCTCTCTCTCTCTCTGACTAAAACTCCATGGATACTTGAAATCTGACTCTGTTAACTGAAGCTAGACTTTCTCTCTCTCTGTCTCTCCATGGCATTTTTTCATAGGGTTTCTCTCCCTACTGTGCTATTCTCTCTCTACCGAGCTCCATTCCACTGACGAGATTTGGTAAAACTCCTCTTTTTCTACAGGTTTCTCTCGAGATGGGTTCCTCTCATTCAAGCACCGGCATCACACCAGATCTTGTTAATGGAGTGGAGCTTGGTAGAGAGAGAAACCCTATGAAAAAATGCCATGGAGAGACAGAGAAAGTCTAGCTTCAGTCGACAGAATCAACTTTCGATCATCCATGGAGTTTCAATCGGAGAGAAAAAGAGAAAGTCTAACTCGATCGAGAGAGAGAATGGGTCTGTTGTTTTGTTTGATTTTTAATTAAAGAAATAACAAACATACCTATGTTAATGCTTTCCTTCTCTCCATTACTTTTCCAATGGGTCCCGCCGAAATCTCGCACTAATGCGTGTGGGAAATAATATGTATATATATTCTAAAACAAAAGAAAAAAAACGAAAAAATGCATATATATATATATATATATATCTTCTAAAAAAACAAAACAAAAAAATCACACCCACATATCTATTTAAGTTTCAGATGCTCAATGTCGAGCTAGTAACAATGAAGATACTCTCCTAATGACGAAAGATTATTACCACATTTACTCACTATAAATTGGACGAGTATATTTTAAAAAATTGGTTGTAACTTAAGTTATTGCTGAAGTTTCAGATGCTCAATATCGAGCGAGTACCAATGAAGATACTCTCCTAATGATGAGAGAGTATTGCCTAGGGATGTGCACAAATCGAACCGGACCGAACCGAAATATATGATTTTTTTTGGGTTTTATTAATACAACGGTCCGGTCTGAAATTTAATGGACCGATAATATTCGGTCCGATCTTTGGTCCAACCTATAAAAAACTCGGACGGGACCGGACCGACTATATTTATATATATATAATTTTTTTAAAAATATTCACTTATTTTATATTTTACTTTTATTTTGATTTTGATTTGAATGGGTTCAATTGTTGTGATAAATGAGCAATTGATAAATGAGTTTAATATATATAAATATTGCATTGAAAATGGGTGTAAAAAAAATAGCCAGTAAGCCCAAATAAATTGGACACATTAAAAAATCCCAAACCAGTTGGATCGACCGAAGTCGGACCGTTTAAACTTGTCCGGTTCGGTGTGGTCTAAGGTGGTAATTCGGTCTGGTCTGGTCCGTGAAATTGTAGGATCGAAGTTAGCAGTCCGGTCCGGTCCAAAGCTAACCGGTCCGGTTTACCGGACCGTGCACATCCCTAGTATTGCCACATTTACTCACCATAAATTAAACTAATATATCTCAAAAAAACGAGCCATAACTTAAGTTATTGATAAAATTCGAGATGCTCAATGTCAAGCGAGTGCTAATAAAAATACTCTCCCAATGACGAAAGACTATTAACATAATTATAGTTATTAAGTTAGGGAGTAGTCGAGTGAGGTGTTTGTGATAAAAATTTTAAAAGTGAAAAATGTAAGGTACATAGAGTGCTACTGATAACAAAAATGGGATATTGAAAAACAGGGCTTATATAAAAAAGTTTATACAAAAGAATCAAGGAATACTATTTTTGTAAATTAAAGGCCTATATTTGACCAAGCTCCAAAATGAGTGCAAAGTTAACTTTGCAGTAGATTTTTAAATTCTATTTTCTTATGGAATCACGTAAAATTAAGTTTGCACTAGATGTTTTTTAGCATATTATTATGCGTTAATGTTTAATTACCAGTGTTTTAGAATAATTTTAACAAATTACATATTCAAAACATATTTATTAATAAAATGTACATAATAATTTTTTCAGAGTTATGAAAAGTTAAGTTTATACAAAACACAATTTTATGCAAAATTGAGTTTGCACTCAACACAATCTTGTACAAAGTTAAGTTTGCAATTTGTCAAAACTCTTATTTTAAAATACAATTGATAAACATATCCTTATTTTAGAATAACAATAATATTCAGCCCTTATTTCTTAAAATTATTATTCATTGAATTTTTTTTTAAAAAAAATATTATTACACAAGATATTTTACTCTTTTTCCAGTAACAATATATATATATATATATCACTGCCCTTAAAAAATGGATACAATTATCTTTACTTTTTTATTAAATTAAAACATTTCAAATATCCCTTCGTCTGCATCTCTTCCTATTTATCCACAAACAAAACCCAATTTTCCCCGTCCACTCAAATTCACTATAAAAACCTTTTCCCTCCGCCGCAAACTGAAAAAATCCCAAACCAAATCTATCTATGTTTCTCCCACCCTCTCTCTCTCTCTCTCTCTCTCTCTCTCCAAACATAGACAGACAACCCAACTAATAAAATCTTAAGCGCTGTCTCTCAAAAACCCAATTAAAATATGTCTAGTGCCGGTGGTGGTGGTGGTGGTGCACCATCAACTGAAACAAATCTCCCCAAAACCCCACTAATCCCTTCTTCATTCTCCTTTCGCCACCTCCTCGCCCTTGCCATTGCCACCATCCTGGCCGCTACCGGTACAGTGAGCATCGGAAGCATAGCCTTCGTACTATTTTCACTAGGCTACACCTACTTCCTCTCGGTAACCACCTTCCCAGTCCTTCCTCCACCCGCACTTGGAAACAAGAACAAACCTAGCCCGCCCGTGATTAACAACAAAAGCAACCTCTTCCGTATCTACGCGTTATTCTCAGCCGTAATTGGGTTATTACTCCCAATTGCTTACATAATCGAATGCATAATCGGAGGGGATAAAGAGGGTATAAAATCAGCTGCACCACACCTATTTTTGCTATGCAGTCAAGTGTTTATGGAGGGATTGTTCTATTCCGGTCGGTTTTCGCTTCCGATTTGGGTTTTCGTGCCGGTGGTGAACAATTCAGTGAGGATTTTCACTTTGATCGAGTGGGTAAACAGTGAGATTTCAAAGGTGGATGAAGGGTACGATTATGAAGGAAATGTGAGGAGATTGTATTTTGGAATAGGGCTTGCTTGTGTGAATTTGGGGTTTTGGTGCTACAACTTGTTTGGGTTCTTGTTGCCTGTTTTTCTTCCTAGGGCTTTTAAGAGATACTACTACTACACACACCAGGTAAAAGAGGGGTGATAAGGAAAGTATTGCTACACGGACCAACTTAATTGACTAAATTTGTAAGTTAAATGTTAGGTCAATATGTGTTGTCTGTTACATTTATGACATATCATTTGAACTATAAAATTGGTCGATTACTATAGTACAATGTTGGAATGTTTATTCTGGTGCATTGTGGTTGTATAATGTATGTTACTTGATAGGTAAGTTTTGGGTTTTCTTCTTCTCTCAATTTTTTAATTTTTATTTTTTTGACTACGGAAAGTGGAATATGTTATTGAGAATGTATTACTAGCATTTTGTATGATCTTAATAAGTGCATTGATGAGATCAACGCTTCTAGCATTCTAGGGCGAATTACAGTGAGAGAAAATGGATTGTAAATGGCTCTAAGGGAGTTTTTCTCCCATCTCTCGTTGGTGATCTAACAAGTCCATCTGCTTTATTTCTTTTTTTTAACCCCAAATGGCCGAACCGGATTCGGCTCATGTACAGCGAGAATATGCACATATATTCAGTCCATGTCCAGCGAGTTACTCTCCCACCTTCAGCCCTTTTAGGCTGAGAGTGTCATCAGAGCCGAGTTGGTGTATTGGGCCTAGCAACAGGGCGCCGAGTGTCACTCAGTTTACATGAGCCAAGTATGTGCACCTGGAATGAAACTTTGTCGTGTGGATTCTTCATAACAAATTTAGACACTGAATTACTGAAATTAGAATCGGTATAAAGTATAATGTGAGTTTCAAGAAGGTAAAAATCCTTTTACCCACAACTCATCTCCTCGAATACTCAATCCCTACCTGAACACTTAAATCTTTATTTATCACAAGTAATTAGGAAATTTAAAAATAAAATGAAACAGGTCACCCAAAGTAATATTTTCTCGATAACGAGAAACAAGAAAAAAAAGAGGATTAATTGTCAATCCAAGTCTAAATAAAATAACAACCAAACAAAAACCCACTTGAAAATTAGCGGCCCCACAACCCATCTAAACCGACAAAACCAATCTATTCAACCCAATCCAATCTAAATTTTCTGAATTTTATGGATAATTGGATTGGATTCAATCCAATCTTTAAAAACCAAAAAAAAAATTAATCGGTTTAGCATACACTTTCATGTGATCTAGTATACATTTATACTACATGTTTTTGGTGGTCACCACATAAGAAAAATTGGTCTTACTTTAACTTTAGAGGTTTGGAAAAAGGATAAATGAACATAAAGAACAGTGTTAATTTTATTTGGAACACATTTATCTAGTTTTATTTGGATTGCATTTTATGCCTTTGAACAAAAAGGGAAGGAAAAAAAATATTTCAACAGAATAAATAATAAACTGCGTAGGAGAGATAGTGTATAAAGGTTGTTGGTATTTTTTGGAGTATGAAAATAGAGAGTATAAGACCCTTCTATTTTTTGGGGTATGAAAACAGAGAGTATATGACTCTTCTATTTTTTCTTGAATTATATAGGAGAGAAAGTATTTATATTGCCAATGGCTTTATATCTCTTTGGTGAAGAGAATGAATCTTAGATAAGAAGAATTGTGTGTTTTTGGTGTGTCTTGAATGAATGAATGAAGGGGGTATTTATAGGTAAAATCTAGAATGGTAAAAAAGTAAATTTGATGAAGATGAGGGGCAAAAAGGTAATTTTACAAAGGTGAGTGGATGTAAGTGGAATTTGAGTGGAGGTTAATGGAGGTGAGTGGAAGTTAATGGAGATGAGTGGAATTTGAGTGGAGTTGAGTGGGATTTTAGTGGAGGTAAAAATGAGATTTTACCGGGGGTAAAAATGAGATTTTACCAAAGGTAAAAAATGTTGAATTATCTTTGTAGGCCAATGGTAAAATTAGTATTTAACCCCATCAATTGCCCCCTATCCTTATCATTTAGCTCGGATGGGCTGATTGGTGAGGATATCCTTCAACCCGGGAGCTTGTAGTAGCTCTAAGCTCTGATGTTCGTGATGTCTTAGGCCCAAATCCTTCGTAGGCGAACAAGGTAGACAATTCAATGCCTGTGTTAGGTCTTTTGTCTTTATTAGAAATCTTTTTTGAAGTTGAGGCGTGAGAGCGGGTACTTGTCGAGAAAGATAGTCATGGAAAAAACTCGAATAACCGATATGTAGAGCTTTGTTAGCCCTTAACCATAAGTTTGTGGAGTTTAGAACATTAATGTGTGAAGATAGCTAGACTTTGATCATTGGTCTTAGAGTTTCAGAACATCATTGTGTAAAGCTGGCTAGACGTTGATCTCGAATCTTAGTTCAAGGACGTTAGATCTCGGATGCTAGTCGTTGAGCTCAAAACATCAATGTGTAGAGATTTTAGAGCTTCAGAACATCATTGTGTAAGGCTGGCTAGACGTTGATCTCGAGTCGTAGTCCAATGATGCTTGATTTTGGATGCTAGTCGTTGAGCTCGAAACACCAATGTGTAGAACTCGTTAGACATTAGATGCAAGTCGTAGAGCTTGGAACATTAAAATGTAAAGCTCGCTATACTTTTGGTCATAAATAGTTTGATTATATTCGGGCATTTTTCAACTGTCATCAAATTCTCGAATTTCTTTCTTTCTTTCTTCTTCTTCTTTTTTTTGAGGCCTGCCTTTCTTGTCGGCCGATTTCCAGCGAGATTTCTTTGGGCTGGGGTGGTCCAGCGGTTGTCTGACGGATTTCAAAATCGCATTTAGCTTTGTGAAAGTTTGATATCCGCTGAAAATTTCTTTAATTTCTTTCTTGTGGTTTGTTGGACGAACTTGATGAAAATTACATTCAATTGTAATTTTTTGGAAGCTCGTTAATTTTTCCTACAACAAAGATTATTGATCGTAAGAAAATGATACAACTTTAGATATATTAATATAGAGAGAAAAATCATATATGAGTTATTAAAAAATAACTTATCTCTTCTTTTGAATTTTATCCACGTGCGTAACCGGATTTTTTGAATGATTATGCACCCGTAAACATTGAGATAGCGTAGGCATGCGGAATTTTCGCATTTTTTTGTTGCAGCAACTTTGTATCCCTGTTTTGGACCCCGAGATGGCAAAATTTGAAAACGGATTGAACTGAAAAGTTGTAGATCTTGAAATTTTCTTCAAAATGGACTACATAATCACATGATTTGGAGTTTTGAGCAGAAAGTTATGCACCTGATAATATTGAGTCACCATTGGCTGCGGGATTTCGTTCCAGAAAGTTTGTATTAGCTCAAAGGCGATCAAAAGAAGGAGGGTGAGATGAAGAGGAAAAACGGAGAGAAAGACGAAGAAGGGAGAGGGAGATGAAGAGTGAGAGGGAGAGGAAGACGAAGAAGGGAAAGGGAGATGAAGAGTAAAAGGGAGATGAAGAGAGAGAAGGAGCCTCCGACAGACTTTCGGCCGAAAGATCCGCCGAAAGGGGCCGACAATAGAAAAAGAAAAGAAAAAAGAAAAGAGAAAAGAAAGAGAAAAGAAAAAAGAAAAGAAAAAGAAAGAGAAAAGAAAAAAGAAAAGAAAAAGAAAAGAGAAAAAGAAAAGAGAAAAAAAAGAAAAAAGAAAAAAAAAAAAAGAAAAAGAAAAAGAAAATATATATATGTGTTGGAAAAGACCCGAGTAGAATCAAATTATTTATGATCAAAAGTATAGTGAACTTTACATATTAATGTTCCGAGCTCTACGACTTGCATCTAATGTCTAACGAGTTCTACACATTGATGTTTCGAGCTCAACGACTACCATCCGAGATCTAGCATCCGAGATCTAGCATCATTGGACCACCACTCGAGATCAACGTCTAGCCAGCCTTACACAATGATGTTCTGAAGCTCTAAAAGCTCTACACATTGATGTTTTGAGCTCAACGACTAGCATCCGAGATCTAACGTCCTTGAACTAAGACTCGAGATCAACGTCTAGCCAGCCTTACACAATGATGTTCTGAAACTCTAAAGACCAATGATCAAAGCCTAGCTAGCTTTACATGTTACTCGCTCTCACACCTTAGTTTTGAGCCGGACCACTTGACCGACAAAAATATTTATCCTTCACATTTAGCTTTCAGCATAAAAATAAAGGATAGGGGGCAATTGATGGGGTTAAATACTAATTTTACCATTGGCCTACAAAGATAATTCAACATTTTTTACCTCCGGTAAAATCCTATTTTTACCCCCGGTAAAATCTCATTTTTACCTCCACTAAAATCCCACTCAACTCCACTCAAATTCCACTCATCTCCATTAACTTCCACTCAAATTCCATTCACCTCCATTAACTTCCACTCAAATTCCACTTACATCCACTCACCTTTGTAAAATTACCTTTTTGCCCCTCATCTTCATCAAATTTACTTTTTTACCATTCTAGATTTTACCTATAAATACCCCCTTCATTCATTCATTCAAGACATACCAAAAACACACAATTCTTCTTATCTAAGATTCATTCTCTTCACCAAAGAGATATAAAGCCATTGGTAATATAAATACTTTCTCTCCTATATAATTCAAGAAAAAATAGAAGAGTCATATACTCTCCATTTTCATACCCCAAAAAATAGAAGGGTCTTATACTCTCTATTTTCATACTCCAAAAAATACCAACAACCTTTATACACTATTTCTCCTACACAGTTTATTATTTATTCTGTTGAAATATTTGTAATCCTAATTCTATACTTATAAATAGAATTAAGAAAATTATAGAGAGAGAGAGAAGTTGGTAGCTTGTATTATCTTCCAAATTGATCGCCTTTGAGCTAATACAAAGCAAACATTAAAATTTGGTGAAAATTGCAAAAATTCTCTGGAGTCCATTTTGAAGAAAATTTCAAGATCTACAACTTTTCAGTTCAATCCGTTTTCAAATTTTGCCATCTCGGGGTCCAAAACAGGGATACAAAGTTGCTGCAACAAAAAATGCAAAAATCCCGCATGGCTACGCTATCTCAATGTTTACGGGTGCATAATCATTCAAAAAATCCGGTTACGCAAGGGGATAAAATTCAAAAGAAGAGATAAGTTATTTTTTAATAACTCATATATGATTTTTCTCTCTATATTAATATATCTAAAGTTGTATCATTTTCTTACGATCAATAATCTTTGTTGTAGGAAAAATTAACGAGCTTCCAAAAAATTACAATTGAATGTAATTTTCATCAAGTTCGTCCAACAAACCACGAAAAAAAAAATAAAAAAAATTCAGCAGATATCAAATTTCCATAAAGCCGAATGCAATTTTGAAATCTATCAGACAACAGCAGAACCACTTCAACCCAAAGAGACTTGGCTGAGAATGATCATCTACTGCTGCACCACTGGTCAGAGACCAAGATTTTAAGAAACCCTGGTAATAAATGAGAAAATTGTCAGAATTTGCATAAGTTAGAAGGGAGCAAGACTCTACTCAAAACTTAGCAATTTTCCTAAAGTTAGAAAGGAGCAAGACTCTACTCAAAACTTAGCAAATGTGCCTAAGTTAGAAGGGAGCAAGACTCTACTCAAAACTTAGCAAAAAGAACAAATTTTCCTTTTAAGAAACCAAGGATTTCGAAAAAATTGCTATCAACATATAAGGGCCATGCTTTAGACAATCACAAGTGGAGCATCTCCGGAATACTTTTACAAAATCCTCACTAGAGATACACAATATCTAGTCATTCAGAAAAGGCTGAAGAATTTGAAGATCATCAGCACTAAAATTCAAAATAGTACTTAAATCAGAAGAAGAATAATCAGAAAAATCATGGTGAATATTCCCTAAAGCTGTCCAGTCAAGGCCCGTTATTTCAGCAAAATCTGTAACAAAATCATCTAATGAAGATTGCGATAAAAAATTGTTCGAAGCACCCTGGTAAACAGCGTCCATGGTAGCCTGATCATAGGACCGATTCGGAAATGACGGCAAATCCACTTCAGTCAGAGGAGCCCCATTTTCTACAAGATTTCTGGAAGTCGAAAGAATATTCTGTACACCCTCTTCCGACATAAGGAGCCTCAAAAAACTTCCGGGAATAGGTTCTGAAAGATCCACGGCAGTCGGAATAATATTTGGCACGTTATTTTCTGCCAACGAAGGGAACCTCGAAGAACCTCCAGGATGAGCAAATGAGCATAACGGGTTAACACATGAAGACCCCCCTCCTAATCGAGCCTCTAATGCCGTCACCCGTGCTTGTAACTCTTCCACCTTCTGTTCAAAAGAAACAAGGAGAGCAGTACAGCCTCTAGCAGGATTCTTAATCCTCGCCGTGGCTTCAAGAAGAGAAGAACTAAGAGCCTCGAGAAGTCGATCTTCGGGGACACGTTGCAAAAAAGATGCAACATTCCTCACCCCGAAAACTGTGAAGATTGTGTGATAGTCCTCACGATCAATCACATTTGGAAAAATTCTAGCATAATCACAAGATAGAGGACATCTCTTGTGGCTATGAGCACAAGCCACACATGGACGACCTGAAAAAAATTGAGTGTTTGACATTATTTTACTTTTGTAAGAAAAACTTATTACAAAATGGATGGTGATGATGGGTTGGGTCTCGATGGAGAGGAAGACGAAGAAGGAGAGTGAGATGAAGAGGAAGAAGGGAGAGGAAGAAGGAGGGTGAGATGAAGAGGAAGAAGGGAGAGAAAGACGAAGAAGGGAGAGGGAGATGAAGACTGAGAGGGAGATGAAGACGAAGAAGGGAGAGGAAGACGAAGAGTGAAAGGGAGATAAAGAGAGAGAAGGAGCCTCCGACAGGCTTTCGGCCGAAAGATCCGCCGAAAGGGGCCAACAATAGAAAAAGAAAAGAAAAAAGAAAAGAGAAAAGAAAAGAGAAAAGAAAAGAAAAAGAAAAGAGAAAAGAAAAGAAAAGAAAAAGAAAAGAAAAAGAAAAAAAAAAGAAAAAAAAAGAAGAAAAAGAAAAAGAAAATATATATGTGTGTTGGAAAAGGCCCGAGTAGAATCAAATTATTTTTGATCAAAAGTATAGTGAGCTTTACATATTAATGTTCCGAGCTCTACGACTTGCATCTAATGTCTAACGAGTTCTACACATTGATGTTTCGAGCTCAACGTTTGCATCCGAGATCTAGCATCATTGGACCACGACTCGAGATAAACGTCTAGCCAGCCTTACACAATGATGTTCTGAAGCTCTAAAAGCTCTACACATTGATGTTTTGAGCTCAACGACTAGCATCCGAGATCTAACGTCCTTGAACTAAGATTCGAGATCAACGTCTAGCCAGCCTTACACAATGATGTTCTGAAACTTTAAAGACCAATGATCAAAGTCTAGCTAGCTTTACATGTTACCCGCTCTCACACCTTAGTTTTGAGCCGGACCACTTGACCGACAAAATATTTATCCTTCACATTCAGCTTTCAGCATAAAAATAAAGGATAGGGGGCAATTGATGGGGTTAAATACTAATTTTACCATTGGCCTACAAAGATGATTCAACATTTTTTACCTCCGGTAAAATCCTATTTTTACCCCCGGTAAAATCTCATTTTTACCTCCACTAAAATCCCACTCAACTCCACTCAAATTCCACTCATCTCCATTAACTTCCACTCAAATTCCATTCACCTCCATTAACTTCCACTCAAATTTCACTTACATCCACTCACCTTTGTAAAATTACCTTTTTGCCCCTTATCTTCATCAAATTTACTTTTTTACCATTCTAGATTTTACCTATAAATACCCCCTTCATTCATTCATTCAAGACACACCAAAAACACACAATTCTTCTTATCTAAGATTCATTCTCTTCACCAAAGAGATATAAAGCCATTGGCAATATAAATACTTTCTCTCCTATATAATTCAAGAAAAACTAGAAGAGTCATATACTCTCTATTTTCATACCCCAAAAAATAGAAGGGTCTTATACTCTCTATTTTCATACTCCAAAAAATACCAACAACCTTTATACACTATCTCTCCTACACAGTTTATTATTTATTCTGTTGAAATATTTGTAATCCTAATTCTATACTTATAAATAGAATTAAGGAAATTATAGAGAGAGAGAAGTTTGTAAAAGTATTCCGGAGATGCTCCACTTGTGATTATTTAAAGCATGGCCCTTATATGTTGATAGCAATTTTTTTGAAATCCTTGGTTTCTTAAAAGGAAAATTTGTTCTTTGTGAGGAGAATGAATCTTAGATAAGAAGAATTGTGTGTTTTTGGTCTAGAAAGATGATATTTTGGTGTGGTTTGAATGAATGAATGAAGGGGATATTTATAGGTAAAATCTAGAATGGTAAAAAAGTAAATTTGATGAAGATGAGGGGTAAAAAGATAATTTTACAAAGGTGAGTGGATGTAAGTGGAATTTGAGTGGAAGTTAATGGAGGTGAGTGGAATTTGAGTGGAAGTTAATGGAGGTGAGTGGAATTTGAGTGGAGTTGAGTGGGATTTTTAGTGGAGGGTAAAAATGAGATTTTACCGAAGGTAAAAATGGGATTTTACCGAAGGTAAAAAATGTTGAACTACCTTTGTAGGCCAATGGTAAAATTAATATTTAACCCCATCAAGCATCTTTTTTTTTATTCCACATTTCCACGCGCATTTACGCTTTCACAGTTCACATAATTTTTCTTCTCTCTCCCTATTTCTAAGTTTAGTGTGTTTCTCCAAAAATTATTTACAACCATGATCCATCGTCAACTACACACCACCATCCATTAACTTTAGATCTCCGATCACCATTACCGCTTCTAATATTTGAAGCATATGTAATTTATTTCCTTTTTTTTTTCATTTGATTGTTAAATTAACCTATTTTAAGGTTTTTTAAAACTTTCTTGGATAATTTTTTTTATAATATATCTGTTTCTTCATTTTCTTTTTCTATTCTCATATTTGTTTTCCCAAAGTACTCATTTATCCATTTCATTTTAAATTTTGGCCTTAAAAGTATAAATCAGATCTAGTTTAATATATCATTTTTATCTTCTTTTTTTTTCAAACAAAGGAAAAGAAAAAAGAAATCCAGATTAACGGTTCAAAACGAATCGTGCATGAATGCAAAATTTTAACCCGTTAAGATTAACAGGTCGTGTACATGTTTAACTATTTTAACCTTTATTTGTTAAGACCCGACACGAAACCAACTCGACACGACCCGTTGACAGGTTTAGTTTGGAGGAAATTTTTGTTGTTTTAGTTAAAGAAAAAAATTTAGATCTTATTTTTTAATAAAAAAATAATTTATAAGGATTTATCCCTAGTTTAGATTTTCTTTAGAAAATAGGACAACACCCTGGTCTTAGAGGCCAAGTCTTTTTGGGCCGTTTTTTTTCTAATGAGCATCTGATCTAATCCAATGATTTTGAACTATTTGATTTGATCCTATGGGTTTTAAAATTTGGCATTCAATTCTATTTAACATATATTTTCAATCCAATCCTATTAATAAACAATAGACATGAAAGAGAATCAATATGCTAAACTAGAATAATGATTTTTAGTGGAAGTCGAAAGAATATTCTGTACACCCTCTTCCGACATAAGGAGCCTCAAAAAACTTCCGGGAATAGGTTCTGAAAGATCCACGGCAGTCGGAATAACATTTGGCACGTTATTTTCTGCCAACGAAGGGAACCTCGAAGAACCTCCAGGATGAGCAAATGAGCATAACGGGTTAACACAGGAAGCCCCCTCCTAATCGAGCCTCTAATGCCGTCACCCGTGCTTCTAACTCTTCCACCTTCTGTTCAAAAGAAGCAAGGAGAGCAGTACAGCCTCTAGCGGGATTCTCAATCCTCGCCGTGGCTTCAAGAAGATACGAACTAAGAGCCTCGAGAAGTCGATCTTCGGGGACACGTTGCAAAAAAGATGCAACATTCCTCACCCCAAAAACTGTGAAGATTGTGTGATAGTCCTCACGATCAATCACATTTGGAAAAATTCTAGCATAATCACAAGATAGAGGACATCTCTTGTGGCTATGAGCACAAGCCACACATGGACGACCTGAAAAAAATTGAGTGTTTGACATTATTTTGGTAAAAAAAACTTATTACAAAATGGATGGTGATGATGGGTTGGGTCTCGAAGGAGAGGAAGACGAAGAAGGAGAGTGAGATGAAGAGGAAGAAGGAGGGTGAGATGAAGAGGAAGAAGGGAGAGAAAGACGAAGAAGGGAGAGGGAGATGAAGAGTGAGAGGGAGATGAAGTCGAAGAAGGGAGAGGAAGACGAAGAAGTGAAAGGGAGATGAAGAGTGAAAGGGAGATGAAGAGAGAGAAGGAGCCTCCGACAGGCTTTCGGCCGAAAGGGGCTGACAATAGAAAAAGAAAAGAAAAAAGAAAAGAGAAAAGAAAAAAAAAGAGAAAAGAAAAGAAAAAAAAAGAAAAAAAAAAGAAAAAGAAAATATATATATGTGTTGGAAAAGGCCCGAGTATAATCAAATTATTTTTGATCAAAAGTATAGTGAGCTTTACATATTAATGTTCCGAGCTCTACGACTTGCATCTAATGTCTAACGAGTTCTACACATTGATGTTTCGAGCTCAACGACTAGCATCCGAGATCTGGCATCATTGGACCACGACTCGAGATTAACGTCTAGCCAGTCTTACACAATGATGTTCTGAAGCTCTAAAAGCTCTACACATTGATGTTTTGAGCTCAACGACTAGCATCCGAGATCTAACGTCCTTGAACTACGACTCGAGATCAACGTCTAGGCAGCCTTACACAATGATGTTCTGAAGCTCTAAAAGCTCTACACATTGATGTTTTGAGCTCAATGACTAGCATCCGAGATCTAACATCCTTGAACTAAGACTCGAGATCAACGTCTAGCCAGCCTTACACAATGATGTTCTGAAACTCTAAAGACCAATGATCCAAGTCTGGCTACCTTTACATGTTAATGTTCTGAGCTCCACAAACTTATGGTCAAAGGTTAACGAAACCTTACACGTCGATTACTCGAGCTCTCTCCATGATTATCTTCCTTGACAAGTACCCGCTTTCACACCTTAGCTTTGAGCCGGACCACTTGACCGACAAAAATATTTATCCTTCACATTCAGCATAAAAAAAAGGACAGGGGGCAATTGATGGGGTTAAATACTAATTTTACCATTAGCCTACAAAGATAATTCAACATTTTTTACCTCCGGTAAAATCCTATTTTTTCACCCGGTAAAATCTCATTTTTACCTCTACTAAAATCCCACTCAAATTCCACTAATCTCCATTAACTTTCACTCAAATTCCATTCACCTCCATTAACTTCCACTCAAATTCCACTTACATCCACTCACCTTTGTAAAATTACCTTTTTGCCCCTCATCTTCATCAAATTTACTTTTTTACCATTCTAGATTTTACCTATAAATACCCCATTCATTCATTCATTCAAGAGACACCAAAAACACACAATTCTTCTTATCTAAGATTCATCCATCTCATCAAAGAGATATAAAGCCATTGGTAATATAAATACAAGCCAATTCGAGAAGAAATAGAAGAGTCATATACTCTCTATTTTCATACCCCAAAAAATAGAAGGGTCTTATACTCTCTATTTTCATACTCTAAAAAATACCAACAACCTTTATACACTATCTCTCCTACACAGTTTATTATTTATTCTGTTGAAATATTTGTAATCCTAATTCTATACTAATAAATAGAATTAAGGAAATTATATAGAGAGAGAGAAGTTGGTAGCTTGTATTATCGTTCAAATTGATCGCCTTTGAGCTAATACAAAGCAAGCACACACGAAAGGAGGACGTACCACTGGAATAGCATAAGCGCTACCGAGTTTACGAGCTGGTTTCATTCAGGAAGTCCACTATCCGAAGTGGCTCTCTAACATAGTGCTCGTAAAGAAGCACAATGGGAAGTGGAGAATGTGCGTGGATTTTAAAGACCTCAATAAGGCCTGTCCGAAAGACAGTTTTCCACTCCCAAAGATAGACCAGCTTGTAGACGCCACTACAGGCCACGAAATGTTGAGTTTCATGGATGCATACTCCGGTTACAATCAGGTCAGAATGGCTCCGGAAGATGAAGAGAAAACCTCCTTTATCACTAACGAAGGCACGTACTGCTTCAAAGTTATGCCATTTGGTCTGAGAAATGCGGGAGCTACCTATCAAAGGGTGATGAACGCACTATTTAAAGACCAAATAGGCAGAAACATGGAGGTTTATGTTGATGACATGTTGGTTAAGAGCCTTAAAACCTCAAACCATGTGGCCGACCTCGATGAAGCCTTTGCAATACTCAGACAGAACGGCATGTCCCTCAACCCTGCCAAATGCGCTTTTGGAGTTAAAGGGGGAAAATTCTTTGGCTTTATGGTCACTCAAAGGGGAATTGAAGCTAATCCAGAGAAAATACAAGCCCTTATTGACATGAGATCTCCATCTAAACCGAAAGAAGTCCAGAGTTTAGCAGGAAGAGTGGCGGCTCTCAACAGGTTCATCTCCAGAGCAACCGACAAGTGCCACCCCTTTTTCAAAACTCTAAAGAAAGCTTTCGAGTGGACTGAAGAATGCGAGCTGGCTTTTCAGCAGCTTAAACAATACCTCGGAACTCCTCCCATACTTAGCTCACCAAAAAAAGAGGAGGTTCTGAGTCTATACTTGGCAGTATCACGAACAGCAGTTAGTTCAATACTGATGAGGAATGATGAAGGAGCTCAACTACCAGTGTATTACACGAGTAGAGCTCTGCATGCTGCCGAACTAAACTACCCAAGGTTGGAGAAGTTAGCCTATGTCCTGCTTATCACATCTCGAAAGCTAAGACCTTACTTTCAGGCCCACGCCATAGATGTGCTCACAGATCAGCCACTGCGAAGAATTCTCGGCAAGCCAGAACAATCAGGTCGTTTGGCAATCTGGGCCGTGGAACTCTGGCAGTTCGTGATTAACTACCGGCCTCGAACTTCAATCAAGGGCCAGGCAGTGGCGGACTTTATAGCCGAGTTCACCTACACAGAAGAGGAGGTTAGCGAGCCACTAGAGCTACTGCCGCTCCCAGACCTAAACACTTCAACCCCTACCACCTTAATGAACTTGTTGCCAGGAGTACCCATATGGGTCTTGCACGCTGATGGAGCTTCCAATCTACAAGGTTCTGGAGCGGGTTTAGTGCTAATCACTCCTGAGGCCAACACCCTGGAGATAGCATTGAAGTTCCTATTCAAGGCCTCCAACAACGAGGCTGAGTACGAAGCCATCATTTCGGGCCTGAGAATAGCTAGTGATCTGGGAGCAAAATAGATGGTGGTCTATAATGACTCCGCAGTAGTAGTCGGCCAAATACTTGGGCACAATATGACAAAAGAAGAACGTCTGGCCACTTACTTGACGAAGGTTAAAATGGCAGCTCAAAAGTACTCTAATTTAATTTTTATTAAGGTCCCACGAGCTCAGAATAACAAGGCAGATCACCTGGCCAAGTTAGCCACGACTTCGGACTTACTAAAAGGGGTTCACGTTGAGTATCTGGAAAGAAAAGCCATAGATGAACCCTCGGAGTTGGATACGGCTCCAGTACAGGTTTGCAAATGCTAGATTGATCCAATTTTGAACTATCTCACTGACGGAACCCTCCCTGAAGATGGAAAGATGGCCAAAAGAATAAAATATATGTCAAACAGATATGTGGTCATCGAAGCAACGCTGTACAAAAGGGGATACGTCCTCCTTTTTTTGCTCTGCCTACACCCACACCAAGCCCAAGCAACCCTGGTAGAGATTCATGAGGGTCTATGTGGAGGGCATCCAGCAGCTCGCTCACTAGCACTCAAGGTTGGCAGACAAGGCTATTTCTGGCCCACTATCCTACAAGACGCAAAGGAAATGGTAAAAAAATGTGACAAGTGCCAACGATTCGCCAATATTCAGCATCTTCCAGCAGAACTTATGACCCCCGTGAGCAGCCCCTGGCCTTTCTCTCAATGGGGTATGGACATAGTAGGGCCTTTTCCTTTGGGCAAAGGACATAATAAGTTTGCAGTTGTGGATATCGATTATTTCACCAAATGGGTTGAGGCTGAAGCACTGACAACGATCACCACCATGAAAATTCAGAATTTCGTGTGGAAAAACATCATATGTCGCTTTGGTCTCCCAAAAATCCTGATCACTGATAACGGAAAGCAGTTTGACTGCAACCTCTTCAGAGATTTCTGCGAAGGGCATGGAATCGAGAACCATTACAGTTCACCTATCCACCCTCAAGCCAATGGCCAAGCGGAAGTCACCAACAGAACTCTACTGAACTCATTGAAAAAGAGACTTGATGATGCCAAAGGAAACTGGTCCGAAGAGCTCCCATCAGTACTATAGGCATACATGACCACCATCAGGGGCCCAACCGGTGAAACTCCTTTCTCCCTGACCTACGGAACAGAAGCTGTCATTCCAGTGGAGATAGGAGTACCAACTTATAGAGTCAACTATCATGACCCAACTCGCAATGATGAAAACCTACTGGCCAACTTAGATCTTCTCGAAGAGAAAAGAGAGCAAGCTCGAATCAAAGAAGAGACATATAAAAGAAGTATGATCAAGAGTTACAACAAAAAGGTCAAACACAGGAGTTTGAATGTTGGTGACTTAGTACTTCGGAAAGTCACCTTAGCAACAAAGATTTCTGAACATGGCAAACTCGCTGCCAAGTGGGAAGGTCCCTATGTGGTCACCAAGGTCAGCCGACCTGGCACCTACTATTTGAGGACCGCGGATGGCATAGAGCTCATGCGACCGTGGAACATAGAGCACCTCAAGAGATACTATCCTTGAATTAAGACAGGTTCTATCTTTGTAATACTTGCTCTTTTGTAGAAATGTATAAGAAATATTTTGTGTGCCACTTCATTCCCTGTAAATTACATTCTGTAAAAACCTCCTCACAAAAAGAACGGTTTGCTAGCTTAAGAGACCTGGTAACGAATGAGAAGATTGTCAGAATTTGCTTAAGTCAGAAAGGGGCAAGACTCTACTCAAGACTTATTAATGTTCCAAGCTCTACGACTTGCATTTAATGTCTAACGAGTTCTACACATTGATGTTTCGAGCTCAATGACTAGCATCCGAGATCTAGCATCATTGGACTACGACTCGAGATCAACGTCTAGCCAGCCTTACACAATGATGTTTTGAAGCTCTAAAAGCTCTACACATTGATGTTTTGAGCTCAACGACTAGCATCCGAGATCTAGCTTCCTTGAACTAAGACTTGAGATCAACGTCTAGCCAGCCTTACACAATGATGTTCTGAAACTCTAAGACTAATGATCAAAGTCTAGTTAGCTTTACACGTTAATGTTCTGAGCTCCATAAACTTACGATCAATGGTTAACAAAGTCCTACACATCGGTTATTCGAGGTCTCCCCATGATTATCTTCCTCAACAAGTACCCGCTTTTACGTCTTAACTTTGAGCCGAACCATTTATCCAGCAAAAATATTTATCCTTCACATTCAGCTTTCAGCATAAAAATAAAGGATAGGGGGCAATTGATGGGGTTAAATATTAATTTTACTATTGCCTACAAAGAAAATTCAAAATTTTTTACCTCCGGTAAAATCTCTTTTTTACCCCCGGTGAAATCTCATTTTTACCTCCACTAAAATCTCACTCAACTCCACTCAAATTCCACTCATCTCCATTAACTTCCACTCAAATTCCACTCACCTCCATTAACTTCCACTCAAATTCCACTCACCTTTGTAAAATTACCTTTTTGCCTCTCATCTTCATCAAATTTTCATTTTTACCGTTCTAGATTTTACCTATAAATACCTCCCATCATTCATTCATTCAACACACCAAAAAACAATCTAAACACATCATTCTTCTCATCCAACACCATCCTTCTCTTTCAAAATTCTTCTTTCTCTTCCAAGAGATATAAAGCCAAAATAGGAGGGTCTTATACTCTCCCTTTCTATACCCCAAAAAATACCAACAAACCCTTATACACTTTCTCTCCTATATATTTTATTCTCTTGAAATATTTGTAATCTTAATTCTATATTTATAAATAGAATTAAGGAAATTATAGAGAAAGATCGGTTGCTTGTATCATTCAAGTTAATTGCCTTTGAGCTAATATAAAGCAAGCACACACAAAAGGAGGACGTACTACCGGACTAGCATAAGCGCTACCGGGGGAACCTACCTTAATAAAATATGTCTCGTGTTCATTTATTTATTTTATTTATTAGTATTAATTTATTGATTGGTTAATTATCTATTTATAGATTTTGACACCATCAGTTGGCGCCGTCTGTGGAAACGATAAGTTTTCTAAAGTTCTCGTTCTTTAGAAATTACAAGTGAATTTTCGGTGAAAAACTCAAAATCCCGCGGGTCTACGTAGCTCAATATTCTCGGGGGCATCACTTTGTGCTCAAAATTCCAAATTATGTGATTCTGGAGTCCATTTTGGAGAAAATTTCAAGAGCTACAACTTTTCAGTATAATATTTTTTCAAATTCGTCCATCTCGGGGTTCAAAACTTCGATACAAACTTTCTAGAATGAAATCCCGCGGCCAATGGTGACTCAATATTATCAGGTGCATAACTTTCTGCTCAAAACTCCAAATCATGTGATTCTGAAATCCATTTTGAAGAAAATTTCAAGATTTACAACTTTCCAGTTCAATCCGTTTTCAAATTTTGCCATCTCGGGGTCCAAAACAGGGATACAAAGTTGCTGCAACAAAAAATGCGAAAATCCCGCATGCCTACCCTATCTCAATGTTTACAGGTGCATAATCATTCAAAAAATCCGGTTACGCAAGGGGTTAAAATCCAAAAGAAGAGATAAGTTATTTTTTAATAACTCATATATGATTTTTCTCTTTATATTAATATATCTAAAGTTGTATCATTTTCTTACGATCAATAATCTTTGTTGTAGGAAAAATTAACGAGCTTCCAAAAAATTACAATTGAATGTAATTTTCATCAAGTTCGTCCAATAAACCACGAAAAAAAAAAATTTCAGCAGATATCAAACTTCCACAAAGCCGAATGCAATTTTGAAGTCTATCAGACAACAGCAGAACCACCTCAACCCAAAGAGACCTGGCTGAGAATGATCATCTACTACTGCACCACTGGTCAGAGACCAAGATTTTAAGAAACCCTGGTATTAAATGAGAAAATTGTCAGAATTTGCATAAGTTAGAAGGGAGCAAGACTCTACTCAGAACTTAGCAATTTGCTTAAAATTAGAAGGGAGCAAGACTCTACTCAAAACTTAGCAAATGTGCCTAAGTTAGAAGGGAGCAAGACTCTACTCAAAACTTAGCAAAAAGAACAAATTTTCCTTTTAAGAAACCAAGGATTTCGAAAAAATTGCTATCAACATATAAGGGCCATGCTTTAAACAATCGCAAGTGGATCATCTCCGGAATACTTTTACAAAACCCTCACTAGAGATACACATTATCTAGTCTTTCAGAAAAGGCTGAAGAATTTGAAGATCATCAACACCAAAATTCAAAATAGTACTTAAATCAGAAGAAGAATAATCAGAAAAATCATGGTGAATATTCCCTGAAGCTGTCCAGTCAAGACCCGTTGTTTCAGCAAAATCTGCAACAAAATCATCTAATGAAGATTGCGATAAAAAATTGTTCGAAGCACCCTGGTAAACAGCGTCCATGGTAGCCTGATCATAGGACCGATTCGGAAATGACGGCAAATCCACTTCAGTCAGAGAAGCCCCATTTTCTACAAGATTTCTGGAAGTCGAAAGAATATTCTGTACACCCTCTTTCGACATAAGGAGCCTCAAAAAACTTTCGGGAATAGGTTCTGAAAGATCCACGGCAGTCGGAATAACATTTGGCACGTTATTTTCTGCCAACGAAGGGAACCTCGAAGAACCTCCAGGATGAGCAAATGAGCATAACGGGTTAACACATTAAGACCCCCTCCTAATCGAGCCTCTAATGCCGTCACCCGTGCTTGTAACTCTTCCACCTTCTGTTCAAAAGAAAAAAGGAGAGCAGTACAGCCTCTAGCGGGATTCTCAATCCTCGCCGTGGCTTCAAGAAGATACGAACTAAGAGCCTCGAGAAGTCGATCTTCGGGGACACGTTGCAAAAAAGATGCAACATTCCTCACCCGAAAACTGTGAAGATTGTGTGATAGTCCTCACGATCAATCACATTTGGAAAAATTCTAGCATAATCACAAGATAGAGGACATCTCTTGTGGCTATGAGCACAAGCCACACATGGACGATCTAAAAAAAATTAAGTGTTTGACATTATTTTGGTTTACTTTTGTAAGAAAAACTTATTACAAAATGGATGGTGATAATGGGTTGGGTCTCCATGGAGAGGAAGACGAAGAAGGAGATGAAGAGGAAGAAGGGAGAGAAAGAAGGAGGGTGAGATGAAGAAGAAGAAGAAGGGAGAGAAAGACGAAGAAGGGAGACGGAGATGAAGAGTGAGAGGGAGATGAAGACGAAGAAGGGAGAGGAAGACGAAGAAGGGAAAGAGAGATGAAGAGTGAAAGGGAGATGAAGAGAGAGAAGGAGCCTCCGACAGACTTTCGGCCGAAAGATCCGCCGAAAGGGGCCGACAATAGAAAAAGAAAAGAGAAAAGAAAGAGAAAAGAAAATAGAAAAGAAAAAAGGAAAAGAAAAGAGAAAAGAAAAGAAAAAAAAAAGAAAAAGAAAAAGAAAAAAGAAAAAGAAAAAGAATATATATATATATGTGTTTGAAAAGGCCCGAGTAGAATCAAATTATTTATGATCAAAAGTATAGTGAGCTTTACATATTAATGTTCCGAGCTCTACGACATGCATCTAATGTCTAACGAGTTCTACACATTGATGTTTCGAGTTCAACGACTAGCATCCGAGATCTAGCATCATTGGACGACGACTCGAGATCAACGTCTAGCCAGCCTTACACAATGATGTTCTGAAGCTCTAAAAGCTCTACACATTGATGTTTTGAGCTCAACGACTAGCATCCGAGATCTAACGTCCTTGAACTAAGATTCGAGATCAACGTCTAGCCAGCCTTACACAATGATGTTCTGAAACTCTAAAGACCAATGATCAAAGTCTAGCTAGCTTTACATGTTACCCGCTCTCACACCTTAGTTTTGAGCCGGACCACTTGACCGACAAAAATATTTATCCTTCACATTCAGCTTTCAGCATAAAAATAAAGGATAGGGGGCAATTGATGGGGTTAAATACTAAATTTACCATTGGCCTACAAAGATAATTCAACATTTTTTATCTCCGGTAAAATCCTATTTTTACCCCGGTAAAATCTCATTTTTACCTCCACTAAAATCCCACTCAACTCCACTCAAATTCCACTCATCTCCATTAACTTCCACTCAAATTCCATTCACCTGCATTAACTTCCACTCAAATTCTACTTACATCCACTCACCTTTGTAAAATTACCTTTTTGCCCCTCATCTTCATCAAATTTGCTTTTTTACCATTCTAGATTTTACCTATAAATACCCCCTTCATTCATTCATTCAAGAGACACCAAAAACACACAATTCTTCTTATCTAAGATTCATTCTCCTCACCAAAAATATATAGCCAATTCAAGAAAAAATAGAAGAGTCATATACTCTCTATTTTCATACCCCAAAAAATAGAAGGGTCTTATACTCTCTATTTTCATACTCCAAAAAATACCAACAACCTTTATACACTATTTCTCCTACACAGTTTATTGTTTATTCTGTTTAAATATTTGTAATCCTAATTATATACTTATAAATAGAATTAAGGAAATTATAAAGAGAGAGAAGTTGGTAGCTTGTATTATCATCCAAATTGATCGCCTTTGAGCTAATACAAAGCAAGCACACACAAAAGGAGGACGTACCACTGGAATAGCATAAGCGCTACCGGGGGAACCTACCTTAAAAAAAATATCTTGTGTTCATCATTGCGCCGCATTTATTTTTTATTCACCGATATTCACTTATTGATTGGTTAATTATCTATCTCTCCCTTCTTTTCTCTTTTCTTTTCTCTTTCTTTTCTCTTTTCTTTTTTCTTTTCTTTTTTTATTGTCGGCCCCTTTCGGCTGATCTTTCGGCCGAAAGCCTGTCGGAGGCTCCTTCTCTCTCTTCATCTCCCTTTCACTCTCCATCTCCCTTTCCCTTCTTCGTCTTCCTCTCCCTTCTTCGTCTTCATCTCCCTCTCACTCTTCATCTCCCTCTCCCTTCTTCCTCTTCATCTCACCCTCCTTCTTCCTCTCCCTTCTTCCTCTTCATCTCACTCTCCTTCTTCGTCTTCCTCTCCATCGAGACCCAACCCATCATCACCATCCATTTTGTAATAAGTTTTTCTTACAAAAGTAAAATAATGTCAAACACTCAATTTTTTTCAGGTCGTCCATGTGTGGCTTGTGCTCATAGCCACAAGAGATGTCCTCTATCTTGTGATTATGCTAGAATTTTTCCAAATGTGATTGATCGTGAGGACTATCACACAATCTTCACAGTTTTCGGGGTGAGGAATGTTGCATCTTTTTTGCAACGTGTCCCCGAAGATCGACTTCTCGAGGCTCTTAGTTCTTCTCTTCTTGAAGCCACGGCGAGGATTAAGAATCCTGCTAGAGGCTGTACTGCTCTCCTTGTTTCTTTTGAACAGAAGGTGGAAGAGTTACAAGCACGGGTGACGGCATTAGAGGCTCGATTAGGAGGGGGGTCTTCATGTGTTAACCCGTTATGCTCATTTGCTCATCCTGGAGGTTCTTCGAGGTTCCCTTCGTTGGCAGAAAATAACGTGCCAAATGTTATTCCGACTGCCGTGAATCTTTCAGAACCTATTCCCGAAAGTTTTTTAAGGCTCCTTATGTCGGAAGAGGGTGTACAGAATATTCTTTCGACTTCCACAAATCTTGTAGAAAATGGGGCTCCTCTGACTGAAGTGGATTTGCCGTCATTTCCGAATCGGTCCTATGATCAGGCTACCATGGACGCTGTTTACCAGGGTGCTTCGAACAATTTTTTATCGCAATCTTCATTAGATGATTTTATTGCAGATTTTGCTGAAACAACGGGCCTTGACTGGACAGCTTCAAGGAATATTCACCATGATTTTTCTGATTATTTTTCTTCTGATTTAAGTACTATTTTGAATTTTGGTGCCAAAATATAAGAGGTAAAATCTCATTTTTACATCTACTAAAATTCCACTCAACTCCACTCAAATTCCACTAATCTCCATTAACTGTCACTTAAATTCCATTCACCTCCATTAACTTCCACTCAAATTCCACTTACATCCACTCACCTTTGTAAAATTACCTTTTTGCCCCTCATCTTCATCAAATTTACTTTTTTACCATTCTAGATTTTACCTATAAATACCCCCTTCATTCATTCTTTTATTCAAGAGACACCAAAAACACACAATTCTTCTTATCTAAGATTCATCCATCTCATCAAAGAGATATAAAGCCATTGGTAATATAAATACAAGCCAATTCGAGAAGAAATAGAAGAGTCATATACTCTCTATTTTCATACCCCAAAAAATAGAAGGGTCTTATACTCTCTATTTTCATACTCCAAAAAATACCAACAACCTTTATACACTATCTCTCCTACACAGTTTATTATTTATTCTGTTGAAATATTTGTAATCCTAATTCTATACTTATAAATAGAATTAAGGAAATTATAGATAGAGAAGTTGGTAGCTTGTATTATCATTCAAATTGGTCGGCTTTGAGCTAATACAAAGCAAGCACACACAAAAGGAGGACGTACCACTGGAATAGCATAAGCGCTACCGGGGTAACCTACCTTAAAAAAAAAAGTCATGTGTTCATCATTGCGCCGCATTTATTTTTTATTCACCGATATTCGCTTATTGATTGGTTAATTATCTATTTTTAAATTTTGACACCATCAGTTGGCGCCGTCTGTGGGAAGATAATCATGGAGAGAGCTCGAGTAATCGACGTGTAAGGTTTCGTTAACCTTTGACCATAAGTTTGTGGAGCTCAGAACATTAACATGTAAAGGTAGCCAGACTTTGATCATTGGTCTTTAGAGTTTCAGAACATCATTGTGTAAGGCTGGCTAGACGTTGATCTCGAGTCTTAGTTCAAGGATGTTAGATCTCGGATGCTAGTCATTGAGCTCAAAACATCAATGTGTATAGCTTTTAGAGCTTTAGAACATCATTGTGTAAGGCTGGCTAGACGTTGATCTCGAGTCGTAATCCAAGGATGCTAGATCTCGGATGCTAGACGTTGAGCTCGAAACATCAATGTGTAGAACTCGTTAGACATTTGATACAAGTCGTAGAGCTTGGAACATTAATATGTAAAGCTGACCAGATTTTGATCATAAATAATTTGATTCTACTCGGGCCTTTTCCAACACATATATATTTTCTTTTTCTTTTTCTTTTTTTTTTCCTTTTTTTTCTTTTATTTTCTTTTCTCTTTTCTTTTTCTCTTTTCTTTTCTCTTTTCTTTTTTCTTTTCTTTTTTCTTTTCTTTTTCTATTGTCGGCCACTTTCGGCGGATCTTTCGGCCGAAAGCCTGTCGGAGGCTCCTTCTCTCTCTTCATCTCCCTTTCACTCTTCATCTCCCTTTCCCTTCTTCGTCTTCCTCTCACTTCTTCGTCTTCATCTCCCTCTCCCTCTTCATCTCCCTCTCCCTTCTTCGTCTTCCTCTCCATTCTTCCTCTTCATCTCACTCTCCTTCTTCCTCTCCCTTCCTCCTATTCATCTCACTCTCCTTCTTCGTCTTCCTCTCCCTCGAGACCCAACCCCTTTCTTACATCACCATCCATTTCCTCCAACGCCATTTTTCTCTTTTGTAATAAGTTTTTTCTTACAAAAGTAAACCAAAATAATGTCAAACACTCCATTTTTTTCAGGTCGTCCATGTGTGGCTTGTGCTCATAGCCACAAGAGATGTCCTCTAGCTTGTGATTATGCTAGAATTTTTCCAAATGTGATTGATCGTGAGGACTATCACACAATCTTCACTGTTTTTTGGGTGAAAAATGTTGCATTTTTTTTGCAACGTGTCCCCGAAGATCGACTTCTCGAGGCTCTTAGTTCGTATCTTCTTGAAGCCACGGCGAGGATTGAGAATCCCGCTAGAGGCTGTACTGCTCTCCTTGCTTCTTTTGAACAGAAGGTGGAAGAGTTACAAGCACGGGTGACGGCATTAGAGGCTCGATTAGGATGGGGTCTTCCTGTGTTAACCCGTTATGCTCATTTGCTCATCCTGGAGGTTCTTCGAGGTTCCCTTCGTTGGCAGAAAATAACGTGCCAAATGTTATTCCGACTGCCGTAGATCTTTCATAACCTATTCTCGGAAGTTTTTTGAGGCTCCTTATGTCGGAAGAGGGTGTACAGAATATTCTTTCGACTTCCACAAATCTTGTAAAAAATGGGGCTCCTCTGACTGAAGTGGATTTGCCGTCATTTCCGAATCGGTCCTATGATCAGGCTACCTTGGACGCCGTTTACCAGGGTGCTTCGAACAATTTTTTATCGCAATCTTCACTAGATGATTTTGTTGCAGATTTTGCTGAAACAACGGGCCTTGACTGGACAACTTCAGGGAATATTCACCATAATTTTTTTATTATTCTTCTTCTGATTTAAGTCCTATTTTGAATTTTGGTGCTGATGATCTTCAAATTCTTCAGCCTTTTCTGAATGACTAGATAATGTGTATCTCTAGTGAGGGTTTTGTAAAAGTATTCCGGAGATGCTCCACTTATGATTGTTTAAAGCATGGCCCTCATATGTTGATAGCAATTTTTTCGAAATCCTTGGTTTCTTAAAAAAAATATCATGGTGTCAAAATCTAGACATAGATAATTAACCAATCAATAAGTGAATATCGGTGAATAAAAAATAAATGTGGCGCAATGATGAACACATGATATTTTTTTTTGAGGGTAGGTTCCCCCGGAAGCGCTTATGCTATTCCAGTGGTACGTCCTCCTTTTGTGTGTGCTTGCTTTGTATTAGCTCAAAGGCAATTAATTTGGATGATAATACAAGCTACCAACTTCTCTCTCTCTATAATTTTCTTAATTCTATTTATAAGTATAGAATTAGGATTACAAATATTTAAACAGAATAAATAATAAACTGTGTAGGAGAAATAGTGTATAAAGGTTGTTGGTATTTTTTGGAGTATGAAAATAGAGAGCATAAGACCCTTCTATTTTTTGGGGTATGAAAATAGAGAGTATATGACTCTTCTATTTTTTCTTGAATTGGCTATATATTTTTGGTGAGGAGAATGAATCTTAGATAAGAAGAATTGTGTGTTTTTGGTGTCTCTTGAATGAATGAATGAAGGGGGTATTTATAGGTAAAATCTAGAATGGTAAAAAAGTAAATTTGATGAAGATGAGGGGCAAAAAGGTAATTTTACAAAGGTGAGTGTATGTAAGTAGAATTTGAGTGGAAGTTAATGCAGGTGAATGGAATTTGAGTGGAAGTTAATGGAGATGAGTGGAATTTGAGTGGAGTTGAGTGGGATTTTAGTGGAGGTAAAAATGAGATTTTACCGGGGGTAAAAATAGGATTTTACCGGAGGTAAAAAATGTTGAATTATCTTTGTAGGCCAATGGTAAATTTAGTATTTAACCCCATCAATTGCCCCCTATCCTTTATTTTTATGCTGAAAGCTGAATGTGAAGGATAAATATTTTTGTCGGTCTAGTGGTCCGGCTCAAAACTAAGGTGTGAGAGCGGGTAACATGTAAAGCTAGCTAGACTTTGATCATTGGTCTTTAGAGTTTCAGAACATCATTGTGTAAGGCTGGCTAGACGTTGATCTCGAGTCTTAGTTCAAGGACGTTAGATCTCGGATGCTAGTCGTTGAGCTCAAAACATCAATGTGTAGAGCTTTTAGAGCTTCAGAACATCATTGTGTAAGGCTGGCTAGACGTTGATCTCGAGTCGTGGTCCAATGATGCTAGATCTCGGATGCTAGTCGTTGAGCTCGAAACATCAATGTGTAGAACTCGTTAGACATTAAATGCAAGTCGTAGAGCTCGGAACATTAATATGTAAAGCTCACTATACTTTTGATCATAAATAATTTGATTCTACTCGGGCCTTTTCCAACACATATATATATTTTCTTTTGCTTTTTCTTCTTTTTTTTTTCTTTTCTTTTTTCTTTTCTCTTTTCTTTTCTCTTTTTTTTTTCTATTGTCGGCCCCTTTCGGCGAATCTTTCAGCCGAAAGCCTGTCGGAGGCTCCTTCTCTCTCTTCATCTCCCTTTCACTTTCCATCTCCCTCTCCCTTCTTCGTCTTCCTCTCCCTTCTTCGTCTTCATATCCCTCTCACTCTTCATCTCCCTCTCCCTTCTTCGTCTTTCTCTCCCTTCTTCCTCTTCATCTCACCCTCATTCTTCCTCACCCTCATTCTTCCTCTTCCTTCTTCCTCTTCATCTCACTCTCCTTCTTCATCTTCCTCTCCATCGAGACCCAACCCATCATTACCATCCATTTTGTAATAAGTTTTTCTTACAAAAGTAAAATAATGTCAAACACTCAATTTTTTTTCAGGTCGTCCATGTGTGGCTTGTGCTCATAGCCACAAGAGATGTCCTCTATCTTGTGATTATGCTAGAATTTTTCCAAATGTGATTGATCGTGAGGACTATCACACAATCTTTACAGTTTTCGGGGTGAGGAATGTTGCATCTTTTTTGCAACGTGTCCCCGAAGATCGACTTCTTGAGGCTCTTAGTTCTTATCTTCTTGAAGCCACGGCGAGGATTGAGAATCCCGCTAGAGGTTGTACTGCTCTCCTTGTTTCTTTTGAACAGAAGGTGGAAGAGTTACAAGCACGGGTGACGGCATTAGAGGCTCGATTAGGAGGGGGGTCTTCATGTGTTAACCCGTTATGCTCATTTGCTCATCCTGGAGGTTCTTCGAGGTTCCCTTCGTTGGTAGAAAATAACGTGCCAAATGTTATTCCAACTGCCGTGGATCTTTCAGAACCTATTCCCGGAAGTTTTTTGAGATTCCTTATGTCGGAAAAGGGTGTACAGAATATTCTTTCGACTTCCACAAATCTTGTAGAAAATGGGGCTCCTCTGACTGAAGTGGATTTTCCGTCATTTTCGAATCGGTCCTATGATCAGGCTACCTTGGACGCCGTTTACCAGGGTGCTTCGAACAATTTTTTATCGCAATCTTCACTAGATGATTTTGTTGCAGATTTTGCTGAAACAACGGGCCTTGACTGGACAACTTCATGGTGAATAAATGTTGTCTCAATATTTATCTTTGATCGCCTTTGAGCTAATACAAAGCAAGCACACACAAAAGGAGGACGTACCACTGGAATAGCATAAGCGCTACCGGGGGAACCTACCTAAAAAAAAAGTCATGTGTTCATCATTGCGCCGCATTTATTTTTTATTCACCGATATTCACTTATTGATTGGTTAATTATCTATCTCTAGATTTTGACACCATCAGTTGGCGCCGTCTGTGGGAACGATAAACTCTCTAAAGCTCTCGTTCTTTAGAAATTACAAGTGAATTTTCGGTGAAAAACTCGAAATCCCGCAGGCCTACGTAGCTCAATATTCTCGGGGGCATAACTTTGTGCTCGGAACTCCAAATTATGCAATTCTGGAGTCCATTTTGGAGAAAATTTCAAGAGCTACAACTTTTCAGTTCAAGCCGTTTTCAAATTCGGCCATCTCGGAGTTTGAAACTTCGATACAAACTTTCTGGAATAAAATCTCGCGGGCCTACGGTGACTCAATATAATTAGGCGCGTAACTTTGTACTCAAAACTCCAAATCATACGATTCTGGAGTCCATTTTGGAGAAAATTTCAAGATCTACAACCTTTCAGTTCCTTTTTTAAATTTGGCCATCTTGGGGTCCAAAACGAGGATACAAAGTTGCTGCGATAAAAAAAATGCGAAAATCCGGCAAGCCTACGCTAGCTCAATATTTACGAGCACATAATCATTCAAAAATTCGGTTACCCAAGGGGATAAAACCCAAAAGAAGAGATAAGTTATTTTTTTTTAATAACTCATATATGATTTTTATCTTTATATTAATATATCTAAAGTTATATCATTTTCTTACGATTACTAATCTTTATTGTAGGAAAAATTGACGAGCTTCCAAAAAATTATAATTGAATGTAATTTTCATCAAGTTCGTCCAACAAACCACAAGAAAGAAATTAAAGAAATTTTCAGCGGATATCAAACTTCCACAAAGCTAAATGCGATTTTAAAATCCGTCAGACAACCGCTGGACCACCCCAGCCCAAAGAAATCTCGCTGAAAATTGGCCGACAACAAAGGCAGGCCTCAAAAAAAAAGAAGAAGAAGAAAGAAAGAAAGAAATTCGAGAATTTGATGACAGTTGAAAAATGCCCGAATATGATGACAGTTGAAAAATGCCCGAATATAATCAAACTATTTATGACCAAAAGTATAGCGAGCTTTACATATTAATGTTCCAAGCTCTACGACTTGCATCTAATGTCTAACGAGTTCTACACATTGGTGTTTCGAGCTCAATGACTAACATCCAAAATCTAGCATCATTGGACTACGACTCGAGATCAACGTCTAGCCAGCCTTACACAATGATGTTCTGAAGCTCTAAAAGCTCTACACATTGATGTTTTGAGCTCAACGACTAGCATCCGAGATCTAACGTCCTTGAACTAAGATTCGAGATCAACGTCTAGCCAGCTTTACACAATGATGTTCTGAAACTCTAAGACCAATGATCAAAGTCTAGCTAGCTTCACACATTAATGTTCTAAACTCCACAAACTTATGGTCAAGGGCTAACAAAGCTCTACATATCGGTTATTCGAGTTTTTTCCATGACTATCTTTCTCGACAAGTACCCGCTCTCACGCCTCAGCTTTGAAAAAGATTTCTAATAAAGACAAAGACCTAATACAGGCATTGAATTGTCGACCTTGTTCGCCTACGAAGGATTCGGGCCTAAGACATCATGAACATCAGAGCTCATAGCTACTACTAGCTCCCGGGTTGAAGGATATCCTCACCAATCAGCTCATCCTAGCTAAATGATAAGGATAGGGGGCAATTGATGGGGTTAAATATTAATTTTACCATTGGCCTACAAAGGTAGTTCAACATTTTTTACCTTCGGTAAAATCTCATTTTTACCCTCCACTAAAAATCCCACTCAACTCCACTCAAATTCCACCCACCTCCATTAACTTCCACTTAAATTCCACTCACTTCCATTAACTTCCACTCAAATTTCACTTACATCCACTCACCTTTATAAAATTACCTTTTTGCCCCTCATCTTCATCAAATTTACTTTTTTACCATTCTAGATTTTACCTATAAATACCCCCTTCATTCATTCATTCAAGACACACCAAAAACACACAATTCTTATTATCTAAGATTCATTCTCTTCACCAAAGAGATATAAAGTCATTGGTAATATAAATACTTTCTCTCCTATATAATTCAAGAAAAAATAGAAGAGTCATATACTCTCTATTTTCATACCCAAAAAAATAGAAGGGTCTTATACTCTCTATTTTCATACTCCAAAAAATACCAACAACCTTTATACACTATTTCTCCTACACAGTTTATTATTTATTCTGTTGAAATATTTGTAATCTTAATTCTATACTTATAAATAGAATTAAGGAAATTATAGAGAGAGAGAAGTTGGTAGCTTGTATTATCATGCAAATTGATTGCATTTGAGCTAATACAAAGCAAGCACACACGAAAGGAGGACGTACCACTGGAATAGCATAAGCGCTACCGGGGGAACTTACCTTCAAAAAAAAGGTAGGTGTTCATCATTGCGCCGCATTTATTTTTTCACCGATATTCACTTATTGATTGGTTAATTATCTATTTCTAGATTTTGACACCATCAGTTGGCGCCGTCTGTGGGAACGATAAGCTCTATAAAGTTCTCGTTCTTTAGAAATTACAAGTGAATTTTCGGTGAAAAATTCATAATCCCGCGGGTCTACGTAGCTCGATATTCTCGGGGGCATAACTTCTTGCTCAGAACTACAATTTATGCGATTCTGGAGTCCATTTTGAAGAAAATTTCAAGAGATACAACTCTTCAGTTCAAGCCGTTTTCAAATTCGGCCATCTCGGGGTTCAAAACTTCGATACAAATTTTCTAGAACGAAATTCCGCGGGCCAATGGTGACTCAATATTATGAGGCGCTTAACTTTGTGCTCAAAACTCTAAATCATGCGATTTCAGAGTCCATTTCGGAGAAAATTTCAAGATCTACAACTTTCCAGTTCAAGAGTTTTTCAAATTTGGCCATCTCGGGGTCCAAAACGGGGATAAAAAGTTTCTGCGATAAAAAAATGCGAAAATCCGGCAAGCCTACGCTAGCTCAATATTTACGAGCACATAATCATTCAAAAATTCAGTTACCCAAGGGGATAAAACCCAAAAGAAGAGATAAGTTATTTTTTAATAACTCATATTTGATTTTTCTCTCTCTATATTAATATATCTAAAGTTGTATCATTTTCTTATGATTAATAATCTTTATTGTAGGAAAAATTGACGAGCTTCCAAAAAATTACAATTGAATGTAATTTTCATCAAGTTCGTCCAACAAACCACAAAAAAGAGATTAAAGAAATTTTCAGCGGATATCAAACTTCCACAAAGCTAAATACTATTTTGAAATCCGTCAGACAACCGCTGGACCACCCCAGCCCAAAGAGATCTCGCTGAAAATTGGCCGATAACAAAGGCAGGCCTAAAAAAAAAAGAAAAAGAAGAAAGAAAGAAAGAGATTCGAGAATTTGATGACAGTTGAAAAATGCCCGAATATAATCAAACTATTTATGACCAAAAGTATAGCGAGCTTTACATATTAATGTTCCAAGCTCTACGACTTGCATCTAATGTCTAACGAGTTCTACACATTGATATTTCGAGCTCAACGACTAGCATCCAAAATCTAGCATCATTGGACTACGACTCGAGATCAACGTCTAGCCAGCCTTACACAATGATGTTCTGAAGCTCTAAAAGCTCTACACATTGATGTTTTGAGCTCAACGACTAGCATCCGAGATCTAACGTCCTTGAACTAAGATTCGAGATCAACGTCTAGCCAGCTTTACACAATGATGTTCTGAAACTCTAAGACCAATGATCAAAGTCTAGCTAGCTTCACACATTAATGTTCTAAACTCCACAAACTTATGGTCAAGGGCTAACAAAGCTCTACATATCAGTTATTCGAGCTTTTTCCATGACTATCTTTCTCGACAAGTACCCGCTCTCACGCCTCAGTTTTGAAAAAGATTTTTAATAAAGACAAAAGACCTAATACAGGCATTGAATTGTCGACCTTGTTCGCCTACGAAAGATTCGGGTCTAAGACATCACGAACATCAGAGCTCATAGCTACTACTAGCTCCCGAGTTGAAGGATATCCTCACCAATCAGCTCATCCTAGCTAAATGATAAGGATAGGGGGCAATTGATGGGGTTAAATATTAATTTTACCATTGGCCTACAAAGGTAGTTCAACATTTTTTACCTTCGGTAAAATCCCATTTTTACCTTCGGTAAAATCTCATTTTTACCCTCCGCTAAAAATCCCACTCAACTCCACTCAAATTCCACTCACCTCCATTAACTTCCACTCAAATTCCACTTACATCCACTTACCTTTGTAAAATTATCTTTTTACCCCTCATCTTCATCAAATTTACTTTTTTACCATTCTAGATTTTACCTATAAATACTCCCTTCATTCATTCATTCAAACCACACCAAAATATCATCTTTCTACACCAAAAACACACAATTCTTTTTATCTAAGATTCATTCTCCTCACCAAAAATATATACTTTCTCTCCTATATAATTCAAGAAAAAATAGAAGGGTCATATATTCTCTATTTTCATACCCCAAAAAATAGAAGGGTCTTATACTCTCTATTTTCATACTCCAAAAAATACCAACAACCCTTATACACTCTCTCTCCTACACAGTTTATTATTTATTCTGTTGAAATATTTGTAATCCTAATTCTATACTTATAAATAGAATTAAGGAAATTATAGAGGGATAAGTTGGTAGCTTGTATTATCATTCAAATTGGTCGGCTTTGAGCTAATACAAAGCAAGCACGCACAAAAGGAGGACGTACCACTGGAATAGCATAAGCGCTATCGGGGGAACCTACCTTAAAAAAATAAAATATCATGTGTTCATCATTGCGCCGCATTTATTTTTTCACCGATATTCGTTTATTGATTGGTTAATTATCTATTTCTAGATTTTGACACCATCAATACTCATATACTTAGGTTTTTTAGATCACAAAAAACATGTTTGGTTCCTATTTTGCAGGAATTTTAGATTGGGTAAAGGATTACGAGCGGTAAACTAAATCCCACTACGCGCGGTAATCTGAATACCGCTAATACCATGGTATTTTCATTCCCGCCATTGCTAGGTATCATAATTAAATACGCGCAATCCTGAAGATAAAAAATTTATCGATGAAAACCCTCTCTCTAGAAACACATACGGAATTCCACCATTGAAAAAAAAGGTCAGTAACCATTCTTCTTTCTTCTTTATCTTGTGCTAATCTCTAAGCTTCCTTTTTCTCAATATATCTCTCTCCTAAATTGATTTTGTAGACATACTTTATTGTTAACATCAGTTTTAATCGTTTTATTTTTTTTTGAAGGATCGATAATATTAATTGGTTTTGAATGACAACAATTTTTTTTATTTGGTCTGCAAGAACAACAGTGCTTTAATTCACGACTCCAATTGGAATCTCTATTTATTTTAATAGCTTATACATTAATCTTCATTAATGGGGCAAAAATTCTTGTTTGGTCAATGTTATATACATATTCTATAATTTACTGAAGTCCTTTCCTTTTTTTCTTTTTTTTTTTTTGATGGACTCATACTAACTACTAATATGAGAATACAACAATTTTGTATGTTCTAAGTGGTTTGTTTTTAGGCCATAATCCACTGGTTGAGTCTTTGGCTACTTTTATTTTTAATTAATAATAGTCTAATTCACTACAACAATTCAACCACATGTCCCCATCAAACCAAAATGAAACCCATAAACTAAATCATTCTCTGGATTCAAGTTATATTTTTATCAATCCAAAAGAATAAGTTATAATTTGAAATGGGACATATATAACACACGGGAAAAAGGTTTTTTTCTATGCCCAAAACGGAATTTCTGAAAATTTAAACTCAATTTGTCTCATATTGGTAGTTTTATTTTTTGGGATATTATTGATCTTATTTCATTTTTTTCAAGTACATCAATATACTAAATCTCACAAAAGAAAACAAAAATTTATTAATCATTAATTAGATTGGTAGTATGGTTGTTTGCAGGGGCGGAGGCACGTGGAGTCCAGGTGGGGCCATGGCCCTACTTGGACTTTTTAAAAAAATTTGGAGAGTATAAGGGTTTATGTGTGAGAAGGAAAAATGTAAGAGCTATTGTGTAAATGAATTGGGGTTTTCAGCGAGGGTGCGATATGTGACAAAAGGTACGAGTCGAGGGTTCGATGTTATAATTTATATGAGGTGATTAATGTTATGCATTGTATTTAGGTGGGGGGGTGCAATGTGTAAATATGGGTATACCTTTGCAATATTTGATTAGCTCATATCTTATAACATAGAAAGGAAAGCCGATTGCAGCAGCTGCCTCCTCCGTCTGTTTCTTCCATTTCTTTTTCTTATTGCTATTCGTTTTTTTTTTGAAACACAGCTTTCATTTTTTTTTGTAGTAGCAACTAGCAGTGCAGTAGCTCCTTTGTTTGAAATTTTGCATTCATGCACGATTCGTTTTGAACCGTTAATTTGGATTTCTTTTTTCTTTTCCTTTGTTTGAAAAAAAAAAAGAAGATAAAAATGATATATTAAATCAGATCTGATTTATACTTTTAAGACCAAAATTTAGAATGAAATGGATAAATGAGTACTTTGGGAAAACAAATCTGAGAATAGAAAAAGAAAATGAAGAAACAGATATACTATAAAAAAAATTATCCAAGAAAGTTTTAAAAAACCTTAAAATAGGTTAATATAACAATCAAATGAAAAAAAAAGGAAATAAATTACATACGCTTCAAATATTAGAAGTGATAATGGTGATCGGAGATCTAAAGTTAATGGATTGTGGTGTGTAGTTGACGATGGATCATGGTTGTAGATAATTTTTGGAGAAACACACTAAACTTAGAGATAGGGAGAGAGGAGAAAAATTATGTGGACTGCGAAAGCGTAAATGCGCGAGGAAATGTGGAACAAATAAAAAAAATGCGCGAGGAAAGGAGGACGTACCACTGGAATAGCATAAGCGCTATCGGGGGAACCTACCTTAAAAAAATAAAATATCATGTGTTCATCATTGCGCCGCATTTATTTTTTCACCGATATTCGTTTATTGATTGGTTAATTATCTATTTCTAGATTTTGACACCATCAATACTCATATACTTAGGTTTTCTGGATCACAAAAGACATATACACTCTTTTTATATTTGAATATTACATAATCACAGGCCGTCATGTTACATTTGAATATTAAATAATAAAAAAATTATTACTCAGGCTTCATTTGGGTGGCCGGTATTTAAAATGGGAATGGGTACCCTATTCCTAATCTAACTCATTCCCATGTTTGGTTCCTATTTTGCAGGAATTTTAGATTGGGTAAAGGATTACGAGCGGTAAACTAAATCCCACTACGCGCGGTAATCTGAATACCGCTAATACCATGGTATTTTCATTCCCGCCATTGCTAGGTATCATAATTAAATACGCGCAATCCTGAAGATAAAAAATTTATCGATGAAAACCCTCTCTCTAGAAACACATACGGAATTCCACCATTGAAAAAAAAGGTCAGTAACCATTCTTCTTTCTTCTTTATCTTGTGCTAATCTCTAAGCTTCCTTTTTCTCAATATCTCTCTCCTAAATTGATTTTGTAGACATACTTTATTGTTAGCATCAGTTTTAATCGTTTTATTTTTTTTGTTGAAGGATCGATAATATTAATTGGTTTTGAACGACAACAATTTTTTTTATTTGATCTGCAAGAACAACAGTGCTTTAATTCATGACTCCAATTAGAATCTTAATGGGGCAAAAATTCTTGTTTGGTCAATGTTATATATATTCTATAATTTACTGAAATCCTTTCCTTTTTTTCTTTTTTTTTTTTTTATGAACTCATACTAACTACTAATATGAGAATACAACAATTTTGTATGTTCTAAGTGGTTTGTTTTTAGGCCATAATCCACTGGTTGAGTCTTTGGCTACTTTTATTTTTAATTAATAATAGTCTAATTCACTACAACAATTCAACCACATGTCCCCATCAAACCAAAGTGAAACCCATAAACTAAATCATCCACTGGATTCAAGTTATATTTTTATCAATCCAAAAGAATAAGTTATAATTTGAAATGGGACATATATAACACACGGGAAAAAGGTTTTTTTCTATGCCCAAAACGGAATTTCTGAAAATTTAAACTCAATTTGTCTCATATTGGTAGTTTTATTTTTTGGGATATTATTGATCGTCTTATTTCATTTTTTTCAAGTACATCAATATACTAAATCTCACAAAAGAAAACAAAAATTAATTAATTAATCATTAATTAGATTGGTAGTATGGTTGTTTGCCGTGGCGGAGGCACGTGGAGTCCAGGTGGGGCCATGGCCCTACCTGGACTTTTTAAAAAAGTTTAGAGAGTATAAGGGTTTATGTGTGAGAAGGAAAAATGTAGGGGCTATTGTGTAAATGGATTAGGGTTTTCAGCGAGGGTTCAGTATGCGACAAAAGGTACGAGTCGAGGGTTCGATGTTGTAATTTATATGAGGTGATTAATGTTATGCATTGTATTTAGGTGGGGGGGTGCAATGTGTAAATATGGGTATACCTTTGCAATATTTTATTAGCTCATATGTTAGAACATAGAAAGGAAAGCCGGTTGCAGCAACTGCCTCCTCCGCCTGTTTCTCCCATTTCTTTTTCTTATTGCAGTTTGTTTGTTTTTTTTTTTTGAAACACAGTTTTCAATTTTATTTTTTTTTTGGTAATAGAAACTAGCAGTGCAGTAGCTCCTCTTTTCATCTTTATTTTTCATTTGTCTTGATATTTTATGTTAGATTTCTTTTTCTTAATCTTATATATTTTGTTTTAAAATTTTGAGTATTAAGAATTAGGTGTTTTAATGTTGATTTGTTTCTTAAATTGTTAATATTTTTGTTTGTTGGTTATTATTCATTTTGATTTTTGATGCGTAAAACGTTAAGTATTTTAATATGATATTTTGATTTTTGTCTTATTATACCATATGCAAAAAAAAATTAAAAAATATTGTGATTATAGCGTTTAGTCCCCCCGACTAGAAATCCTGGCTCCGCCACTGGTTGTTTGACTTTCAATCATCTTTATACTTACTTGCATAGTTGCATGATCTTGTGCACCACTAATATCAAATTCTTAGTTAATTCCATATTCTATACTTTTTTTCTGCTACTAGCATTTTCCTCACTTTGTTTACTGGGTTCTTTCTTCTAGTAACACAATGTAGCCTTGGCAGTTAGCTACGTACTCGTTATATTTAATTGCAAAACTGGTAATGTTAAAGTTATTTACAATGGAGACCTTAGTTAGTTCACTTTATTTTGTTATTTAATAAATTTTGCAATGTGCAGAAAATTGTTCGTATAATGTTGCCTACGAAGAAAAAAGCTATTGTTGCATCGGAAATTATTTGTCAGATGCTTAACATGCTCTTAATTCTCTACAATATACTTTCCATCACTATGGATAGTGTCAGACCCCAATGCGTGGGAGGCCTAACACTGGGAGGCAAGGCGATGCAGCTCTTTGCGTGCGGTACTAATGGGTTTCGGGAATCTATACAGGTACATAAGGGTTTGTTAGGTGTCTTGTGCGCGTTCCGCTGCGTGTTGCCGCTGGGGTTAAGCTGGCTCGAACCTGGAGGAGTCGGGGTGTCGGGCGCCGCACGGGGTCAAGAAAAATACCCCATGACAATTGGTATTAGAGGTTGGTTAGCAAATTAGGCTATGGAGAGACAAACGGTGACACAGCCTTCTCCAGTGGAACGGGAAGAACCGGATGGTGGTGAATCGCGGAGCAAAGGTGAAGGGCATGCATTATGACTTTGGTAAGGAGCAAGAAAGCATCACACGGGTGAAGGAAGTAACTCGTGCGAGTGGAGTTCGCCTAGGGAGGTAATGCGTGTATTGTGTAGGAGCCACAAGGTCAAAGCCTGCAACGAGGGCGTTACAGAATTGAGTGAGGGAGAATGTCAGACCCCAATGCGTGAGAGGCCTAACACCGGAAGGCAAGGCGATGCAGCCCTTTTTGTGCGGTACTAATGGGTTTCGGGAATCTATGCAGGTACGTAAGGGTTTGTTCGGTGTCTTGTGCGCATTCTGTTACGTGTTGTCGCTGGGGTTAGGCTAGCCCGGACTCGGAGGAGTCGGGGTGCCGGGCACCGTGCGGGGTCAAGAAAAATACCCCGTGACAGATAGACATTACAGAAAGTATATTTTAAAAAGACGGTCAATCAACAATGCTTTAATGCGAATAGAATGGCTTAATCGTTTGATATTCGAAAGTGATGTAACATGTATTGAATAACTTCGAATGGATAGAAATACATTTAGCAAGTTATGTACTAAGCTACAAACTACTGGACGGTTAAAAGATACAAAGCAAATGAACATAGAAGAAATGGTTGCAATTTTCCTTTCATATTTTAGCACATCATGTGAAAAATAGAGTTGTGAAATTTCATTTTATGCAATCCGGAGAGACTATTAGTAGGCACTTCAATGCAGTGTTAAAGTTTGTCTTACGTCTACAAGGAGAATTGCTTAGGAAACCACAATCAGTGTCCGCGACCTCTACAGATGAGAGGTGGAAATGGTTTCAGGTATAAATTATTTTTTATATATGATATACATATTTTCTTGGAAATAAACAACAGAGAATATGAACCATTAATTATTAATTTAATTTATTCTTATTCTTTAAATCTAACATAATTGTTTAGGAGTGCTAGATGGGACATATATTAGGGATAATGTTCCAGAAGTTGATAAGCCTAGATATAAAACAAGAAAGCATGAAATCGCGACTAATGGTTTGGGCGTTTGCTCACAAGATATGTAATTTATCTATGTTTTACCTGGTTGGGAAAGATCTACGGCGGATTCTCGAGTGCTTCGAGATGCTATAAGTAGAAAAAATGGCTTAAAGGTCCCTCACGGTAAAGTTATTAACTTAACATTTTTTTTATTTGCCCCTATTTTAATATTAATTATTGGTCTAAACTATTGTAAAGTTATTATCATTTAGGTTATTACTACCTTGTTGATGCAGGATATACCAACGGAGAAGGGTTTCTTGCTCTGTATAGGGGACAACGATATCACCTCAATGATTGGAAAGAAGGCCACCAACCTAACACACATGAAGAATTTTGCAACATGAAGCATTCAGCAGCTAGAATGTCATAGAGAGATGTTTTAGGCTACTTAAACTTCGTTGGGCAATATTAAGAAGTCCTTCGTTCTATCCAATAAAAACACGTTCTATCCAATAAAAACACAATGTCGAATAATCATGGCTTGTTGTCTTCTCCATAATCTTATAAGACAAAAGATGTTAGTTGACCCATTAAAACAAGAGTTATATGTAGAAGTAAGAAACCAAACCCCAAATGAACTACCTGGTGATCTAATTACTAGTGTCGAACCTTCAAATCAGTGGATGGCATGGAGAACGAACTTAGCTACAAATATGTTTAACCAATGGATGTAAAATAGATAGGTTTAATTAATCTTGTTATTATATATCAGACTCATATTTTGGTCAATTTAGCATTGCATTTTAAATATAATTTTTTTCTATTCTTGTGGTGTGTATTATTTTATTTATATTAATTATTTTTATACATTATACGTGGTAACTTAATTAATCTTTTATAGTGCTTTTTGTACTAAGTAATATGTTTAGTGAATTTAGGATATAAAGTACATTTAGTAACCTGAGCCGAGGGAGAGGCAAAAATAAGCGTGCTTGGATGCCAAAAGAAGATAAAAAATTAGTAGAAGCCTTGCTTGAGATTTGCCAAACAGGAAATTGGAGAGCTGAAAATGGGTTTAAGGCTGGCTATCTTGCTGAATTATAAAACAAATAGAAAGAAAAGCTCCCTAGCTAGTAAAATCATCAATGATCCAATGAAAACTGATCTTTTTTTTGCTCTTCCAGAAATTCTTTATAAAGGTCATGGGTGGAAATAATTCTCCAAACTTAGAATGGATTTTGAATTAGGAAAAAAAAATATTTTGCATTAGGACAATGGTTTGGATTTTACTATATTTTAGTTCGATATTATTGACTTTGGATTCGATGGTTTGCATTTTAGTATCTTTTCATTATATGTTAGTCTTTGTTTTTTATAAGATATTTATTTGAAAATAATTAATTTTGACTTTATTTTAAAATAATATATGTGCCATATAGTAATTGTTAATTATCGAAATAATATAATTATAATGAAAATAAATAGGGCATTACTGTCTATTGTATTTGTTTTAATTGTTATTCCTAAGTTATATTGTGTTTGATCTAAACAAATTAATAAGAATGCATTCTCTTTATTTAACTAGATTACTGGTAGTAACCAAACAACAAAATTCAGAGTACCTAGTAATACAAAAGAAGGGAGCCTCATTTCTAGGAATCAAACAGTTATTCCCAAGCTTGATTACTGCCATCCAAACAAGGCCTAATAGTTAACAGCTCAAATGGACCTCTAACGAATTTAGTGGGTTTTGGTTAACCCAACTCGTTATCAAATCCTGTTAATCAGGTTGACCCGTTAATGATCTGAATTCGTTAAGGGTCCACCCATTAACTATTTGTATCGGGTTATTATATCGGGTCTTCTTTTACCTGGTCTACTCCAAACTTCATATCTTAATAAAATTAATCTATTCGAATGTGCATCTCCCACTATACTAAAAGGGATGTATTCAATTTAGATTGTATAGGAGTTTTTTGGATTTTGAAAGTTCATAGGTGTTCAATTGGAATTTTAAAAAGTCTTTTAAAATCTTGTGATATTCAATTATGATTTAAAATAGTCTTTTAAAATCTTATGGTATTCAAGACTTCATAAACTTTGAAGGATTTTATAAGTGGATAGATTTTAATGGATTTGAGAGTGTTTTTATGAATAACAAATTCACCAACAAATCTTCTCTTCAAGCAAAAGATTTCACATGAATTTCTTTTTCCATCTTTCTTCTAACCCTATGTATTATTTCTTCTTATCTCTATAATCTATTAAATCCTTTCCACTCTATTATCTCTATTTAAAACATCTTTTTTTCCCAAACCCTATACATTATTTTTTCTTCGTCTCTATAATTTATTTAAATTCCTGTAATTCATTCACTCTTCCGAAATTATAGAGATGTCGCCCCTTGATTTTTTTTTCTCCCATTTTATGAAATTTTTTAGACATAAAATGAAAATCGAATAAAAAGGGCAAAAAAACCCAACCATTGGGTTTTTAGACTCGATTTGAAACATTTGCGGCGGATTTATAATTTGCTTATTACTTTAAAGTTGTAATCAAAATTCTTTTATTATTTATCCTTTGATTTTTTACTATAACTAGTTTTTGTATACGTTCTTGTAGTGCTTGACAAATTGTCATTAAGTCATTAATAAATACATATATACTAAGAATTGAATAATTAGTATGAAATAAAAATAATAACATATAAACAAAAGATAGTATAAAGTGTAAAATTCAATTAATAATTATAAGAAAATCATAAAAATTTATCACCTTAAATTTTTTTACTAAATAGGTGGCCATAAAATAATGAGAATATAAATCAAGAGGATAACAATGAGAATGAAGAGGGTTATGATAATCATAATAATGTTTGAATGGAGCAGTATGAATTTTTATAATGTATTTCGTTAATTGTTTTTACATTTTTAATAATGTTAATTTTAACTTGTAATTAATTTATTTTATTATTTTGATTTTGATTTTGATTTTGATTTTTTTTATGGGCTTATTAAAATCTGCATAAATTCATAAACTTATTAAAATCTATGAGATTCTATAAAAATTTAAAATAATTCATAAATTTAACAAAATTTACAAATTTTAAAAAATAAATTAAAATCTTTTAAAATGAATACACCCTTAATTCTTACTTTCCTAAATTCATATAAACTTTGGGGCCAAAATAACCAAATAATTTGCTTTCCCATATCTGTACCTCTTCCCTCTATCCAGATCCAGACAAACCCCTTATCCAAAATGAGAGGCGGAGATAGTCCCCCAAAGCCCCCCCAAAAAATTCACACTCCTCTCCTTCCGCCACCTCGCCTCCGCCGCCGTGGCCGCAATCCTCGCCGCCACCGGCACAGTGAACATCCAAACCATAGCCTTTATACTATTCTCCCTAATCTACACCTACTTCCTCTCAGTAACCGCCTTCCCTCCGTGTTTGGCAACCCTGACCCGCCCCTGTTTGGCAACAAGAAGCTTTTCCGGGTCTACGTCTTATTCGCAGCCGTAATCGGGCTATTACTCCCAATTGCTTACATAATCCATGGCCTAGTCCAAGGGGATAAAGAGGGTATCAAATCAGCTGCTCCACACCTGTTTCTGCTATCCAGTCAAGTGTTTATGGAAGGATTGTTTTATTCGGGTCAGTTTTCGTTGCCCATTCGGGTTTTCGTGCCAGTGATGAACAATTCAGTAAGGATTTTCGCTCTGATTGAGTGGGTAAAGAGTGAAATTTCAAAGTTGGATCAAGGGTATGGATATGAAGGAAGTGTGTGGAGATTGTATTTCGGAATAGGGCTTGCTTGTGTTAATTTGGGGTTTTGGTGCTATAACTTGTTTGGGTTCTTGTTGCCTGTTTTTCTTCCTAGGGCCTTCAAGAGATACTACTACTACTACTCTATAAAGCAGGCTAAGGCTAAAGAGGGGTGAAAATTTTTATTCTGCTTGCATTATGGTGTTGTACTTGGCATCTCATGCTCAATATTTTTCAAGATTTTATGAAAGCTGTATCTAATTGTATATAAATGTTGCGAGGAGGATTTACTTCAAAAATAAAAAATAGTGTAAGAAAGTCTGTATGTTTGGCGTTGAAAATGTGAAGTGTAATGTAATTCTATACTATTTTTCATATTCTGATACAAATCAACTGCAGACTAAAAAGTAGTACAGCTGATTTTCACAATTTCTAATACCAAACAAACAAACGCAAGACATTTACACTCTTTTAATCGAAAATATCTTCCTATCTAATGAGTTTTCAACAAACCAAATATAGTCAAAATAACAATAATTCAAGTACGACTTGTCTTCTAGTTCAATGACATGCTACTTATCTTTGTAACAGAAGCCTATATGCGTTGTAACATGACTAGTACGTTCAGTCGGTCACTAACGGAAGCCTATACACGTTTTAAAGTTGTCCTTTTTAGCTCCAAAACTACAACTTAGTGGTGAAGCAAAACAAGCATCTACACTTACCAAAAGTCTAGTATTAAATTACCAGCATATTTTGTGCACAAACCAAACCTTTCACCTTTTGGTTGAGACTTGAGAGTCTGGAAATAGAGTCTGGAAATACAAATAAGCCTATTGCCGGATATAATTAGCCTCTGTTATTCTTTGATCAGTTTTTGATTTAACAAAAAAGCACCTTATACAAATTTGAACTTGAGGGTTGGTTTTTTTGGAAGCTGGTAAGAAATATTGCCAAAAAGGGCAAAGCAACCAGCCTAGGAATGCTCTCAACCTAACAACTGAGCAGATTTATGTCGAAAATAAACAGGAAGAACCCTTTATCTTGAGCCTCAACACCAACATCATTACAAACACAATAGAATGTCCTTGTGGAACCTCAATTGAGCTCCTCAAGACTAATGGAGAGAGTTCGAAAAAATCCTAATAATTCGTTTAAAAATGGACACGGATTTTATCATTAGTTTCTATTTCAAACGAGTTATATAGCCAGTTGCAAAGACAAAAGCTACTTAAAAACATTCTTGATTTCACTCTTCTTCCCCTGGGCCGTTAACGTTCGGATCATCTATTAGCATAACACTCATTGGTCAGGATCACTGAAACTAGAGGGAATCAAAAAGAGCTCTAGAGGTCTTCCCACTTCAAGCTGCAACACATACAGGTTCTGGACCACCTATTTTTCGAACCAATCATCTAGATTATCACTCTACTTTAGAGTTTCATTACTCTAGAGTCTAATCCGTTGGAAGCTATGCCTGCAATCACCTATTACAAAGGCCTGTCTTGAGGGTGTCCAAGACAATCAAAGAAGAATTTTATGATTTACGCAACATGCTCAACATTATGAACATTGTATTAGGGGAAAAAAGCCGTCTGTCTTATCTTTTGAGCAAAACCTTGTATACCTTGGGATAAGTCCCACCTAACAAATGTCAACAGCTAATAAAACGGATTTGTTTCAACATGCAGATTGATTAACATTCTCTGCCCTCATTTGTTATAACCCCCGATTCACATCTATCGCGAGTATGACACATCCGGATCCGGCCTAATAAAATACTATTCGCTTTGGACCCAAGCCTGCACAATTTTATTTTTATCCACAGAAGGCCTCTTGTTTTTTACACATATATAGTACATCAATTCACCTCACATAGGTGATGTAGCCACTACAGGGCCCGTACAACAGACCGCCACAACACTAGGGACATTACAGTGTCAAGTTTTTACCAGGTACTACAAGGAACTAGACAATTGCATGATAATCAATCAATCATAATTACCGCAAAACCTGGTAGGAGAAAATTATATATTTGTGTTATAGCTCCCTCGTCCAAACATGCCATTCCCAAAATTTTACCCAACCCCTTATTTCTCTCTTATTATGGAGAAAAGAGGATTTGAAATTGAGATTAAAGAATAATAAATAACTAGTAGGTAAAAACAAAAAGAACACCACAAACAAAAGCTGAAGTGTGCAAGAGATGACCAACGAAAATAGCTGGAAGTCTCAAAGACCTTCATAAGTAGAAAAATAAGATTCTTTCCTTTTTTTTCTTTTTCTTTTTTCTTTTGCAACATACAAGATGGGCCCAGAGAATAAAATTGGCTTTTGGGGGGGTTTACAAGCAGTAGTAATACACCACAAAACATTTGCCATTTCTCCATGGGGAATACTGTTTTCCAAGCCTCCTGCCGAGTAACAATCGGCCGCAGTTATTATCTTTGATCCAAACCTGTTTACAGCAAATCAAAAACAAAACTGAATTCAGAGACAAACTAGACTTTTTGCTATCTATTTTCTGATTTTTCGTTATTTTTCTTACGACTTTTACAAATAAGACATGCATATACTGTATATCACCTAGCTTGTTTTAACAATTTGTGTCAAAGAAGCACCTCAGAAGATCCTAACAAGGGAAATATATATATATATATAGAGAGAGAGAGAGAGCAACGTTACTCATCCTGAAAGAAAGACGAAAAGCCAGCATCAATGCATCTCTTTACTCATTATTTCCTTTCTACCAGATTCCAGTGTAATTGTGTAGTTAAAAATGCATTTGGCATACAATTTCTAGGATATTTCTTTTGGAATGAACTATTTCTCAAAAGTAGAATGACAAAAATTAACTATTTCACATAAGCTTTGTATTAGTATAAAATGATGAATAAATGCCCACAATTTAATTACTCCCGTCTCACATTTAGAGCAACTTTCCTTTTTGGGACATCTCAAATTAGATCTTATTTCCTTCTTGGGACATAATCAATTTGATATATCTCACAATACTAAATAAGTTTTACTCTAGACACATTTTTTTACACGACTCTAGACCACTGATTTAGGTTGAAAGTAGTATTTTATCGTAAAAAGTTAAAGTGAGACTCTTGATTGTAACAGAGGGGGTAATCAATTTTAAACAAAGTTCAATGCCAAAAGGTCAAATTTATTTCACCCCAGAATGAGCGCCGAATGTTATCTATCTCCATTTTCCATGCAACAGAAACATGTCTAAAGGCATGTTTGATTGCCTTCTGGAAAAGAATTGAATTCATTAAAATGGTCTTCTATGGAAAAACATTTCATGTAAAACAAAAACTTGAAGCACATATGATTATTGAATCACATGGGAAGTTTAGGGGAAACAAAAATAATCTAAACCAAGTTGTCCCAATGAAATTGATTCAATGGAAAAATTATGCAATCAACGGCCCCTAAAGATAGAAGATACTAAATTTTCAAGTACTTTCAATAGAAAAGGAGTGCAATCAAACACACCCTAAGGCCCAAAGTCATAGTGGGATAGGAAACACAAACAGTGCAAGCCTAGAAAGAATTATCAATAAAACAGTTTATTATTGGGAAACAAAGAGCATGTAGGATTACTACAGTGTTTAAGAAAATAGAAATAAATACCTGTATATCTCTTCAAGGAACCATTGCCATTCACGGAAATTGGTTGAAGCCTCCTTTCTTGACCCAGGGAAAGAATTTCTTGCATTCTTTCTGGCCAAACAGAGTTCAATCTCCGAGCAAAATCCTCTACTTCCCTACAAGTTTAGAATCAAGACTTGAGTAAATCGCATACCTTTTTGTATTATTTTTCAAGTGCATGAACAAAACAATCAAACTCAAAGTAAATCACAATTCACAAACCAATGACCTATTATACCCAGCAGCCAGAGTGAACTAACCAATACGAGCTTTTCTTGCCTATGGACATACGAGGTTTATCTTGGACTACTTTTTTTTTATCAACCCTATGGGTTTTGTAGGACTTTGGTTTGACACATAACTGTATTTACTGAGCAGTCCTTCGATGTTCGGGTTTTATGTATATGGTTTCATGCCCTTTGCCATATACCCTTGTGCATCTGTTCTGTACACGTGGTTTCCTGTCGGGTTTATGCCCACTTATTAAGGTTTCTTATAAAACTTGACCAATAAAAATAAATGTACAAAAGAGGTTGTTAAATATAAGGTTGCTGCAATTGATTGAAGACGTATTGAAAAGGTCACCGCACTTTGCTAAAGCTAAAATTGTCCTGCCAGCCTTTAAAGTAGCAAGAAAATCTAAGTAGTCCTCAAAGGCAAGAAAACTCAGATTGGAACTTTGGATCAACAAATCTAACTATACGTGCAAAAAAATGTGAAATGTTTAATTGTAAAGTTAAATGTGACATGTTTTATAAAGTTCAACGTGAAATGTTTTATAAATTTAGCATACATTCTCCATCTGTTTTATTGTTTTCCATGGTAATTTCTTACGCACCACCCAAAGAATTTTATTCCATGGAAAACCGAAAAAGAAATAGAACGTCTCACCAAATGTCACCTCCTTTTCCAACTCGTCATAAAAATCAGTAGTGTTTTCAATCATGTTCCAACTTTTTTTATTAAACGCACTCTAAATGTTTGTAAGAAACATCAAACCTGTCAAGTTCTTCCTTCATTGCAGGATCCAACTCATCGTCAATATCACCATCCTCAAAATCAAGCTTAGGTGAAAAGGTAAGAGATGCAGGATCTTGCAACTTTGAAATGCTACTTGGACTAGGCATATCATCAACTTCACCAATCTGCCAAACAGAAGGGAAAATATTTAATTCCTGAATATCAAAGTAAACCAGAAAATCATAATTAAAATCATTACTTGCTCTCTTAAGAGGAGAGAAATAATACAATTTCCTCCTTTGGAGAAAAACAAAAAACAGCAAAAATGGAGAGAAGAAGAAATATGGCAGTTCAAACCTTCTTATGGCTTCCATTTTCATTGTTCGAAGAGGAGTCTCTTGTTTGATCTTTTCTCCTCCTATTTTTCTTTTTACTTTTAGTCGCTCTAACACCTTTTGAATCTGCAAGGCATGATAACCTAATTAGTTTTGAAGAGGGGAAGAAAATTTACAAGAACTAATATCACTAGAAATTGAGAAATTCCAATGTTTTCCATATATGCAAAACACAAATAACCAAAGTAAATGGATCATTTTATTAACTCTCAAAATCTGGAAGTTCAGCATGTAAGCATTGTACAACGGATTCATCAAGCAGGTCAAGGAATGGCTAATCATTTGAAAAGAGAATATTTGATCCAACATGTATCACTTCCTAGCCATAATGATTTTATAACTACTATTCAGAGTCACTTTCACAAATAAGCAGACATACACATTTTCGCCTTTCATTTGTTATCAGCTTGGGTCAATTGATGTTTAATGCTCAAGAAAAATATAAAAATAGATGATCATTATTTGGCCACCATATGCAACACAATGCTGCTAGTTAAAAATAATTGTACATATACATATATATAACCATTAATGTAGATCTTATTAGACGCGTATATAGTGAGATTACATAAGATACACACACTTATATAAGTAGCATAAAATTCTGATAAAACAATCAGGCACAACCATTGAAAATTTTACAGCTTTACTACTTGGCAGGGGGGCAAGCAAGATGCCAAGATCTGTGTTCACTAATTAACCACTGGAACAAGAATTCCTGATTGATGAAAGAGAGAAGAAAGCTTTCGATTTTTCGAATGAAGTAAAACCTTTCCATTGATTTTCCATCAAGATTCTGCATTCAAGCCAATAGAAGGGTGCAGGAACATTCAAGGTGATCTTATGAGGAGGTGTCAGCTTGGGCATAGGATGAACATGGAGGAGGTGGATTGCAAAATCACATGAACATGTCAGGTGGTGGTCCGGAGCTATTGGATGTATTTTATTTTATTTTTGTGGCTTTACTACCAAAGCAAGGAAAAACAAAGGTTAGTTTCCAGTAAGGCCCGGTTTCTGGACTTTGAGTATCCATGATCCCTTTTGTGTTCAAAAACATTCCAAACAAAGACAATCCTGGGGAAAGGAAAATTTCAATGAAATTGGCAACAAACGGGGGTTACTTTGATTTGATAGATAAATCAGCAATTACATAAACTCAAATTCAGGTTGAATATTCGTTAAATGTAACAGCACCTGCCAAAAATAGGGATCGGAGTTCGGGTGTTTCTCAGAGAAAGATTAGATGGTAAATAAAAGTCCCAGGGGATTGTTAATCGCTGTATGCAGCAGAGGTAGAAAAAAGATACATGGAAAAAGGCGCCTAGAAGAGAAAGGGAGCAAAACAGTAGGTGGGGCCGTGGGGGAGATGACATGCAGCTGTCAAAACTCAAATTTGAATTTGAAGGTGGCTAGGGTTAATAAAAATGCAAGGGGTAAGAATCTTCTAGGACCTTCTGTGGTCAGATGATACAACCTAGTCTAGAGAAGGGATATTTGGGCAAAGTTCCAGGAATGCCAAATTCTATCAACGAGGAGCTTAGTATAAGACTGGGCCATAAAGAGGTAACCAGAGTACATTTGAGAAGTCATGTAACGCCCAATGTAGATGAACTGTTATGTAAGATTTTCTCTTCCTTTTTTCTTTCTCATCTTTCTCTGTTCTTTTTCATTGAGCATCTAATGTAAAATAAAGTCGGGAGTGATTTTCTTGCCTTGAAGCACCGTCACATTTTCACCTTACAAACTCATCATCCAAATTGCATATAAACCTTTCCACTTATGGCTATGAGGCTATCAATTAGATACCGAATATTCATTAGTTCAAAAATAATTTGCATAGATTTCCCACTGCATCTTAATCTTCCTACATAAATGTTTGTTGCCAAAGTTGTAGATCATCTTAAAGTTTCTTTACAATCAAATTTAGCCCAATATACATTGACACACATCATATGTGCCACCAAAAAGGTAGTATGTATCTTTCCACATCTATACTATTGTAAATACATATACGCATACACTACTTTCATGATGATTGTCATATACCATTTTTTGTTATTTTATTACTGCTCCTTTCCTAGTAATTTTGGTGATTATTTTATTTTTACTTTTAAGTCGAGGCTAGCGCTTCGAACCTGCCTTTAACTTTTTAAAAATTGCCTTCAACAAGCTTTACTCTCCCCCTTTCACTTTGGTCATCAAGTTGCTAGCAAAATGATTTCATGACAATGAACAAGGAAAAACTGGGGGGATTCACAGCATACAGGTCGTGATAAAAGCAAGGTCTCAATCTCCCACCTACTGTCCAAGTATCCGTAGATGATACAACCATCTTTTCTGGAGCTGAAGTAAATCAATGGAGGTCTGCTTGGATTGTTTGAGCTTCTTTAAGCACATCTCTAGGTTTAGGATTGATATGGGCAAGAGTAATTAAGACTCGATGTCAATTCATTGGTGATTTATCAGCCTCTGCCATACTTATATTTGGGCGTACCTTTGAGGGCCAGAGAGATAATTTGTCTCTCCTTGTTTCAAGAGCTTACAGACTTGGAACCCTAGCGGATGGCACGGGTGACTTAACTCAGAACTTAGCAGAAATAGTTAATTATCAGTAAACCCTTTCTAGTATGCTCCATTCAAAGTGTTATCTATACATGGAATGCAGACCAGAGGTCTAATTCAATGTCTGATAACTAGGACAAAAGATTGATATTACATATTTGCACATAGGACAAGGAGAATGTAAACCATATTTTGTTTTATTGTTCATTGTTGAGGTAACTTTGGTAAGCTTTTTTTGCATGTTTTGGTACTGTTTGGGTTGTACCACTAAGGGTGATTATTTATATTTTCTTCTAGAGTTGTCATGTTCCAAGAAGCATCTTTGAAGAGTTGGTTGCAACTCCTCTTTGCCTGCTTTGGTTTGTGGAAAGCTAGAGAGAAACAGAAGGTGCTTTGAGAATGAGGCGAAATCCCTCTCAAAAACCACTTTAGATATTATAAGTCTATGACATATTATTGTATTAACTAATGTATTTTCTTTTTCTAACAATCCCCTTACAAGGGCTTCTAGTACACTTCTATATACTAAAAATATGAACCGCTAATATGTTCTTAGCTGTATTTTCTCTATTTATTTAAAAATATCCGCTGCTTCCAGTTGGTGATATTGAAGATCATTGGAAAGATTCTAAGAACTTTTCAGAAGTGAATCTGTACAAATAGATTGTAAGAGAAGCATTGCTATGCATACATACCTCCTTCGCCACCATTTATAAACGACAAGAGATCATCAACTGAGCGCTCATCCACACGCTCTTCTTCAACCTCAACATTCTGAAATATATGATCAACCCAATTTCATCAGTGAAATTATGCATAATATCAACATTAAGAGAAGAATATCGTAGAACTACATCCAGTCACCTCAAAAAAGATTCAAGTTCCTATTTTCCATACACAATCATCAATATTCCAATGGTAAAGGCTGCAAAGGAGAGAACTAAATCTAATCACCTTCAATTTCTCTCTCTCTTTTAATTCCTTTCTCTTTCTTGCATATAACCGATTTAAAAGCCGGATACGGGGATCATCAGTCATGTTTCTCAATGGCTCCAGCTTCTCTTCCTGAATTAAACCATCTATCCATGAGAAATAACAGAAAATTAACAAATCTTTGAAAACATATTCAGTTCTTTCTGGCAACAATGACCTCTGTAAGATCATCAGGCAAATGAAAAGTTTCGCGTATTTCCTCAGGAGTTTTGCCTTCAATCATTCGAGCAAGTGCACGGCTAGTTAGGTCAACCAAAGGCCTCAACTGAAGGCTATCAGCAGCCGATGTTAACTCACATAACTTTTTTGTATCTAACCGAATGAACTTCTCATCAAAAAATTTCCGCTCCTGGATACACAGCACAATTAAAAATGAGAACTATATAGACTATCAAATTGATATCGACCTATGGTTTATTTCTATAAAGGGTAGAGAAAAGAAGATAATGACTAGAAATGGCTTCAAAAGAATTTTCAACTGCTCGAGGTATCTTACATATTAAACTAAGCAATAGAAAGGTTCCACACCTTATTAGAGCGGCCTGGTACTTGATGAAACCGGCAATAATCAAGTATTAAGCCAAGGATAGCGGGATTCACTCGTTGAGGAAGTTTTATGGCGTAGTTTTTTGAAGATCCCATGCCTGTCTGAAGTACTTCTCGACATATCATGGGGCAAAACATCGCAACCTCTTCCTCTACTTGCTGGATTGAACCATCAGCCGTTTGGAGCCAGATGTAAGACTTCATCTTCGTAGACAAAACAATACCCAAAATTAAGCGATGGTCATATCAAAAAATGAGTATCATAATAATATGAACTCGAATTGCAACAGTAGCTATGAAGCACGGACGCTTCCCCTGAGGCCACGAATCGCTCCTGACACAAGTCAAACACGCGATACGCTCTGATATGTGGCCGACACGAGAATCAGAAAGTCATATTTTTTATTATTTTTTTTAAATCTCGATACATCCCGATACGTAAAACCAATACACGGGGGTTTCAAATTTTAGAACTTAAAGAATGGGTCAAATCTGAAATAACTTAAAATATTGAGGTTTCAAACAATAAAATAAATAACTTAAAAAGGATTTAAGACATCAGTTTCTCACCTTCTCCCCCATAACCATAGATCACCATAGATTGCGTGATGCTGAGTCGATTAGTGATTGTTATCTCAATATTCCCCTTTTGTTTTCTATCATTCTATGGAACAATTTAGTCCATGTATGCTTTTTGATGCTTTAATTATGTGGAGAGTGGTGACAGTGATCATGTTCGGAGTATTTGGATTATTTTTTATTTTTTTTTGATAACCATGGATATCGGGGCCCCACCCCCACTAATCCCATGAGGCCCGGGTTGCTCGACCTGGAGACGCCCCCAGTGGCCCAAGAAAGGTTTCACGCAGCGGGGAATCGAACCTGATACCGTGCGCCTACCCACACAGTCTCAAGTTCACCCTTATGGCTGTGGCAATCGAACCGAATACTAATGCAATCTAGTTTCATTTTGTTGAATTCTTAAATATCTATAATGTTTATTGCATATATATATAAATTAATAACGTATCCCCACGTATTGTATTCTACATTTTGGAAAAATTGCGAATCACGTGTCGTGTCTGTGCTTCATAGAACATTAGTGATCAACGGACAATTGCACTAGCACCATATTAAATAGTTTCAAGCTCAGGTCCAATGTCAACAAAATAATTTAGGCTATTTATATTGCACTTGTACTGATTTATAAACCAATATATCAACAGAATTTCTAGTGGAGATACAAATTGGAACCACTTTGGAGAAAACGATCACACTTTCATTCTACTATACAAGCAAAATAAAAACAGTATTTCTTAGGTCAAATTACAAAACTTAAATGCAAGAATAAGATAGAACAATAGGTAGGGTCTCAGAACTATTTTCCAAATCATTAAAATTATATTTTCTCAAAACAAACATATACCATACCTCTGGTTTGACAACTGCCATAGGACCTTCTGACATTAGCTGATCACAAGGACGTCAATTGGAGCTTTGAAAGTAAGAGATAGCTGATAACTTCAAAAGGCTTCGAACAACAAAGAGAATGGATGGTGTCCCTTCTTAAAAAAGGCCTTTTTAAAGCAAGTATAAACTTTTGACTACTGCACTCTATACAAACACACATCTGAATCCCACTGGTAAAGATGGTCGATGGGAAATTCCAAGAAAGGATAATCGAGAAATCCTTAGATCCTACCTGAAAAGAACCTTAAACATCATCTCTATTCAAAATTTATATTTCTAGATTTCGATTAACCAAGAAAACGTAAACAAGCTTACTAACAATTCAAATCAAGACAAGTGCACCAAAACGAAATTTATTGAAAATAAACAATTGGAACTTCTCCTAAAAATGGGGTAGAACCATACGATTCTAAATATTCTGAAAAGAAATTAATATTGGCCAAAAAATGCAAGCATGCAACACACATGTGCTGCAATACAAAATCAAGAAGGTAGGAGTATCATAAAGTTGTAAGGCTGTATCAATTATCATCATCTCCACTCATACAATTACAAATATAGACACTTGAACAAACCAAAAATACTTTTATGTCAAACAAGTCAACATAATATATATATATAAATCTTCATCATGTCTTTGACTCCTTGTTGTATCTGAATCCCTATTACCAAATTTACACTACTCCCATTTCCTTTCATGTCAGAACTGAGCTACATGGGCATTTGTTCCTTTATTTTTTAGAAGAAACAACTATTATCAAATGAAAAAGGAAGTTTGCTCCAAGAAAAAACAAGAACTAAGTAGAAAGAAGAAGAGGTGGACAAGGTGTCCTTAGCTAAATACATGAATTGGGAAAATAGTAAGCAGCAGGGAGAAACAAAACCTGCAGCCAAAAGTGCCTCGCTGCAAGAAATCAGAAATTCCCAACCTTCAGAATGCCAATAAATGTGCTTAACTCTAATCGTGGTAGTAGGTCTGACTGTCAAAAGAAAGGTTTGGTTTATTCTTCGTTGTCAAAATAAACTAACATGCCAACTGGTGCATAGTTTATGCTGGTAGTTTACTAATAGCAATGTAAATTGGAGGTCTAAAAGAAGCCAACAAGAATGAAATGCAAAACTCCATCTTAATATTAAGTGTTCATCATAAACTGCAATGTATCTTAATGTCATCCACTTGTTATTTTCGTTAGGAAAAAGAAGGTTACACTAAATCGGATTGAGCAACTAACCATCACTACCAAAAAGAGAAGGCCGTCCGGCAACCAAACTTATAGCTTGATTAACAAGGTTCTCCAAAATTTTATATTATTCAAATTTTACAGAATTAGGAAAGATATGGAGATTGATAATAATGTTTAGGCACTACTTAATCTGCTTTGCTTCTGCTCATGGAAGACTGTTCATAATACTGCAGGCGGAGCCAGGATTTTTGTTCAGGGGAGGCCAAATTATTAACACAACAAGAATTTTTTGCATATACACCAACAAACAAGAAACAAATCAACATTAATAAATAAATAACCAACAATCAAATATATTAACAATCTAAAAAGCAAATTAACATTAAAACACCTAAATCTTAATATTCAAAATATTAAAAAAAATATATGTATAAGATTATAAAAAAAATCTGACCTAAGATGCCAAGATCTACAAAAGAAGAAGAAGGAAGCAGGATGCGGAAAGGGACAGAAACAAATGAAGAATGAAAATGGAAAAAGGAAAGGTACGCAAAGAAGACTAGAAGAGACGAAGAGTGTTGCACTCGAAAGGGGCATTCTTTAAAAACTAACCTGCACTGAATTGCATAACCCAACCCCTGAAGTTATACATCTAATCGCACTACAGCCCCTTGTTCTGTCATTCACTTAAACTTCTCTAATTACACAAACTCCCCCTGATTTTTACATTATTGCACAAAACACCCCCATACTTGGTAGAAATTTTTCAAAAAGCCAGGTGGGGCCATGGCCCCTCCTGGTCCCCACCTGGCTCCGCCCTGCTGCTCAGCAATGGAGCCAGATAAAAAAGTTAATCTTCCCTAGGGTACTGCACGGGTCTCTGAAATGTGTTAAATGCATGGGAAACTGCTAGAAAAATGTCCAACGTGATTAGAAGCATCCTGGTTTTTAAAGAAAAACAAATTTTATTCAAGACATGGATAGGACCCAGGAGAGAAACGACTAGGAGATGGGAGGGACAAGGCAAGAATTCTCGTACTTCCAAAAATTAGGTTCTTTTCATTATCAATAAAAACTCAAAAGGATAAATTAGTTTAACCAACAAAAAAAAAACATACAAGAAGACTAGCAAACACTCGCATGTAAAACCAAAGCCACAGCCTAGTCATATTTGCTAATTTTTTGCCCTTGCGTCTGTTATGGTCAATACTTCAACTATTTCAATTCATCAATCTCCCACGCTTTCTATTCAAACAATAAGGTCCAATACATATATGCATATATGCTGTTTCTATTTATTGTTGAATCCTAGCCATGTCTGTGGCATGCTGCCATTTTTATTTTATTTAAAAAAAAAAATCCTTCCTCGTGCATGTTTTATGCTGCAACCGTGTCAGTTCTTCCTAGATGGTCACTGAAGGGGCAGCATGAACCTAATAAAATCAATAATTGTTTATCTATTTCCAGCCACCACTCAAACATTTAAAAAAAAAAGGAGTTTCAAATTTTCAATTACATGCTACACTATTACCAACATTAGATGTAATAACTAGTGTATGGGGGGCAGGATGGGAATCATTTACAGGTACAAGGGCGGCTATGGAGTAAAAAAAAATCTGCGACGTGCATTTAGGGACAGGAACCTTTACTACATATATATACCTAATATATACATAAACTATGCATAGGTATCTAATAATATTTTAAAAATATATGAAACGTAATATAGAAAAGTATATATTGAAATTTAAATATCCCCTACCCCCACTCCATTGCCATCCCTAAGCTAGAGAAGAGTGGCTTGTTGCAGTTACAAACCCCACCAGCTAACTTCTCAAGCATTGTCCCTTCTGTGGTGCAACAACATACACTTGACATATCAATTTTTACCTCTATATGTGTGTATTGCACTAGTTATGGCATATCTTAATCCTATGCTGCTGCGAATTTCAATTTGATAGTTGGAGCACGAACAAAATTAAACCAAACGAAAGCCGCAATTAGGTTAAATAGAAACCAATACCATGAAAATTTGATAGAAATGAATATGTTAATCCTATATAACATCTCAAATTCCAGAGTATATCCATTACAATCACTGAAAAGAATCAATCTTTGATAAAACAATGTCGAGCATAGATTGATAAATCTTCAAGTCACAAATGGGAATGGTTCAATTTACATACCTGGAAGATACGAGGGGGGAGCGGAAATGAACTTGCGTGTTTTTGTAATTGATGATTAAGCAGTGTTAGAGAGAGAAAGAGAGGGGTTCTAGAGAGAGAAATGATGTGCAATTTTAGAGAGAGAAAGAGGGGGAGGAAATTGTGGTGGTGGAGATGGTGGAAATGGTGAAGGTGAGAGTGGAGCTAGGGTTTGCGAAAAGCCCCACTGCGGTATCTCTTGGTTTCGTTTATGATTTGGTTTCTCTGCCTGTTTCTGCACGTGACCTGCACGTGGTAATTCTCTCTCATTTTTACCCAACTCCACACGTGGTGGCCGTAGGGGCTTTCCAAGGGAAAACTTTGCCCTACAAAACTAATTTTTTTAGTTTTCTACTGAAAAATTAATTTTATTTCACATTTTTAAAATTTTATTTTATTTTATTTTTTTAATAAAAATTTAAAAATATTATAATTTTAAATTTAAAAATTAAAATTAAATAAAAAATATATATTTAAAACTTACTCATCGAAATATATAAAATAAGATTCATTGTTACTATTTTTTGAATTCTTTTCATAAGTTTTTTTGAATTGATTGAAAAAAAACTCTAACAAAAATCAAATTCACTTTAGCCATAGTAACATACTATTTTCGAAATGTGCAACATATGTGTTGGTCAGAAAACAACCCTAAGACAAAAGGTGAGTTGGATTTTTGAAACTTAATGTGAAAATATAAATAGTTTTAAAGAAAGTTTAAGTAATAAAACTTAAACTAATTATATATCAAGGAAACAATCAAATCAACAATTTCAAGAACAAGCAACAAGTATAAGTACAAGTAAATAAAGAACTTGAGTTAGAAAAATTGAACCAAATGAGCCAACAACGTTTTATTCTCGCGGTTCGGTTGTTTAGATCATACGTTTTCTCCCGAGTAATTTCCTCAAAAAGTTTCACTAATCGATTTTCGTACGAGGTGAAAATCAAACATTTTACAAGTGTAATATTTCTCACTATACTCAACAAATGTTATTTTTCTCACAACACTAAAACAAGTGTGATTCTTCTCACCAAATTCAACACAAAAAAAATCTTCTTACTAAATTATGAGAAATCCTCTCATAAATGAATAATAAAAGTGATTTGATGAAACAGATCAGTGAACAATAACTTTCAAGTGTTTACAAGATATAATTGAAACTCATACTAGAGTTATCAAGATTGATCAATAATTTTAACTCAAAGATGAATTATATGATCAATATAAAAGCTTGAATTCTTGAATATTGTGAATAAATGAAATATGAGCTTGTATTCAAGCTTGTTAAAATATGTCTTAAACCTCCAATATATAGTCTCCCAAAATATATAGCCGTTTTAGATGTTAGATAGAGAGTTTACTAAAAAAATTAACAAAATTAGGAATATAATAGTTATATTCTGAGGTATCAGTCGATTGAATAAAGCTCATTAGTCAATTGATATGTTCTGTCCATCAGGCCAAAATCCCAAAAATTTGGACTTTCACAATTTTGATCAAAAATCAACTTTCATGCTCAAAAAATGTTGTAAACATGTTTCTAAGACAATTATTTTCGTAAAAACTGAAAAATCATTCGTTTAAATTTATTTCGAAAAACCGGTTTATGAATAAATTATTTTTCAAATAAAATCAATTCCCAACTTTTTGTTAAATTTAATCTATTAACGATGCATGAATAAGTTTGAGTTATATGTATTGATCAATAAATAAACTTTACATAAATTTTAAGCACTCACTCAATTATTGAATTAACGAATCTTTGAATACTTTGATTTGTTTTTTCAATTTGATATTTACTTGCATCATTTACCTTTAAGCTTTTCACATATTTTTTTGATTTTTGTTCTTCGTGAATTGCATTAACAGCATATGTGTTGCTCTTGAAATGTATGAAATTGATAAAGCAATTGAGTGATCAATCTTCTTTGTCTTATCCAATGCTTTTATTTTCTAAAATTCATGCTTTTTTTTAATTTATAAGATAATGAATTACAAACTTATTTCAAAAAATATGTTAAAATACACATGATTAAATTATTGTTATTATCAAAACAAGATTAAGACCATCTAAGTCAATTATATATTTTTTAAAATTGTATATTGCTCTGGCAGTAATCATAGTCTTCTATTACATGAATAAACGGAGGAAGTTTCTCCATAATTATATTATTATATTAATTGCACCCATAATTACCATAAATGTTAGGGTTTATTTTTGTCCTCTAATTTAATTTTTAGTTGTTTCTCCTCTTCCCCATCTTCTTACTGGTTTTAATGCTGCGATCGTTCCCCTTCTACCAATAAAAAATTTGAAGTATAATGATCACATTAAATGTAGTCATTCAAGGTCTGTTTGATTACAACATGGAAATGAAAAATAAAAACAATTGATTTTTATAAGAAGTTAGAAAATAAGTTAAGACATGTAGTGAGTTGTTTTTTTACTTTGTAACTTTTTCCATGATAAAATTTTTTTTGATGGTTGAGGAAAAAAAATCCACAAAAAATTATAAAAAATGAAAGACATATATTCATAAAATGAGTATGAAATAGAATGCATCTTATCATATATCTCAACTTATTTTCCAACTTCTTACCAAATCAAGTGTTTTTATTTTCTTTTTTTCATATGTTATCAAACGGAGCCTTAATTGTATATTTTGATTTTTCAGTTTCTCCGACCTTTGCTTATTTATCTTCCTCTTTAATCTATCATGTTAGCCTCCTCATAATAAGTGTTATACTTTTCTTTTTGTTTATGTTTGCATTTCCCTTATTGCATTTTATATTGCAGGTGTTTAATATTGTAGTGTGAAGTTATGCCTAATTGTTTACCTTTTTTTTTTTTTTTTTGAATAAAAGATTGGCTCAAGGCCTATTATTGAAAGAAAAGGAAAACCAGAAAGCATTAACAAAAACGAAAATTAGCAGCACCTATACAATTTTCTCTAACTGCCAAACTAATCTTAGGAATGATGCCATCCCACCATTGAAAACCATTAAAATTGAGGGCATGATTGGACAAAATGTCAGCTGGAACATTCCCCTCTCGAAAAATATAGGAAAATCTGAATTCTATATTATCGAGCAAACTCCAGCACTTCTCCCATCTTCTTCTAAGCTGCCAAGCGGGGCTGTAATTTCTATTGAAGAAATTAAGACAAGTCAGAGATGAATCCATCTCGAACCACACCTTATTCTAACCTCGTAATGCAGCCTGCTCTATAGTAATAAGAACGGCAGAAAACTCAGCAAAGTAAGCATCACCAGCACCTAACTTTTGAACAAAAACACCGCAAACAAAACCGCTATCATCACGAAACAGACCACCACATGCAGCGATACCATTTTTAGACAAACCATCCGTGTTGCATTTAATCCAGCCTGGGAGAGGGGGATGCCAATGAACCTCTACAATATTAGGAGCCTTCGGAGGACGACATTGAACTCTAAATTCTTTAACGACCATCAGATCTCGAACATTGTTATACATAGTGCCCTTGGAGATAGAGCCAGCTTCTTGAACCCAACTACGAACAGCATCGCATAGCCTAGTTAAACAAGGATTACCATTGTCAAACTTACAAGCATTACGTTGGGTCCATATTCCCCAAAAGATTGCAGCAAGCCACAACTCTTTAACCTGGTTGCTCATAGACTGGGCAAAAAGTTGCTTTACAAAAGTAATAAACTCAACACCCAAACAAGGCTGAATCTGAAATTTCTCAAAAGCCCAAAGCCAAACTTGTTTAGCAAAGGAGCATTCATAAAACAAATGAGCAACAGATTCATCAACTACCCCACACATACTACAACGGGAAATAATATACATTCCGCAGCGTCGAAGATTATCCTCAGTAGGTAAGCGATTACGCAAAGCTCTATAAACCAAGATGGATCTTCGAGGAGGAATGAATGAACTCCAGATACAAGCCATCCATTTAAAGTCCCCCCCTCGACTTCTACAAATATTGTAAATAGAATTAAAGGAGATCTCACCTGTCAAAGAAGGAGTCCAAATGAGGGTATCTCCCTTATTGTAACGATCAACATTATCAATTTGCAAGGCCACCTCAGGATAGGCAGCACGAAAACTGTTTGGAATACACCAGAGGTTATGAGTAATGAAGTCAGAGACCTTTGCTTTAAGAGTACGACCAACCAATGTAGGAACACCAAGGATATCAACCATAGCTCCTCCTAGCCATTGATCATGCCAAAAATCAATTTTAGAACCAGATCCCACCCACCAAAAAGCATAAGCAGAAATAACCACCGAAGCAGCCTTAAAGCCGACAGAAAGAGACGAACAACTTTTTTTAATACCCCAACCACTAGCAGAAAGGTTGACATTATGGCGAACAAAATGACAGAGCACATCATCATTGGTAATCATCTGCCAAGCAGTCTTCATAAGAGCAGTCCTATTCATAGCTTTTAAGCTCCGTAAAGCATAACCACCTTCCTCATAAGGCTTACACATGTCTTATAAAGAAGGAACCATAAGCTTTCGCTTATCGCAAATACCCGTCCAAATAAAATTTCTAATGGCTTGTTCAAGCTTACGAATCAAAGAAGAAGGCCATTTATAAATGGTAAAAGAATAAAGAAGCTTACTATAAACAACCGATTTCACAAGCTGAAGTCTACGAAAGCATATGCCCCTTCCAACCATTGTTTACCTACTTTAACACATTGGCAATAAAATATTGGGCAGTCATAGAAGATTCAAACTAATATAAAAAGTTTAGAATTATATTAATCTGAATTATATTAATCTCTTATTTTCCATTATTTGCTCTAAATTGTATAATTTGTGGTGACTCATGCTTCAAATATGATCCAAATATACAAGTATAATTTTCCTTATATGACTATACACATTGTTTTAGTTACTTACTTCTTCTAATGAATAGGAAAATCTTCTAATCTTATCAAAGAACAAAAATGTATATTTTACTTTTCTAGGCATATTATGTTGCTTCCTTTTTGTTGGTTCTCTCTCTCTCTCTCTCTTTCTCCCTATCTCTCTTTTATGGGTTTAAAAGAGAAATGTGGTTTTCTTCTGCTCTTACAAATGTCTTTCTCCATTATTTCACTTAAAATAAAAATAAAAATAGTTTTATTTTTTAAACTTATTTTGTTTTTATTTTGAACATATAAATAACACATTTATAATAAGTTTGTAAGATAATTAATGTTTGTGCTAATATTCTTGATTAAATCAAATTTGAGTATCAACAAATAGTTCGAATATGATAATACAATTTTTCAAACCTTGGCTTAGTAAAAATTTGTAAAACAATTATATAAAGATTAAATTATACAACTCTCTTATATCGGGCAGAATACAAACTAGTTGCTTTGATAACAAAACCTCCTTATTATATCATATTATATAAAATAGATATTAAAGTTGTCTATTTCAATGTAATGATGGCATGCGGCAACATTAAATACATTTTTTTATTGTTATCTTTCATTTTGGTCATATCCTTCCATCTTCTTCCTCTTTCCATGTTTTACCATAGTGACTTCTTTATTTTTTTATTGTTATTTCGTTTACCTCTTTTAATACAATTTAGACACCCAAGTTTTACACAAATATTATGTGTCAAAGTATCTGAAAATATTTATAGTGAAGAAAATTTTTACATGTATAAATTTTACATAAAATACTAATATATAATATTGCTGGAGGTACTCTTACAATTTTTTTTTCAATTCACATTATCATGAAAATATTAATGCGAGTTTTAGTTACATTGTTATAGTTAAATTATATTTTAACACTATTAACTAAAAATTATGTTATTATCAAATGTTATATATAAAATATTGAAAATTTACAATGTAATACTCCATGGCATATTAATATTAAAAAAGTTATTATTAAAACTAAAATAGTTATTGCTAAATGATTAGTACTTAAGTTGCTATTTTATATATTAAATATAACATTATTATAAATTTATCATTTAGAACACATGCACATTGTACAAAGTTATGGAGTAAATGTTTGTATTTAAGTAAGTTTTTGTCTGAAATAAAAAATAAAATGAAAATGAAATGCGTAAAATACATGATTGGTTACGCTTCAGAGTTTTGTTTTAGTCTTTTTAATTTTCATGTTAAAGGTGCAGGGGGCAAATTTGTTACCAATAGTTTAAGGTGTTTGGTGGTAACTTTAATAGTTTAGGGTGTTAAGTGCGAAAAGTCGATAATTTAGAGATGAGTTCAATTAAGCATTAGTTTCAACTGACTGAGTTTGCTTGAATTTTTTGAGAGCATGTTTGTGGGGTAGAAAGAGAAGAGAATTAGAATGTGGCTGTTTAGCAGAAAAGGGGCATCTGGGTTCTCAGCTAACTCAACAGCTGAGCAAATTACTCAAGGAATTGATGGCACGGGTCTCACTGCCATTGTTACAGGTTTCACTCTTTCTTTCATTTACTTCTAACAACACCCAATTGTTGTTTCTTATGGTTAATAATGTTCTCTGTAAACTTGGTTAAATAGATAAATTAGGTTAGTTCTTGGTTTGTTAGCAACTGAATGATGTTAGGTTGACTAGTTTATATTTCAATTTCAGTAGTTGTTCTTTCTCATTCGAAAATTTGTGTTGAGCTGATTTTTTGTGGTTTGTAGTGTATATCCTCAATTTTTTAATTTGATATGAAATCGCAATATCGCATTTAGGCAGAGCTACTTCAGTCTTGATTTAGGTGTTACTTAGCTACTTTCTCTGTCTTCACCCCCTCTGCTTTTTGTTTCGTTGTGTTAGTATGCGTGTGTGTTTTTTCAGGCACGCAATGAGTACAGAAAATATGTACATAAAATGTCATGTCATTTACTAGATTGGTTAGTTAATGTTTCGACTACTTTTTGGTAGGCCCTTGTTCTTGACCAGTTAAATAAATTTTGTATGCTAACTTTTTACGTACTATTTGAGTGTTTAACATTACCTGCGATTTGTTTTCCGCCTTTCCGGGTTGTGGGATTGTTTTATTTTTATAGTTTATATGCAGCTAATGTTTCAGTCTTCTAATATTATAAAGCTGATAGGCCTTTCAACTGCCTTGAAGTTCTCTCCCTGAGTTTCTCGCCACATAATGTTTGGTAAGGATTTGGACATGGCTCTGTGATAAGGGTGTACCTGTTGTTAGCACTAAACTACTTTTTACTTTTGTTTTGTTTTAAATTATCTCTCCTACTTAATTTTCTAGCAATTGATACTTTTATATTACAGTTGGTTAGTAAAATGCTGTATATTTGTTTAATTTATAATTTTACCAGGGAATTATTATAGTTTACCTTCTATACATGGATACTTGCAAACAAGCGCACAAAACATGCTATGATAAAAAGGAAGCTTCGTCATTGATAGGCAAATCTTATGATTTCATAAAATAATATCTGTAGCTTCATAATCTACCGACTTTGTTCCTCTCGCGACTTTTGCTATTGCAGGAGCATCAAGTGGTATTGGCACCGAAACAGCACGTGTTCTTGCATTGCGTGGCCTTCATGTAGTTATGGGGGTCAGAAATATATCTGCCGGAAAGGAGGTCAGAGAAGCAATAATAAAGGAAATCCCAATTGCGAAAATTGATGTCATGGAGTTGGATCTCAGTTCAATTGCATCTGTGAGGAATTTTACATCAGATTTCAATTCCTCGGGTCTTCATCTGAATCTCCTCATGTAAGATTCATTGAAAGTATTATTTATTACGATAAATTTCCTTTTCCTTTTCTATTAATACATGTATCAAGTTAGCTTCAAGCCTTCAACACACAAAAGGAATAAAAGAAAAGACCCAAGTCTATGTTCCACCCTAACTAAGACCAATATATATATATATCTTTTTATCAGAGACATTTGCTTAAAATCTTAGTTTTTAATGTAACTTCTCTTGTGCTTTTTTATGACTTTATAAAGCCTCTTTATCTAATGAAACTTTACTGCAGTTGAGCATCTAATTCCGAACAGAAGTTCTCAGATGAAAACTCTATCGCTTATAAGTTGTGATTGCACAAAGATGACATTTTTGATTCCACAATTACTAGTCCCCATCTTTCACAGCATATCAATTAATTCCTATTTCTTTTGATAATTTATGAGTATTTGTGTTCCTTGTTTTAAGTAACAATGCAGGAATTATGGCGACCCCCTTCATGCTCTCCAAAGACAGCATTGAGCTCCAATTTGCAACAAATCATGTGGGTAAGTTGCATTACTTGTTTAATGTTTTGCAGGGGGATGGGAAAACGTGATCATAGGTGTGGTAGATCTGAATGGCTTTCATGATTGTTCCATTCTGTTGTGTGGTCCGAAAATACAATGGCCCGGTTTGGTTGATGAAAATATTTAGGGTTCTCTTTTCCTAGAATTCCTTTTCTTTCTCAGTAAATCATTTTCAGCCTTTTCTGTGAAATAGTTTGGTTGGTATCGTTTTCAGTTTCTAGTGACATTTTCAACATTTTGGAGTTGTTATGCTCTAAAAGTGGATGAAAACATCAAGAACACAAGGGTAGTTTAAGATTGTATCTTTTTAACAGGTCATTTTCTATTGACAAATTTGTTGCTGGAAACCATGAAGAAAACAGCGCGTGAAAGTAGCAAAGAAGGAAGAATTGTTAATGTCTCATCACGACGCCATCAATTCTCATATCCTCAAGGGATTCGCTTTGACAAAATCAACGACCCATCAGGGTAAAAAACTATTTTGTTCCTAAGAGATGGTTCCCCCCACCCCCACCCCAAACTAGGGCATTAGAGTATTCTCATTCCAAAAAACAAAAATGTAATTAGAGGAAGGTGATAGAAACCCACCTCCAAGGCTTAAACGAAAGAGGCATGAAGCCATTAACAAACTTACAAAATAATGTAAAGTGGATTGTCTTGTGGAGGAGGAGCCAAAGCTTGCAGTCCATAAAGCAATACCAATACATAAAAAACACTATGAACAGAAAAGCTGATGTAGTAAACACACAGCCCTCTCTCTTCAATATTCAGTATCATGAGTGTATCTGAATGCACTCGTGTATGTTTATTATTGCTAACGAGAGAGACAGAGAGGCCAACAATTATATTGAATCTCTCTCTTTCTCTCAAACACTCACGCATTCAATATCATAGTTGTATCTAAATGCAAAAATATATTTTTCATCATGCGAAGAGAGATAAAGAAAGGCAATTTTTAGATGCAATGGTAATAGTGTGATACTAAAAGTTATTATTAATATCATTTTATAGCAAGAATGAGTTTCTTCTTATGTTTCTAAAAAGACTTTTGTTATCTATAACATAACCCAAATGTTTGTGCTTGACAATATACAGGTATAACAGCCTATCTGCATATGGTCAATCAAAGCTTGCGAATGTTCTCCACACTAATGAACTTGCAAGGCGTTTGAAGGTCATTGATATCACTTTATGACGTAAAATTTGTGTTGACACGCAAATCCTAAAAAATTAGGGCACTCGAGAGCACATATACAAATACCTTGATTTAAAAAAACTCTATTTGTTTGGCTAATTTATTGTACTTCACTAACTAAACATAAATTATTTTAGTTTTTTACTGCAATTTAAATTCCTTAGCTTACAAGGCCGGTTCCGAGTTATATAGGGCCCTATGCAAAAGTTAAAGTTAGGTTTTTTTATGATATGGGAATTCCATAGAATATACATCTTAGATACTTATCTGATAATTAGAATATTTGGCCCTCTGCATAGTTATAAAAACCATTAGTCTGAATAGGTTCCCGTGTGGTGGGTCCAACCCCCACACCCGAAGGGCTGGTTCTGTTAGCTTATTAAGAACATTAATTTATTGTCTAATTATTTGATGTGGGAAAAGAAGAACATTAAAAGCAGTAAGTGAAATGTTGATGGTGGTTTCTCTGTAACAGGAAGACGGGGTGGAGATAACTGCAAATTCAGTTCATCCAGGACCAATTGCGACCAATCTTTTCCGGTATCACAGCTTTGTTAGCGGTAATAAATTTCTTTTAACCTTTTTTGTGTTCCATAAATTTCCATATAGAATCTATCAACTTTCCTGGCTTCGGGCCAACCCTATGAAACTTCATTTATTTTTCTCGAGGGGCATGGGTGTCTTCATCTTTTTTACTACCTTTTCAGAGCCTAGAGAGTAGTGTATATACATGAATGCCCCTAATTTCATATTAAATTTTTTTTCTAGGGCTGCTGATTCGGACAAATTAGAATTGGAGTCAAATGTTGCTAAATTGGGTGGAAATATATAAGAATAACGAATAACACTAATTTAAGCATAATGGTAAAACCTGAAACTTTTTGGCTATTATGAGATTTAGTACATTAATTATGTCCCAAAATAAAAACGGACACTTAATCTGGGACATTCCAAAAATGAATAGCGGATTCTTAATTTGGGGTGGAGGGATTACTTTTCAATATCATGTTGCAGTCAGTAGGTTATCTATTCCTCTGTTCGCCGTAGAATTTTGAATTGCGATAGTTTATATATAGCAATATCCCAAAGGTAGACCAATTAGAAGTAGGGGGGTCTAAAGAAACAGATTAAAAAATGGAAAGGATTATCCAAAGGTAGACATATTGGAATTTTGTAATTAGTCAGGGTTTGGTTTTTGTGGCTTAAATAGAATTGCTGATCCATTTTGGGTATTTGGGTTTTATGCAGGTCTTGTTGATGTTCTCGGTAAATATGTGATCAAGAATGTACAGCAGGTAAATTTTTTGTCCTAAATATCTAATGTTGATGCCCAAAAAATCAATCATAAATCTTGCAATCTCTGAATACATATCTAGTTCATGTCATAGTGAAAAATACTGCAAGTTTGATTGTCACTCGAAACATATTGCCCCGCTTTTCTCAAATTAGGAGTCTCAATTTGAGAAAAGGGAATGATATATTAATCAACCAAATCTGAAGATATAACAATCACCAACCAATTGGGGATATTAAAGTCCCACAAAACACTATCATCTACTTCTCTAGCATGACGCGCCAACAAGTGCGCACAACATTAGACTCTCTAGGAACAAAATAAAAAGAACTGTTAGCAGTTGCATCTAACGCCCAAGCCACCACGGATTGCATGTCCGATTTAGATACTGAAATTCTATTAAGAAGGCCTATCAACTAGAACTTTCAAGTATTTCTTGTTTCTCAAGTCTCAAAGATGGTTTTAATAAAAGTTTAATATTAATATGGCGAAGAGCAGAGTGGCAGGAATAAATATTGCCTCCGACAAATTGGAGTCTATTGCTTACTGTTTGGGTTGTTCGGTTGGGAATTGGCCGCTGAATTATCTTGGGCTTCCACTCGGCATTAATCCAAAATCTTTAGCCTTTTGTGAATTATCTTGGGCTTCCACTCTGCGGTAATCCGAAATCTTTAGCCTTTTGTGAATTATCTTGGGCTTCCACTCGGCGGTAATCCGAAATCTTTAGCCTTTTGGGATCCTGTTGTAGAGAGAATATCTAAGAGGTTAGAAAGCTGGTTTAAAAGTCACCTCTTTAGAGGAGGTAGATTGACTCTTCTTCAATCAGTTTTGGGCAGTATTCCTTTATATTACATGTCAATTTTTAAAATGCCTCGTCAAGTAGCAGTGGTGTTGGAACGGTTGATGCGTAATTTCTTTTGGGAAGGCAAAGGGGAAGGTAATAAAGATCACCTTGTTAGTTGGGGAATAGTGTCAAAGTCCAAAAAACAAGGTGGATTAGGCGTGGGTAATTTGCTAAACAAGAATATTGCTCTTCTTGGTAAATGGTTGTGGAGATTCCCTCTCGAGAAGAACTCCCTTTGGCATCCTATAATAGCTAGTAGACACGGTTTTTCTTTTACTGGTTCGGTACTAAATGCAGATCCTAAAGCTACTCTCAAATCTCCTTGGAAATCTATTGTTAGTGTGTGGGATCTCTTTGAAAAAAGAACAACTTTGACAGTTGGGAAAGGGCATAAAGTAAAAGATTGTTGGCTTGGTAATTCTCCTCTTCGTAGTGGTTATCCAAGATTGTTTCAGTTATCACTTAATAAAGGAAGATTGATTAAAGCATTTATCAAATGGGATCCGGCCAGTGGTATTAACTGGGATTTTAATTTTTTCAGAAACTTGAATGATAGAGATATTGTTTTTTTGGTGCCACCAAAGACAAATAATGAGGCTAATGACTTGTGATTGCTTTTGTGCTGGCAGAGTGGTTTACTTGCTTCTCTTGACTTTTAGATATTTTCCTTTGGGTCTATATATGGAGAAGTGTACGAAGATGTTTGAGTGAGAGAAAAGAGAAGTTGAAAATGGCAGAGGGCAGAAGTTGAAAAGCATAAAATTTTAGAGTGAAATATGGGTTTTGTTTTGTATGAAAAATATGTTGTATTTTTCATTTGAGTGTTCTTGGTAGAACATTTTGTAACTCATATTTGTATTTGGAAATTAGTATATTGATAGAGAGTTGTCCGTGGAGTAGTGGCAATTTGCCGATACCACGTATATTGTTGTTGTCTTCGTATTGTGTGTGTTTTTTCTTCTCCATCTTTGTTCGGTTGCCTTCTTTGTTAACTAGTGATCTGTAGCATAAGCATAAATCTCAACAAGAGAGAGTGAGGAAGTCTTTTCTCTTACGGGTAAACTTGAGAGTTATCAATTTAATCAGGTTGTGGATGATAAAAGGGTTTAGAAGGCTCATATTTCTGGAGTATTTTCTTGTAAATCCTTTTTAGAATCTTTACTAGATTCTAACGAGGAGCCGGAATTCCCCCACTTTGATTTCATTTGGAAATGTAGTGTTCCCACCAAGATTAAGATCTTTAATTGGCTTGCAGTACTTGGCAAAATTAATATGCTTGATAGGTTACAATCTAGAAAACCTCATTTGTCCATCTCTCCTTCGTGGTGTGTTCTTTGTCAAAAAGCTGGTGAATCTGTAGATCATCTTCTTCTTCATTGTGAATTCTCTAGCAGGATATGGGCCAAGGTTTTTATTTGTTTTGGTTTTGAAGGGGCTGTTCCCAGTTCGTGGTTTGATTTTATTGGTATATGTTGGTTTTTGAAAGGCAGCAATGGGGTCCATAAGGATATTTAGAAGCTTTTTGTTCATGCTATAGCATGGTTTTTATGGATTGAGAGGAATACGAGAATTTTTGAAGATCATTTCAGTAATGTGGAAGACATTTGGTCAATGGTGTGCTGCATTGTGGGTCTATGGGCTAAAGCTGCCAAGATTTTTAATTCCTGGGATAATTTTCTATTTTGTTTAGACCCTTTTTGTTTCCTTTCAGTGTAGGAGTCTTCTTGTTGTTTTGTTGCTGTTTTTTGTTAGATTCTAGATGCTCAGTTGGATTTCTCATCCACTGTCTTCTCTGATTGTGCTGATTGTACTCATCTTTCTTATTAAAGAAGCTCTTTTTCTTATAAAAAAAAAAGACATATCACCCTGTTTTAACCAGATTTTAAATTTTCAATTGCTATATATTTATATATTTTTATGAATTTGGTTGCAGGGGGCGGCAACAACATGCTACGTAGCATTGCATCCACAAGTTAAAGGGATGAGTGGCAAATATATTGTGGACAGTAATTTAGCTGAATCAAGTTCACAAGCTAATGATGCTGAGCTGGCGAAGAAATTGTGGGACTTAAGTTTATGCTTAATTAGCAAATGCTCCTAATTTCCTTATGTAGATAATTGTAGTTTTGGAAGTCCCACGATATATCCCCCGTCTTTCTATGAAAATGTATATAATGGCTGTATATTTTTTTGATGAAAATTGCAATCCAATACATATTATTTTTAATGTAAAGGTTTTTTAATTACTAGTGGCAATTGATAAGACATTAACTGAAGCGCAACTCTTTGAAATACTAGCCCATGGGTAGAATCTATGTATATGCAATTATTCTACATAAATACTAGACATTAATGTAAAGATTCTACGTATTGTTACCATTATTCTCCCTTTTATAAATTCACTGTTACATACTTGTGTCTCAGCTGCATACTTACATTACTTCTGCATAATTTCAAGAAACCTACTTGCGCAAACAAAACGTTTTGACTATATATTTCCAGTCCTTCATTAACTAAGCAATATACGACGGACTACATGTTTCCTTCTGAGAGAGAGAGATACTATTTCCATAGACGATCCCTATTATCTCGTGTAGTTCTGTTGTTGCTAGTTTCAGGTCTGGATTTATACAGTTAATGTTCCCTAGACAAAGATACTGTAGAGGAACCTAAAGACAATGAATTTTTTCTATTTATACAGTTAGTCACATGGCAATTATAAGCATTGAAAGTGTCACTAATGAATTTTTGTATGTATGGAAATTACAAACTTGAGAGTATATGGAATAAAATTTGAACTACTAGTCATAATAACAAAATAGGAAGCATACAAATGCATTTTTTGAATGTATGTATATTGTGGATATGTATTTAGTATATGAATATTTACAATTGCATTCAGAATTCTAATGACGGTTAGTATTTCTTTAGCCTTACGTTCGTTGTGAACTTGAGATAGAAATTGTAAGTTGATTCATCTTAAGAGCTGTAATTTTTGGGTGTGCAAGAAAGTAATAATTCCATATGCAATGTTTGTTGATTACATGCCCATGTGTTCTAGAGTGTCATCAAAATATGCATTACGTCAAATGGGTATTCATTGCAATATGCACATGTCAAATAGGAATTGAGGAAGGATGCGAGAGAATATCTGCAATGTATTGGCAATCAAAAATTTATTCACTACATAAGGATACTTAAAATATGTATATGGGAATTTCCAGAGTGTATCCAGTACCTTTTTTAATGCCATGAAGGCCAACTCGAGATGTCAACTTCATGGGAAATCACATACCCAAAAAACATACAAGTTTTTGTCAATGTTTGCGCATCGGAAGAGATCCAGAAAGCTGGGATGGCCCTTTATCATTTGAGCTCAAGAGGTTTTTAGGTTCAACAATTGAGTTCAAGGGGCAACATTTTGAGTTCATTCCGTTTGGGGCTGCACAAAGAATTTTTCCAGTGCTTCAACTAGCTCAGCATACCATGCCTGGCCCTCCTTTTGGGTTCATTACTTCATGAATACGATTGGGAGCTTGAGGGCTATGTTAGTAGCGAGAAAATGGACATGCAAGAGAAGATGGGTTTGGGATTGATAAAATTGGAACCTTTTAAAGATACCAAAAAGTTCTAAGGTGTGATACTTAAAGCCAGTTAAGGACTCCTAATCTAAAAAAGTTTCTTGATTGCTTTGCGGGACGAATAAGAAGGTTCCTTGGACATTTTTCTGTGGTGCTTTCTGGCTCGATTGCGGTATGTGTTGCCCTCCAACTATCTACTTTGTCTAAGCAGCGACTTCATGTAATTCTGCAAAATATTGAGCTGGAAACCCTTGAAGTTAGCTAAATGCCTTTTTATAGACCCTAAAAACATGTATTAATCCTTCGGCCACCACTTAATCATCAAGGCCTTTGCAAATGGTACTATAACCAAACGGTATTAATTAAATGTACCAATGGTTATTAATGGAGGACAAGAAATATTGAATCTGTAGTTTGGTGTGCACGAGTATGTTTCTTACAACTGAACAAGAGTATGCAAACAAGTAGCTAAAAGGAATATGAACAATGAATTTCTACAAAGGAATAATGGTAACAATATACAGTCTAGAAGTCCTTTTGTTTCACAAATACTTAAAACCTACATTTAGTTTGATCAAATGAAAATACTTAAAATCACATTGTACAATCAAGAAAGAATGTTAAAAAAACATAAGAAGAGGAGGTTGACCACTTTATGCCAACGTCTCCAGAACTCTTACCATTCCTGATGAAAATGAGAGCTTGAACTTGATGGTAATGTCTTTATATTTTGCATTTATCGTCACGGTACCAATAACCTCATTGGTGTTGCACTTTGTAGGGTCTGCCTAAAAGGTAGTTCACTACACGATGGATCTCTGGTACTAGATTTTGAGTTTCATTCACTACCAGCTTGAAAAGAATCAGTGGTGCGCTTGAGATTAGAGGGTTGGTGATTAATGTTTCACTTGCGAGATACCCTCCAATCCTCCAAGCCATATACAAACACACTTATTTAATCATTAAATGCATAATCTTATTACCGAAACAGCAAATTCTTGCAAGTTACACAAAGTTTAAACTTAATTACAAACATATAAAGAAAATAGAAGTAAATGCAAATGTAATTTAAAGATAACCAGTCTTCAATTCAACTTGTCTGAAACCAGAATCTCTAGTAATCAACGTTCAACTACACGGTGGTGAATTTATTTCCTAACCTTGTAGAGCTAACCATGTTAGACTATAAGTTAATTTTGAGCCCATCGGCAAATATAATAACAAAAGCATCCATTGTATTTTTAGACAAAGATAAACCAATTTCTAGACCTCCTTCTGACTCCTTGGACCCATTAAGTGACATTGATCCCGTATCAAAGCCAACTTAAATTTTTTTGGGTTTTCCCCACCCAAAATCTATATCATGTAGGCTAAACTTTGGTGATCCATTAATCCCTAATATTCTATCCCCTTTCATTTCGTCAAGTTTTGAGTTCCATTTGTCAGCATCTTTCAAAACTCCCTCGTCACTATGCACCATGTTGCTCATGGCCTCAGCGATCAACTTAGCTCCGGTGAGAAACCTGGCCTTCTTCTCCTAGTAATAGGAGGCTCTTGGTTGACGCTGTTAAGATGAGAAAGATAGAATGAAATAAGAATGTATATTTCTTGTGTGTTTGATACAATGTTGGAGAACCTATTTATACATGAGCTTGGAGAGTACATTAAGGAGATGATTAAGGGATTTGAAGAGAAAAATAAAGTTAAATCTATAAAGGATTTACAATTGTCAAAAGCAAATGCAAGAAAGTCTATAATGGAGAAAAATGAGAGGTGGAAAGTCTTCAATGGAGAAATGTGAGCCTTCAATGGAGAAGAAAGTCTTCATGGAGAAATGTGAGCCTACAATGGAGAGGTAGAAAGTCTTCAATGAAGAAAATGTGAGCTAACACCCCCCCACAAGCTCAGGATGGTTTGGAAAGCATGCCGAGCTTGGATACGAGAAAGGAAAAACGAGCAGTCACATGTGATTTGGTGAAAAGATCAGCTAGTTGAACAGCAGAAGAGATGTGTGGTAACTGAATAGTGCCTTGGGAGAGATGATGACGAGTAAAGTGACAGTCAACTTTAATATGCTTAGTGCGTTCGTGAAAAACATCATTGCGGGCTATTTGAATAGCACTTTGATTGTCACAAAAGAGTGGTGTTGGATCCGAAAGGGTAACACCCATATCTTGAAGGAGCCAGCGGAGCCAAATAATTTCTGAAGTAGTATGAGCTAGAGCACGATATTCTGCCTCAGCACTGGAACGAGTAACGACTGTTTGCTTCTTACTTTTCCAGGAGATGAGAGAATCACCTAGGAAAATGCAGAAGCCGGTGGTGGATCTGCGATCAGTAATATCACCTGCCCAATCAGAGTCAGAGTACCCTTGTAGCGTAAGACGAGAAGCCGATGAAAAATACAGGCCTTTGTGTATAGTTCCTTTGATGTAGCGGATGATACGAAGAACAGCAGTAAAGTGAACTGTTCTTGGTGCAGACATGAATTGACTCACAATGTGGACGGCATGGCTAATATCAGGTCTGGTTATAGTAAGATAGTTGAGACTGCCCACAAGTTGCCTGTATAGTGTAAGATTGGCCAGAGGATTGCCATCTGAGGGAGAAAACTTAACATTCATTTCTAGAGGAGTTTCTGCAATTTTGTTGTCTGTTAGGCCTGCACGGTTGATAATATCAGAAGCATATTTTACTTGAGAAAGAAAGTACCCTGTAGACGAATGGTCTACCTCAATGCCCAAAAAATATCGAAGATTACCCAGATCTTTCATTTCAAAACACGAACTCAGATAGGCTTTGAGACGACGGATACCATTGAAATCATCCCTAGTGATAATTATATCATCAGCATATATTAAAAGAATAACAATACCTTGTGACGAGGAATATGTGAATATAGCGGAATCATGAGCACTCTGATGGAAGCCATGGGTGAGAATAGCCGTGGAGAATTTTTCAAACCAAGCCCGAGGTGCTTGTTTAAGACCATATATTACACGCCTTAGTTTGCAAACTTGTCCGGGAGAATGAGGAAGGCCAGGGGGAGGTTGCATGTAAACTACTTCAGAGAGGTCACCATGTAGAAATGCGTTCTTGACATCCATCTGATGAATGGTCCATTGTCTAACAGAAGCAACCGAGATTAAAGTGCGGACTGTCGTCATACGAGCGACTGGTGCAAAAATTTCCTCATAATCAATGCCATATTCTTGCGTAAAACCCTTTGCAACAAGATGAGCTTTGTATCTATCAACCGAGCCATCAGCTTTAGTTTTTATTTTGTAGATCCATTTACACCCAACAACTGATTGTCCTGCAGGTAAAGTAGTGAGATCCCAGGTATTGGTTTGCTGAAGAGCAGCAAGTTCATTATCCATAGCTTGTTGCCATTGAGGATCTAGGCAAGCATTCTTGTAGGACGTGGGTTCATGAAGAGACAGCATGGCAGCCAAAAAACAGTGATAATCTGATAGTTTAGCTGGTGGGTGACGATCATGAGTCGGGCGTGAAGCAGAACCGTCGATGGAACAAATAACGTCAGGATAAGTCGTAGAGGCATCATGTTGTGGACAGCTAGAGACAACTTCTGTGGAAGGGGGAAGGACGAGTGGTGGTTCTGGAACGGGAAGGGATGGAGGATTAGTTAATTCAGAGTTAGGGAATGGATCAACTGGCAGTGGTGACTCGGGAGAATGTACAAAATCTTTAAACAAGGTATAATACGGTGTATTTTCCCAAAAAGTGACATGTCTAGAGATACGAAGCCTTTGGGCAATTGGATCGTAACAACGATAGCCCTTTTGTTGAACGCCATATCCTAAAAAGACGCACATAGCTGTTTTAGGTGTAAGTTTTGTACGTTCTCGTTTTGGAAGAAGCACAAAACAGGTGGCCCTAAAAACACGGAAATAGGAATAATCAGGTTTGACACCGAATAGACGTTCATAAGGGGAAAGACTATAGGTAACTACGGAAGGAATATGATTAATGATGAAAGTGGATGTATGGATGGCTTCTCCCCAAAAATTCGAAGGGACAGCGGAGGATATAAGTAGAGTACGGGCCGTTTTAACAAGATGTCTGTGTTTTCGTTCCGCAACCCCATTTTGTTGGGGTGTATCTGGGCAAGACAGTTGAGGAATGGTACCTTGGGACTTAAGAAAATTAAGAAACGAGGTAGACAAATATTCACCGCCTGAGTCAGATCGAAAGACTTTGATGGTTTTAAAAAATTGAGTTTTAATCATATTGGCAAATTCAATGTACACTTTTAAGAAATCCGATCGTGAACGAAGTAAGTAAGTCCAGGTGTAACGGGAATAATCATCAATGAACACAACATAGTATAAGGCCCCACCCATAGAGGTAACAGGAGCTTTACCCCAGATATCTGAATGTACAAGATCAATCGGAGAAACTGAAATAGTATTACTATTATTGAAAGGGAGTGCCGGTTGTTTGGACAGCTTACAGGCGACACATGAAGGATTTTTGTCTAAAGTGGTTTGTCCTAACAACCCCTTGTTAACCATAAATTGAAGACGGGAAAAAGAAACATGGCCTAATCCAGAGTGCCAGGGAATAAAAAGGGAGTGATTGGTGGTAATTATTGCGAATGATGAACCAGTGGGAGAAGGAATTTGTAATCTGTCTGTCACATATAGACGACCAGCTCTATGGCCTGTCCCAATTGATGTTCCTGTCGAACAGTCCTGCACAATAAAGCCAGATGAATCAAACGAAATGGTTAGCCCAAGATCACATAATTGTCCAACAGATAAAAGTTGCATAGACAATTGAAGAACTAGAAGAACATCAGGAACAGACAAACCATTGTTGTTGACAGAGCCAATGTGGCTAGCAGAGATGGTAGACCCATTAGCTGTATGAATAGGGGGAGAGGATTGTATCTGTCTGGATGATGCAAAGTTGGTGGGATCAAAAGTCATGTGATTTGATGCGCCAGAATCTAGGAACCATGGAGCATTTGGTGTCCTAGTATGTGGAGAGAAGACAGATGGGGTCGATAGTATGATTTCTTGGAGAGAGGGTTTAGTGTGTAATCTCCCGGGATGCATAGGTGGGCAGAATGTAGATGGATAGCTGATAAAAGATGGTGTAAAGGCAGCGGCGGATTGGGAGGATTTTTTGCGGCTTCTCATGTAGGCGAGACAGTAGGTGATGGGGCAGTACTTAACGTTTGTGGCCAAATCTTTATGCAGTAGTTACATTGAACTTTTGATAAAGCCTCTAGTTGGCCGGTTGGTGGTGAATTGGTGATGTTTGGGTGTATGCTGAGGACGTGGTGAGGGATGATGATTGTTGATGGTTTATAAGATTGTGTGCAGTGGGCGAGAGAGCGCAATGAATACTGAGGACATAGTTGAGGAGATACCTCTGCGGGTTTCTTCAGTAATTAATTCCGTGAGAGCGACTTCGACAGTAGGAAAAGGTTTACGGTGAAGCATGGCAGCCCGTATTGATTCATATTCGTCCCTGAGAGCCATAAGGAATTGAACTAGACGGGTTTCTTCACGAAAAATTTCCCATAATTGCATATCAGTGGTCCATTGAGGTTCCATGTGTTCTAACTGGTCCCAGATAATTGACATGCTTGAGTGAAAATCTGAGACTGATTGCCCAGCCTGTTGCTGTAGAGCCCGGATATCTTGTTCAAGCTTGTACTTTTTGGCAAAATTTGTTTGAACATAACGATTAGCCAAAAAGTCCCAAGCCTTCTTTGCCGTATCATATTTTCCGAGCTGTATACTGATCGATGGTATGACAGTGTTGGCAATCCAGGTCAAGATTTTATTATTATTGACATCCCATTAAGAAAACTTGGGATCAGTTTTTTCAGGACATTTTTCCTTACCCGTTGCATAATTCCAAAGAGCTTTGCCTTTCAAAAAATTACGAAATAGCATTGACCAATGACTATAATTACTTCTATCAAGTTTAATAGTGATAGGAATTTCAGAATTAGATGACATGATGAAATTGGATAGTAGAAAATGAAGATCTCACAAGAAAAGAAAAGAGAAGAAAAAAGGTGTGGAACCTGATCCTGAAATTTAGATATCGAATTAGCAAAAACTGAGGCCGCGATTGAGTCCGGAATGCTGAAAAACCTTAAAAACAAGTATTGATTTGTACAAGTTGGAGTTTTTTTTTTTAACGGTGTTAGGAATATTCCGTTAGAATTAACGGCGTAAAGAATATTCCGTTAACTTTAACGGCAAACGTAACGGCTATGAAAACCGTTAACGGTCAACGGTCAATGAGGACCGCTGATGTGGCAGTGGCGTGGCGGTGACGTGGCAGTGACGTGTCAATGGTGTGGCAGTTGCAAGTTTAGTTGTAAGGGAAAAAAAAATTTATGCTGTTGCTGGGATTCGAACCTTGCGCTAAGCCGTGGTTACCTGATGGTCTTGCCAGTCAAGCTGAATGCTTCAATGTTTATTATTTGGACGTGGTTGTATTTGAACAGGTTTGTTGAGTAAGGTCTGATTTGAGTGGTGGTTGCCTGTGCAGGTGTTCTTGATTTGTCTGATAATGGTGATAGGCGTGGTGGCTGGTGGCGAGGTTATGGTGGCTAGTGGCTAGTGGTTTGCTCTGATACCATGTTAAGATGAGAAATATAGAATGAAATAAGAATGTATATTTCTTATGTGTTTGATACAATGTTGGAGAACCTATTTATACATGAGCTTGGAGAGTGCATTAAGGAGATGATTAAGGGATTTGAAGAGAAAAATAGAGTTAAATCTATAAAGGATTTACAATTGTCAAAAGCAAATGCAAGAAAGTCTATAATGGAGAAAAATGAGAGGTGGAAAGTCTTCAATGGAGAAATATGAGCCTTCAATGGAGAAGAAAGTCTTCATGGAGAAATGTGAGCCTACAATGGAGAGGTAGAAAGTCTTCAATGAAGAAAATGTGAGTTAACAGACGCAATACATGGTGCCAAGCAATTACCAAAGTATGTTTCGGGTACAAGTGGGTCCAAACGAGCACGAGAATTCATTGCAAATACAGAGTGTTCCATTTCATCCTCTTGCATCTGGTCTCCACAAGCGGCACGCGATTTAGCCAAACAACTCCATGCATAACCACATGCTACTACAAAAGATGACACATGCGCTAACTTTGCCGGCTGGGCCACGACCAAGTTCTTGAGCCTTTGGATGTTGGATCGATCCTTGAGAAATGATGCTCGAACCATGTTGCTCTGAGTGGGAAGAAGATACTTAGTTTGAAAATCTTGAGGTCCATCATCTTTCCCATTTGCCTCCGGATAATTTCATATAGCCCCTTTGAGTCAGTGACCTATCATAAAATGGAAGGGAGCCAGAAGCTAGAAATGGTCCTTCTGAACCGTTGTCTGTGATTGAAACCTATGCCTTTATAAAACCCACCATGGTGCTAGCGTCACCGACCACGTGATCACGGGTGATTCCAATGCAAATGCCCTTATTCGGAAAAATTGTCACTTGGATAGCTAAAAGCGGGATCATAACAGAATCGGACAACTTGGTAACCAATGGAAGCTGAGGAGTAAGAGGAAAGAGTTGGGACACATTTCGTGGATTTTTTCCCACAAAATAATCAAAATCAGAATTGCACTCAGCAACTGTAAGTGTAACAAAGTCTCCATCCACATAACGTATTTCAGGCTTGGAAGTAGTGCTCGAAGGGAACAATATCAAGTTACCCGCCAGAGGGAAAAAATGTTTAAGCGCGAGAGAGCTATTGTTTAAGATTAGATATAAAGGTGGACTGACGTGATGAGTAGGGAGACTCGTAAAAGAGAAGACAAGGTATGGGAGGAAAGTGCAAGCAACCTAAGCCGAAAAAAGTTAGCGGAAGCGATGTATCAGCCAGAATGCCTGGTCGTGGCGACACGCGACTATGTTCAAGGGTAGCGGACTAATGGTGGTGTTGGCCATTTTTGTCTACAGTATTGGCTTCATTTTTAAGATTATATATATACTAGCTCTTGTGCACGTGCGTTGTATGTGTCTTTAGTGTTTGACAAATGTTATTAATAATGGTAATAAATATGTTAAAAGAATTGGTAAAAAAAAAAAAGAATTCTATCCCAAGCAAAAGCTTGATAAATATATAACAAATAAATCAAAAACAATAATATCAAGTGTAGAAGGTAATTTAAAATTGTAAGAAAATGATATAATCAATTAGGTGTATCAAAATTGTTGCGCCAAATTTTCATGGGTGGCCAAGTATAAACCTGTATTGGAGTATATTATATAATTAGTACATTTATTATTAGTTTAATTAATTATATTTTTGATTTAACCTATAGACAAGGAAATTAATTAAATTTAAAGCATATGCAACCAATAATAATAAAAAACACTAACCAATAATATAGTAAAAAAAAAGCATTTACGCAGAGAGAGAATTATTGTCGACCATAAAAAAATTATAAAAACACTAACAAATATCCATTGTTCTGTTGAACTATTGTTTCATGAAATAGGATTCATTTATAATAATACTAATTTGTTCGACGAGAGAGAACAAACCATGTATATTTCGAGAAGCTGGTAATCTGTCTTGTGTTTTTTTATATGGTTTATGTGTTTATATATAAGTTTGTGAATTGAAATTGTTGTTGAAATAAATTAGGATGTATTGTAAAAGATGTAATATCATTGGAAGAGTAGAGAAACTAAAATAAGTACAGTTTAAACCAAATTAATATGATATCATCGTGAATTTGATTTTGAGTAGAAGATTTTAATTCTATTTTGAGTAGAATAAAAAGAGTAAAAGACATAATTTTGTTTTAATTTTATTTTGAGTAGTACAATGTGATTTTCGTTAGTAGAGTAATTTGATGCTATTGTGAATTTTATTTTCAGTAGAAGACATAAAATACATAATTTTTTTCATTAGTAGAGTAATTTGATACTATTGTGAATTTTATTTTGAATAAAAGACATATTAAAATACATAAATTTCTTTTTAGTAGAAGACATAAAATTCATAATTTTATTTTACTTTTATTTTGAGTAGTACAACCTGATTTTCATTAGTAGAATAATTTGATTTTTTTAAAGATTTTCATTAGTAGAGTAATTTGATACTATTGTGAATTTCATTTTGAGTAAAAGACATAAATACATAATTTTTTTATTAGTAGAGTAATTTGATAATATTGTGAATTTCATTTTGAGTAGAAGACATAAAATACATAACTGTATTTTTAGTACAACGTGATTTTCGGTTTGAGTAGGAGATTTTAATTTTAGAATAAAAGGGTATACTTGTCTATACAAAAAAGAGCAAAACACTTAAGGTTATTTGTGCTTTTATATATAGTATAGATTAAGTTCTTGAGGGATGGATTATTCTTTTTCAAGCTTCAACCACATGTTCCACATGTTATTTTTTTCATCCTATTTCACTTGTCGTCAAATTGATTTAATGATAGATATGACATTTATGACATATAGTTGGGCCACAGTAGTAGATAATTGACTTAATGACCAATAAGTACAACGTATTGTTTCACGTTTTTTACTTATGCTAATGAACTCCATTTTTCATTAAAAGTACCAATGAACTTTTTTCGTTTTTTCACTTATGTCCAAAACATAACTTCCGTTAAATTACTCTAACAAAAGTGTGATGTGGTAGTTGACGTGGCACTTTAATATGACTTGGCTACCGAGTTAGAAAATATCTCCATTTTCTCCGGCCACCTCCATTGATTCCAGTCATCACCACTATTTTCTCCGGCCGTTTCCATTTTTTCTTGTTTTTTTCTTTAATCATCACCATAGCTCCACATTTTCATCATCTTCACCATAGCTCCACATTTACATTTTCATCATCTTCACCATAGCTCCACATTTTCATCATCTTCACTATAGCTCCACCTTTTCACATCCATTAATTCCGGCCATCACCACTATTTTCTCTAGCCACCTTTTCACCTTATCTATCTTTTTCTCCACCTTTTCAACTCTAATTCGTCTTTCATTTTTTTCTATCATCTTCTCTTCACTTCCCCTATTCCATTTTTTTTATAAAAGCTCATTTTTTTCTGGTGATTCTCCCAGTAGTTAGGATTTTGCAATCTGTAGTTGGCCGTCCGAATATCGTTACGCCGAGTGATGAAGTTGTGGGTTGGGCAGTTAGGATTTCGACCTGGGTGAATGGGGAGGGCGACGAGGAGAGAGGGAGACATGCCACATCAGATTAATATGCCAACTCAACAGCCATGTCAAATTAAAATGTCACGTCAGCTACCACCTCACACTTTCGTTAGATGAGTTTAACGGAAGTTACGTTTTAGACCTAAGTGAAAAAATAAAAAAAGTTCATTGGTACTTTTGATGGAAAATGGAGTTCGTTGGCATAAGTGAAAAACGTGGTAAAGTATGTTGTATTTATTGGTCATTTAGCTTATATAATTCACACTTAAGTTGCCGAAAAACCATCAAGAGTAATCAAGTGATAGTACACTGGGTTTAGTTTTAAATTTGACAGAAAATTTCTTAAGTCAAGTTTTTATGGTGGTAAAAGTATTCTGATGGCCAACGATGTTAGACGAGTGAAAAATAATAAAGATGTTCGAAAATTAGTTAGGACACCTTTGATAGAAAACAAAAATACAAAGTTGCCCAAATAATCTGGTATAGGCCAACAAGCCATAAATCAAATGAGTTGGACTAACTAGACATGTGCCCGGCTTTTCAAAATGAGGCCTTCATTAGTTAGTTTATAGATGGACATCTTTATTTCATATAAAAGTACTCATTTGGTGAGAGCATTCATAGCAGGCTCATTAAATGTGGTGGGTAGCTAAGATGTTTTTATTAATGCTTTGTTTTGAGAGTAAATAACATCAATGATTATAGAGCTATTGGCAAATTCTACCAATGACGGCTATACTTCATTTTGTTATAGTCGGATCATTAAAATATACTACCAGTGGCCACTCCGTCAAATCACATCGTTAATTTTTGACTGAAACCATAAATGTCAAGGGCATTTAATTCTTTCCCCCCTCTTTTTTTCCCTCTCTTCTTCTTCTTCTTCTTCTCTTCCTTTTCATTTATTCTTCATATTCTTCCGCCATTATTCTTTTTCCTCTTCCCTCATTCACAGTCCTCCATCCCCACCCCTACTAGGGGAATGTAGATCATAATTAATTACCACAAAACGGGCTATGATCATAACCCAGCAGGTCCAAAACATGGACAACAATGGCATTAGAATATCAAAATCCCCTATCAATCGATGAGATAAAGGTATAATTATTGATGAAATTCTTTCCCCTCTTCTTCCTCTGATTTCATCTCCCACTCTTTGTATTTGTTTGAGAAATTTTCATTTGGTTTAGATCCTAATATTTAAACATAACTAAGGCCACTGCGAAAGATATTAGCAAAAGCATAGTACATTTGATATTTGTACACATGCAATCTAATTTCAAGACCACCTTCAAAATTCCCACTTATTAGAGAATCTCTAATAGAATAATTAAAATTGAATTAAAATAACTTTTGATCACCCATTTAGTAAATTGTTAAAGTTAACATCATAGGCATTTATAATGCTTTTTTTTTTTTTCCAATAACCACATTTGTAGGGTCCATTACATTGATCGGTCACAAATTAATCAATTTAATTTTTTTGAAAAAAAATAGGAGGAAAAGATTATCTAAATTTGAAAAGATATTCCATAATCCCTAAATTTGAAAATGATTAGTCCCTCATTTGGATTATTGAAGAATGTTATTAACTTTGATTATAAGGGAGTATATATATTTGGTAAAAGGGTTATTAAAATTTGATTATACCATTGGGATAATGTTTCTAGCCAACGTACATTGTTAAAATTGATTATAATTGCTATATTGATTATACAATTGGAGTCACTTTTAGTTATTAAGCGACATTGATCTCTTATTATATAGTAATTTTAAATAAACATAATAATCTCCCTTAAAAAAAATGTCATTTGACCACCATCACCTATTAGATAGAAGCCATGGTTTATGTAAGATTCGTCTCACTTAAGAGTGGGTACAAGTAACTGTATCTGTCAATGGATTGAATTTCGATTCAAATCCGACTTACTTTAATTTATCAAATATGGATTTGAAATTTCAATCCAATAATTCAATTACGATATAAATCCACTAATTTGATAATGTAATAATGTAATGGAGCATATATATATATATATAGATTTAAGTATATCTGATCCAATCCAATTTGATATTATATAATATATATTCTATATGTATATATATTGAATATATCTATAGCAATGTGTAAAAGTTTACCTAATTAAGATGAGATTTGAACTCTGAATCCTAAGCAAACTTATAGCATATGAATCATTAGCTCATCTTTCAATTTTGTTAAATCTTTCTTAGAGTATCTCCAATGGTATAATCAAAATAACAATCACAATCAATTTTAACAATGTTGGCTAAAAACACTACCCTAATGGCATAATCAAATTTTAGCGACATTTTAACCATAACCAAATATATTCTCTTTATAATCAAAGTTAACAACATTTTTTAATAATTAAAATGAGGGACTCATTAATTCTATTAGTTAAAAGTATCTCCAATGGAATAACAAAAATTGAATAATCAAAATTACTTTTGATTATCCATTTAGTAAGTTGTTAAAGTTAACGATGTAAGCATCCCCAATGGCTATTTTTTCTCAATAACCAAATTTGTGGGGTCCATTATATTGATTGGCACAAATTAATCAATTTAAATTTTGTTTGCAAAAAAAATGAGGGAAAAACGATTTAAATTTGAAAATATTCTCTTTCAATAGAAGTAGTGGATCCCTTATTTTGGTTATTTAAGAAGGTTGTTAACTTTGATTATAAAAGGAGTATATTTGGTTATTGGTTAAAATGCTGCTAACATTTGATTATACCATTGAGGTAGTGTTTTTTGCCAACATTATTAAAATTGATTATAATTATTATTTTGATTATACCATTGAAGATACTTTAAGTGAATCTTTTTAAATTTAGATAATCTTTTTCTCTTTTTTTTGAAACAAAATTCAAATTGATTAATTTCCTACCAATCAATATAGTGAACCCTACAAATTTAAAATAGCCATTGAGAAGACACCTACATTATTAACTTTAACAATTTACTAAATAGATAATCAAAAGTGATTTGATTATTCAATTTTAATTATTCCATTAGAGACATGCAAATAGTGTATACTTCATATTTGCTGGTGTACTACATTCTACATATAATGGGAAAGAAAGCAACAACAATATAATGAAGATTTTTTTGGGTTAAACTTCGCCCGTTACGTTAAGTCATTTGACCACGTAGAATTGGTTGAAACATGGATTCCTAGCTTCTGTATCTTGAACACGTGCAAGCCAGGTGTAGTAAGGCGTCATTTTACGTTACATGGTCTTTAACCTGTTGATCTAAGTGGAGTCGATCACTATATCTGCGTGCCCCAGCAGTCGGGAAGAGTATGTACAACGTGCTGAATCTGAGAAGAGTGGGCAAGATTTTCTCTTCTAAAAGACTTTGAGTCTTTGATCAACCCAAATTCTCGAGCAATTGAGGAGCTCTTTATCCCAAGCATGGCCTTCCCTTACACGCCATGATATTGATTTTTAGGACTATGAATGGTACGCGCATGGCCATTAACGTGCAGCTAGAATTGAGAATGCAATCAAGCGAATGATTCGCGTGAACTACATAAATGTTTCGTGCAAGGGACTCAACAATGCCCATGTCCCAATCTTTGAGGTCTACGTCTATCTAGATAGACACTACATTAAAAAAGCATGTATTGTGCAAACTTGATAACGCGAGAATGATGTATAATCCCCAGCTAATTTGTTGCAAGCCCTTCCTTTGCAGATTTTCAAATTACCTCTTATATAATTTGTATATGTAGAATTCGGAGCAATGCGTGTGCAATATTATATTATACTTGATATTATATAAATTTTTTAAAATACACTAATAACATATATATGATTGTGTTCGGTGAAATGGTAAAGTAATGCTCCTTTCATGTATAAGGTCATGCATTCGAATTCCTTAATTCAGTTTTTTTCTTTCTTTCTTAATTAAGTATGTATTTTACTAATTTAATACATACATCAAAAACTTTCTTCGCACTTAATTAATAGTATAGATAAGAGATTACAACTAATAATTATGATTTTGACTTAATCCTATGACATATATGCTTTAGAAAAATACTTTGCTTACCTATAAATCTTACCACTTTTATTTACCCGGTGCATTAAATGGATTGTATTGTGTGACAATCCATTTAATGCACCTAGTATTAGTTGCAGCTTGGGATATATTGTGCCTTTGTTAGAGCATTACTACATGCTTTAATTGGCCACTAGTATTGGTTACAGCTCAGGATTGTACCTTTGCTGTAGCATTACTCTATGCATTAATTGTCCGCTAGTGTTGGTTGCGGCTCGGGATTGTACCTTTGCTGTAGCATTACTCTATGCTTTAATTGACCGCTACTGTTAGTTGCAGTTTGGGATTGTACCTTTGCTGTAGCATTACTCTATGCTTTAATTGGCCGCTAGCTAGCTAGTGTTGGTCTGTTTCCTATTGTTCACCAAAAGCTAGCAAGTGTTGGTTGCGGCTAGGGTGGCCATGTTGATTTTTCTCTCTGTGATTTGTGATGTGAAATTGTGAATGCCATCATGTGTAGAGTCCCAAAATTTTTAGATTTTATTTATTCTTTCCAAGCGCATCGATCAATTGTGAGCCGGATTAATATATGGGAATGGCCACATCTATTTACTTTTCTTTTCTTTCCGCACTCTGTAAGCCAATGGTTTCATGAATTTTGAATCATTTTTCTAATATTAAAGTAACTTTTGGGACAAGAGACTCTATACAATATATATGTGCATACAAGTATCAGAAGATTATCGATCAATTCTGCATGGTATAAATACACACATATATGTAACTACACATAAAGATCTTACCAAGAATTGGGTTATGTGGTTGCTTGACACATAAATACAATGTGTATTCAGCTATACGCTGGACTAGCGAGCGATTCGATTGTCACAAACTCATGTTCAAATCTCACAAACTACAAGTGCAGCGTTAATTATCCCCTTCATCCGCTATAGTAATGAAAGACTGCTCCAAAGAAGAAAAATACTATCTTCATGCAATCAATACTAAAAAATAAATATAGCTTACTATCACGAGATTTAGTATATAAGTTATATCTAAAAAAAAGGACATTTCAAAAAAAAAAAGTAACACATATCATGAACCACGTTCTCATCCCAAAAAAGAATTCAAACCGAAAGTAGAGATTCCTTATAGTCAACAAAATTGTCTTAAACATTTTCCAAGAATCATAGCATGGACCGAATCTCGCCTAAGTGGATTGAGTTTTTTCTATACTCTATTTTAAATTAAGAGTTTTCACTTTTAAACAAAACTAATTTCAATATAATCAAAGGTTAAGAAACAAATTTATTATAAAAATATTCTACATTTACATGTTGAAACAAAAAAATAGGACTTAATTTTGAGAATTTCTGAAAAAAGAAAAGCATGACTAAAAAAGTGATAATGGACACAATGGAGTGTTTCGAGAAAAGAAATAAGGCTATATGAGAAACATTTCGAAAAAGTGGGCATCAACACTGCATTTGCTTCCCAGGAAAAGTAACTTTTTTTCAGATGGGTGAAAGTTAAATATTTTTCGTATTCAAGCTATTGGACATCTATATTTATATATCTAATATGATCGATGGTTAATAATAGAGTTTTGTTTCTTATTACAAAATTTAGTGTATTGATTTTGTTTTAAAAAAGAAAGTACACTTTTAACTTAGGTCATCTTTAAAAAGATAGCACTCTTAATTTAGAAAAGATAATATTTTTCAACTCACAAGTTTTAATATTCCACTTTCAATTTTTGCCTCTGAAAATCTGGTACAGAAGAAGATTTTTTCAAACTTTTTTTAACTACAACTACACCCTCCATCCCAAACATCTCTCCTAAAGTTTCTTTTCTTATATTTGGTAAAATATGGAAAGTATTCAAGAAATAGCATTTGATTTCCCTTTTAGTATTTGGTTGGTACAGTTAATGAAAGTAAAAATATGTCAATATTTCACTAATATCCTTGTATTTTAAAATAAAAACATCATCATAAAGATTAAATGGGTAAATTTGACAAAAACATATTTATGTAGGGGTATTGTTGTTGAAAACTTTTGTAATAAATGTTGAAAAATCAGAAGAAAAAAATCCCATGAAATCTGAGTGGAATGTCCCTCATACTTTTTCCTTTGTCAAGAAAATATTTTCGAAATTCATACTTATCAAATAAAATAAAATAATGACTTTTATTTTATTATTCTTTAAATCTACTAATTAACTAAACAAGGCTTTAAAATGTCATCTATCCGCTGTAAATTTTCTACCGTCAATATTATTGATTTTTTCCATTATTAACTGCTTTTCTTGCCAATGACATCCCCCGTACTGTTCTCTGCCCCCTTCCCAATTTTCATTTCATATCTTTTAAATCGTCTCATGAATTTATAACAACTCCCATCCGTCCTCCACATCCTATCTTAATTGAAATTTTTTTCAAGGGTGCGTTTGATTACAAACATGTAATTTATATGAAAAAAAATAAATTTCAAGCAATTGAATTGTTTAAAATTGAGTTGCATAGAAAATGTCAATTAAATATGTTTGATTACCTTAATTTTCTACCCGAAAAATATTAGTTGTATTATGACATTTTTAATGTAAAAAAAATTATGGGTATTTTTTTTACATAATTTTATAATCATGATGGATCTTGTTTAATTGATCTTGATTAGTAGATTTTAAATATTAAATTTTTATTAAATTTTGAATTTTGTAGTTTAAGTTATAGCATTTTTAATGTATAAAATGGGTAAAATTTTGTTTCGAAAAATGTGCAATTACCAGAAAAATAAATACAAGCCCCGCCCTCAAAGAAAATGTTTTCCTTGTTTACATAGAAAAGTACATAAACAGTGGCAAAAGATAGAATTTGACTGCCTAAAAAATTTTGACAATCAAACAACACAAAAGTAGCAACTTGGGTGAAAAACCCATATTTTCCATGAAAAATATGGCCAATCAAATGCACCATAAAATCCTTAATTCCTTTTTTTCTTTTATATATATATGTATGTATATATTATGTATCCAACAATATAGGACAATGATCCAACCCATTATGAAATAAACACCTTTTACCCAACCTCAATACGGCCTCCTTCACATAATAATAATAATAATAATAATAATAATAATAATAATAATAATAATAATAATAAGGGTAGTGTTAACATGTGCCCTTAGGGCACATGATAAATATGCTATAAATAGAAATAATTAAGTCATGTATGAAAATTAATATAGTATTAAATGCATGTTTGACTTTTATTCTTTCTATATTTAGGTATTTATCATGTGCTCTTAAGGTACACGTTAATACTACCATAATAATAATAATAATTTTTTTTTAAAAAAAATGAGGTAAAAAGTCTTGCGTAATAATATTTTTCGCAAAAAATTCAACGAATAATATTTTTTAAAAATAAGTGCCTAGATATTATTATCATTCTGAAAGAATGGCTAGCTTATCAATTGTGTTTTATAATAAGGGCTTTGATCGAATACAAACTTAACTTTGCAATCAAAAACATTTAATACAAATTTATTTTGCATGATATGTTTATATTTTTTAACTAGTATATTACTATGTTTTATTCATAAAACTTTAAAATAACGTCAAATAAACATAAATATATAGTAATGTTTTAAAAAATAAGGAGTGCAAACTTAATTTTGCATAACTATGAAAAAATTAATGTGCATTTTATTAATAAATTTTCAAATTTTTTATATTTTTTGAATAAAAACTGGCTCATGGCCTATTATTGATAAAAAAGAAAGAACAAAATAAGAAGAACCAAACTAGCAAAATCTGAACTGGGACTGCCCTATTCTGTCAGTACCAACAAGACTATAAATCTGAGGGATGGCATCATCCCACCATCGAAAACCATCAAATTGCAAAGCAACATTAGACAGGACATTAGCCACCCTATTCCCTTCTCGAAAAATATGAGAGGAATTAATCTCCATAGAAGCCATAAGCGATAAACAATTCTCCCACCACAAATTCTAACTAAAAAATGTCTGTAAAGTGACAGTAGAATCCATTTCCAACCAAATATGCCTCCACCCCTTTTGATAAGCCAATTCAAAGGTCAAGATAACCACAAAAAATTCAGCAAAGAAAGCTGACTCAGAACCCAATTTCTGAGTAAAAACCCTACAAACAAAGCCACCATGATCCCGATAAACCCCACCACAACCAGTTTGATTACTGGAAGCCTTGTACAACCCATTAGTGTTACATTTAACCTAACCTTGTAAAGGAGGAAACCACTTGACTTTAACAATTTTGGGAGCTTTCTTAGGAACACATTTGACACCAAACTCTTTAATAACCATTAAATCACGCAAGGTATTATCCATATGCCCCTTACCAATCATAGAAGCTTCCTTAACTCAACCTTCCACAGCACAACAAAGCCTTAGAAAAATAGGAAGCTTGTCATCGAACTTATAAGCATTATGTTGATGCTATAAACCCACATAGCTGCTGCCATAGTAGCAATCCAAAGCTTTTGAACTTGAGAACTCATGCGCAATTGGCAAATTCGCCTAAAGAAATCAACATTATTGCAATGAATACGAAGATTAAGATGAAACTTACCAATAAGCCAATTTTAAACAGCTCTAGTAAAAGGACAATCTAAAAAAAGATGATCAATAGTTTTGGCAGCTTGTATACACATATAGCAATTAGAGGTGATAAACATCCCCCGCTTGCGAAGATTATAATCCATAGGAAGCATATTATGCAGCATACGGACCAAAAAGACGGACCGACGAGGAGGAATAAAAGACTGTTATGCACACGCCAACCATTTAAAACACAAACCTCAGCTTTGACAAACATTATAAACATCCCCAAACGAAATACGACCGGCCATTAACTAAAGAAGTCCAAATAAGGGTATCACCTTTAGAGTAAAGACAAACCCCATCAATTTGACTAGGCTCAATAGATTATAATCGGATGAATCACTTTATTTCTCGTTCTGTATATTTAGTTTCTCTCCTTCCTTGAATCTGCACCATCGGATTTCTTTTTTCCTACCTAACCTTTTCTTTCTAGCCCCAATAATAGAAAAAGGAATAGAAGAGGAAGAAGAAGATGCCTAGGCGATGGCTTATAAGCACTCAAGCAAATTTAAAATTCAAGTCTAAATAGTAATAATGATTATAATCCTATTTATAACTTACAAAGGAAACTTCACTTATTCACAAACTCCGTGTGGGGCTAATAGCGACCTACTAGTTTTAATTTTCCATCTTTTGCTAGAAAATTGTAATTAAGGGCCCGTTTGATAACAACATGGAAAAGAAAGATAAAAACAGCTGATTTTTGTGAGAAATTGAAAAATAAGTTGAAACATATGGTGATATGTTTCTTTCTTCATGCCTTTTTCTATTGAGAATTTTTCTTTGGTTTGGGAGCTTGAGGGCTATGTTAGTAGCGAGAAAATGGACATGCAAGAGAAGATGGGTTTGGGATTGATAAAATTGGAACCTTTTAAAGATACCAAAAAGTTCTAAGGTGTGATACTTAAAGCCAGTTAAGGACTTCTAATCTAAAAAAGTTTCTTGACTGCTTTGCAGACGAATAAAAAGGTTCCTTGGACATTTTTCTGTGAAGCTTTATGGATCGATTGCGATATGTGTTGCCCTCCAACTATTTGCTTCATCTAAGCAGCAATTTCATGTAATTCTGCAAAATATAGTTGGAAACTCTTGAAGTTAGCTAAATGCCTTTTTATAGACCCTAAAAACACGTATTATTCCTTCGGCTACCACTTAATCATCAAGGCCTTTGCAAATGGTACTATAACCAAACAGTATTAAATGTACCAATGGTTATTAATGAAGGACAAGAAATATTGAATATGTGGTTAGTGGCGGATCTAGAATTATGTGGCCAATGGGGCTTAATGTAAAAGTTCTGAAATTTTTTAATTGGTCTTGCATTTGAAGTACCCAGATTAGATGGAGAAGGACTATTTGTAGATAATTTTCTTTTAAAGAATCGTTCCATAAATCTACAATTCAATTAATTCAATCAATCATTAAATTTTATCCAAATTATCAAATGAACCAATAACCCACTCTCAATATTCAATAATCAATATTAACCAACAAACAAGTATATTAATAACCAAATAAACCTCAATAACCAACAAATAACTATATTAATCAATATTATAAAAAAGCAAATAAGTCAAAATTTAAGAAAACTCTTAAATCTTAATATTCAAAATAATAATAAAAAAAAATATAAGAAAGAAATCTAACCAAGAAGCAGAAGCAGAGCTACAAAAGAAGAAGAACAAAAATGAGCGGCAGAAGAAGAAGGAGAGAAAAAAGAGCTGCCAGCAGAAAAAAGAACCAGCAAAAAAAAGGAGCTCTAGCAGAAGAATAAAAGAGAAAATAATCTCCTAGCTGAGAAGATAATATAACCTATTTACTTAATTACGAAACTCAACCCCGAAGTCCTAAAGCGTCTCGTACAAACACCCCTCGCCAGCTGCATACTAGCCAACTTTTCAAATTACACAATCCTCCCCCGAAGTTTTGCTCTCTTGAACAAAAGCCCAAAAACTCTAGCAAGATTTTCCAAAAGTCCATGGGGTCGTCCGACCCCTTTTGTCTCAATGACCGTCCGCCACTGTATGTGGTTTGGTGTGCACGGGTAGGTTTCTTACAACTGAACAAGCGTATGTAAACAGGTAGCCGAAAGAAATATGTAAAATGAATTTCTACCACGGAATAATGGTAACAATACAGTCTCTAGAAGTCCTTTTGTTTCACAAATTAATACTTAAACTTGCATTTAGTTTGATCAAATGAAAATACTTAAAATTACATTGTACAATCAAGAAAGAATGTTAAAAAAATCATAAGAAGAGGTTGACCACTTTATGGCAATGTCTCCAGAACTCTTACAATTCCAGATGAAAATGAGAGCTTAAACTTAATGGTAATGTCTGTATATTTTGCATTTATCGTGACGGTACCTATGCCTTCATTGGTGTTGCATTTCGTAGGGTCTGCTTAAAAGGTAGTACACTACACGATGGGTCTCTGGTACTAGATTTTGAGTTTCATTCGCTACCAGCTTGAAAAGAATCAGTGGTGTTCTTGAGAGTAGAGGGTTGGCCGGTTGGCGATTAATGTTTTTTCACTTGCGAGATACCCTCCAATCCTCCATGCCATATTCTCTACAAACACACTTATTTAATCATTAAATGCATAATCTTCTTACCGAAACAGCAGCTTCTTGAAAGTTACACAAAGTTTCAACTTACAAACATATAAAGAAAATAGAAATACTTGCAAATGTAATTTAAAGATAACCCGTCTTCAATTCAGCTTGCCTGAAACCAGAATCTCTAGTAATCTCCGTTCATCAACTACACCGTGGTGAATTTATTTCCTAACCTTATAGAGCTGACCATGCTAGACTATAAATTAATTTTGAGCCCATCGGCAAATATAATAACAAAAGCATCCATTTTGTTTTTAGGCAAAGATAAACCAATTTCTAGACCTCCTTCTGATTCATTGGACCCATTAAGTGACATTGATCCCGTATCAAATCCAACTTCAAATTTTTTGGGCTTTCCCCACCCAAAATCTATATCATGTAGGCTAAACTTTGGCGATCCATTAATCCCTAATATTCTATCCCCTTTCATTTCGTCAAGTTTTGAGATCCATTTCTCAGCATCTTTCAAGACTCCCCCTTCACTATGCGCCATGTTGCTAATGGCTTCAGCGATCAACTTAGCCCCGGTTAGAAACCCTTCTTCTCCTAGTAATAGGAGGCTCTTTGTTGACGCGATACATACTGCCAAGCAATTACCAAAGTATGTTTCGGGTACAGGTGGGTCCAAACGAGCACGAGAATTCACTGCAAATGCCAAGTGTTCTATTTCATCCTCATGCATCTGGTCTCCACAAGCAGCACGCGATTTAGCCAAACAACTCCATACATAACCACATGCTACTACAAAAGATGACACATGCGCCAAGTTTGACTGCTGGGCCACGACCAAGTTCTTGAGCCTTTGGATGTTGGATCGGTCCATGAGAAATGATGCTCGAACCATGTTGCTCTGAGTGGGAAGAAGATGTTTAGTTTGAAAATCTTGAGGTCCGTTCATCTTTCCCATTTGCCTCCGGATAATTTCATATAACCCCTTTGAGTCAGTGATTACAGACCTATCATAAAATGGAAGGGAACCAGAAGCTAGAAATGGCCCTTCCGAACCGTTGTCTGTGATTGAAGCCCATGCCTTTATAAAACCCACCATGGTGCTAGCGTCACCGACCACGTGATCACGGGTGATTCCAATGCAAATGCCCTTATTCGGAAAAATTGTCACTTGGATAGCTAAAAGTGGGATCATAACAGAATCGGACAACTTGGTAACCAATGGAAGCTGAGGAGTAAGAGGAAAGAGTTCGCACACATTTCGTGGATTTTTCCCCACAAAATAATCAAAATCAAAATTGCACTCAGCAACTGTTAGTGGAACAGAGTCTCCATCCACATAACGTATCTCAGGCTTGGAAGTAGTACTCGAAGGGAACAATATCAAGTTACCCACTAGAGGGTAAAAATGTTTAAGCGCGAGAGAGAGGGATTGTTTAAGATTAGATATAAAGGTCGACTGACGTGATGAATAGGGAGACTCGTAAAAGAGAAGACAATGTATGGGAGGAAAGTGCAACCAAACTAAGTCGAAAAAAGTTAGTGGAAGCGATGTATCAGCCAGAATGCCGGGTGGTGGCGAGATGCGACTATGTTCAAGGATAGTGGTGGTGGTGGCGGCAGTGGCAGTGGTGGAAGCCATCTTTGTCTACTGAATTGTTCATTTTCAAGATTATATATATATAGCAAGTTCTTGAGGGATGGATTATTCTTGTTCAAGCTTCAACCACATGTTCCACGTTATTTTTTCATCGTATTTTGCTTCTTGTTAAATTGATTTAATGATAGATCTGACATATATGACACACGGTTAAATGATAGCACACTGAGTTTAGTTTTAAATTTAACTGAAGTTTCTTAAGTTAAGTTTTTGCGGCTGTAAAAGTATTCTGATGGCCAACGATTGAACGAAAATTAATCGAAATGTTCGAAAATTTGTTCGGACGCCCGTGACAAATAACAAAAATACAAAGTTGCCCAAATAATCTGGTGTAGGCCAACAAGCCATAAATCGAATGAGCAGGACTGATCAGACATGTTCCCGGCCGTTCAAATGAGGCTTTCAGAGCATTCATAGCAGGCTCATTAAATATGGTGGGTAGCTAAGATGTTTATATTAATAGCTTTGTTTCGACTTTTGAAGGATAAAATACTGTTTGCTAGAATTTTTGAAAGATGCGTCTAGTTGCGACATATATCGTTCAAGAATTGGTCCGTCTCAACACAACTGGCAGAATACTAGATGTCTGTTTCATAGTGATCATCACCAACTAATTAATTATTTTTTGGCAAAATTTTAGACCTTATAATTTGGGAAGGATCCAATCTTTAGGATAGAAACGTAGGCCACAATTTTTTATTTTTTTTATATATATAGTTGCAATCCCTACATATACATATATCATAGTATTTGTCTATTTTGAGAATTTAGATACACAAGTAGATATTAGTATTCTTCGATCACATATATTAATTTTCTCCATCAAATATACTAATTTTTCTAGACGTAGTTACTATGTTAATAACCAAGAAAATTAGTATATATAACAGAGAAATATCAAAAAACGTATTTATGGGACAGCGTTCTTTCAAAAAAGTTGAATAATTGCATCTTAACAAAAAATTCATATAAGAAACTAGATCTTAATATTTAAACATAATTAAGGCCATCGTGAAAGATATTAGCAAAAGCATAGCACATTTGATATTTGCATACATACAATCCAATTTCAAGTCCACCTTCCAAATTCCCCCTTAGTAGAGCATCTATAATAGAACTAAAATTGAATTAAAATATTTTTTGATTATTTATTTAATAAATTGTTAAAATTAACAATGCAAGTATTTCTAATGCTTATTTTTTTTCTCAATAACCAGATTTGTAGGGTCAATTACATTGATTGGCCGCAAATTAATCAATTTGATTTTTTTGGAAAAATAGGGAGAAAGATTATCAAGATTTGAAAATATTTTCTTGTAATCAATAGAATTAGTTGGTCCCTCATTTTAATTATTGAAGAATGTTGTTAACTTTTACTCACTCCGTCTTAAATTGCTGGTCCTTTTTGGAAAATTCAACTTATTAAGGACCCAACATCATCATTGCACTTTTTGCTTAATTTATATTGACTTTCCCTTTTTAACATTTACTTTATTCAAAACTTTTACTTGAAAAGTGAAAGTACAAAAGGGCAAAATAAGTATGTATTTATCTTTTATGGAAAGTGAACATTTATTTTGGGACATCCAAAAAAGGAAAGAGGGACTAGCAATTTGGGACGGAGGGAGTATTATAAATGGGGTATGCATATTTGGTTATTGGTTAAAATGTTGCTAAAATTTGATTATGCCATTGGGGTAATGTTTTTAGCCAACATTGTTAAAATTGATTATAATTACTATTTTGATTATACCATTGAAGATATTCTTAGGGTGTGTTTGATTGCCTTTTTTTTTCCATGGAAAATACCCATTTTCCACTTGATTTAACAATTTAAGGTGTACGTTTAATTGACTTTTTTTTAGGAAAATATTTTCTCACTTTTGCTCACATGCTCACATTTTCCACCAAAACAAGGAAAAAATTTCTTTGGGGTGGGGGGGGGGGGGGCGCATTTATTTTCCAAGCAATTGCACATTCTCCGAGACAAAATTTTACCCATTTTCTATATTAAAAATGCTATAACTTAAAATACAAAATTTAATATTTAAAATTTACTAATTAAGATAAATTAAATAAGATCCATCATGACTATAGAATTATGTAAAAAATATATCAATAATTTTTTCTACATTAAAAATGCCACAACACAACCAATATTTTTCGGGTAGAAAATTAAGGCAATCAAATACATTTAATTGAATTTTTCATGCAATTCAATTCTAGGCAATTCAATTGCCTGGAACTTATTTTCTTTCTATGCAAATTTCATGCTTGCAATCAAACACACCCTTAGATATTAAGCGACATTGATCTCTTATTATATAGTAATTTTAAAGAAACATAATAATCACCCATAAAAAAAATTGCCATATGACCACTGTAGACACCCCGATCCGTGACCCCCGCAAGAACCCTAACGACCTTCGAGAACTACTGTTTTTGGAGTCCGGGACCCATCCGAGCACCCGAAACTACCTCGAAAGGGTTTGTTGGCCAACAAACCTGTTTTTAAGTGGGATTGTCGCACGACATACTGGTATGTCGCGCGACAATCACTCTTATGTCACGCGACAAACCCCTCTGCACCCGACCAACTACTTTTTGACACATCACAGTGTCAGAACCCATCACTTCAGCCGTTTGTCGCGCGACAAATAGATATGTCGCGCGACAAACAGGTACAGTGAAATGGATTGTTGCACAACAAAGAGAAATGTCGCGCGACACTTGCCCTTTCTGGGGGAATGTCGCGCGACAATCTCTCCCGAGCACTATAAATAGGCCAACACCCCCAAGGGTTCTAGACGGCAACTTCTCGCCACAATTTCTATACTATAATTCCTTATTCTCTCTCATATTTTCTAATCTTTAAGCCTCCGGAAGCATCTGCGATAACATTTATTTCCGCAAGAGTCTCGGATCTAATCTTGGCACCCGGAGTGCCACCTTCTAGAGTCAGACCGCTGAAAATATTTCTAAGAGGAAAAGCTAATATTCGCCGGAGGTTTTCTCTGCCGTATTATATTTTATCTCTCTTATTCTTATATATATCGTCGGGAAGGTAACTAAAGTCTCTTCTAGTAATTAAATAAGATATTTGTATATTAGTTTTATTGTAGACTTGTTTAAAACTCGATTTTTCTAACGGGGCGCTGCCCCGCACCCCGCGACCTGACCGGGCAGGTCGATCCCCGTCCTAGTAAGCGAAGTGGCGACATAGTTATGGTAGATTCCTAATGCGCTCAAAAAACAGGTTTTCATTAGTTATTTCCAGAAAGCAGTAGAATATCAGTAAAAGCATCCAAGTTTTCCAACATAGAATAAACATACAAGACCACTAGAGACCGAAAGGGTGGAATGGGTGCTTAACACCTTCCCAAACCGTAATATAGTTCCCGAACCCTATAGAATCCTGGTTTCGTAGACAAACGTGTAAAGAAAAGCTTATCTGTAGCCTTCCCTCTTACACAATCATTTTGTCCGTTTTCTCGTAAAACGTACTGGCGACTCTGAACGAACCCTCTTGCATTTAGAAATAAGATAGAGGGACACCCGATATGAATTATCAACACATAGAAGCAAATGGAACAACGGAATCCTTTCCGATGTTTCAGACGCCCACCAAAGAGGCTGAGAACCTGGGGTCGCATTTGCGGATTCTCACAACCACTATTAGAAGCCAGGGTTTAGTAAGACTCATCTCATTCAAGAGTACGCTATTGGGTAGAAGTAACTAGATTTGTCAATGGATTGAATTTCGATCCAAACTCGACTTATTTTAATTTTTTGGATATGGATTTGAAATTTCAACCGATAATCCAATTATGATATAAATCCGCTAATGTAATAAAACAAATATAGATTTAGGTATATCCGATGCAAATTTATATTATATAATATATATTATATATGTATATTTATTGAATATATATATAGCAATGTGTAAAAGTTTGCCTAATTAAGATGGGATTTGAACTTTGAATCCTAGGCAATCTTATAGCATATGAATCGTTAGGTCATCTTTCACTTTTGTTAAATCTTTATGAGATATATACATGTAAATAGAATATACATCATATTTGTTGGTGTACTATATATAATGGGAAAGAAAGAACCAACTGCATCTTTTCACTCACAACAACAATAATTAAGATTTTTTACTTCACTTGTTACCTTAAGTCATTTGACGATGTAAAATTGGTTGAAACATGGCTTCCTAGCTTCTGTATCTTGAACATGTGCAAGCCAGGTGTAGTAAGGTGTCATTTTATGCTACATGGTCTTTAACCTATTGATCCAAGTGGAATCGATCACTATATCCACATGGCATCGACAGTCAGCAGGAGCATTTACACATGTTGAATTTGAGGAGAGTGGACAAGATTTTCTCTTCTAAAAGACATTTATCGATTAATGGTGATACCCCAAACCTTAAACATATTTCATTTACATAATTAAGCATGATTAGTATGCATCGTACTTCAGTGCATTTAGCGGGTGTTTATTGCTAAGTGTAAAAATGTTTGAATTGGAGAGTTGTATTCATGATTCATGTGTGCATTTCATATGTTAAATGTTAAGTACAAGTTATAGTACAAACTTGAATTTCACATGAGAAAGTATGAGGTACTTACATGTGTAAAGAAGTAGAAGAAATGGGGTTATACATGAAAACAAAGTGCTAGCAGTGCTTATTTATAAATTATAAGCATGTGCTAGGTGTCTTTTTTCGTTCATTGTCATTTAAGTATGACAAAGCAAATTGAGGTGCTTGGCTTAATAATAATATATATTTTACATTATTTTCTTCCAAAAAAATCTAATTATTTATTAAAAATAAAGAAAATGGTTAGGAAAATAAGAGGAAGTGGAAAAGAGAAGGGAAAATTGAAGAAAAAACATAGAAAAGCAAGATTTGGTTACTAAATTATGTTTTCTTCATTTATTTTACATGCTTTTATGATTTTCATGTTGAAAAGTTGGATTAGAATAGACGAACAAACATGTATAGGTGTGTTCTTGGTGTATTTGAGAATTTTGATGGTAAAATTAATTCAACCCGATTTATGTCGATTTTAATCGGTGAAAAAGATGTTATGTGTTAAATGATATTATTTGAAAGTTATAAAGGTAGTATGTTTGATTTGTATCAAAAAAGAATTAAAATCCTTAAAGTTTCTTTGAGTAGATAGCTTTGTGCGCTTGTGTTAGAATTTTTATAACTCTTTGTACATAACTCCAAATTGTGAATTGTAAACTGGGTTTGAAAGTAGACACTCCTAGCTTTCCAGAAATTAATGGTTCATAACCTAATTCATAGCCAATTAGTGCAATTTAATCACCAAAGTCTATGTGGTGTTTAGAGGATGTATAAGTGTTTTTGGAATTCTATAAACTTTGTATATTTAGTATAAATATGGTAAAGGGTGATGTAATCGTGGTGTGTATTATAAATCGTTGGGAATTATATTTACATGTTGTGTTTTTTGATTATGGTGGTTGTATAAGCGACTTAGAAGATGAAGATTGTGTTATAAAATCAAAGTGATGTTTATTTTTCAAGTGTTTTCCCCTTCTGTAAGTTATTAAAGTTTTATATTTGAAAATTATGATTATTAGCTAGTATTAATCCATATCAATTGTGAGATTTGTATAGGGCATGAAAAACGATATGGGCATCTCTGGGATGGGCATGACAATAACCTAAATTCTTTAGCAATTGGGGTAGGGCAGACACAGGGGGAACAAGGTGGGCTTCAGCACAGGAGAAAATTTTGAAAAACCCATAAACACTTGTGAAAAAAAAGAGTAAGTATAAGTCCACCCCTTTGCTAAGTTTAAGTCCGGCTCAAATATAATTGTGTTGTCAATCTAATTACATTTTTCCCAAAACATGTCGATGAGTTAAAGTCAGCATAAAGAATTGAGGTTGAGAATATGTTGGCTGAATGCTAATCTAGTAGGGGTGCTAATCAAATTGGTAATTTGCAACAAGTTGGAGCTATTTGGTGGAGCTCACATTATGAGTCTGTTAGAAGCATGATCGACATGTATGGTGCATCTTGCGAAGTTGTTAAAGATCTTAAGAAATGTGCAAATCTACAAATAAGGGGACAAGCTCTTTGTATTTTTAAGGTAATGGGAAGTTTTGATTTTATATTTATGTTAAATTTAGTGAATAACATTATACAAATCATCGATACACTTTGTCAAGCTTTACAACATAAATCTCAATATATTGTGAATGCAATAAAATTAGTCTAAAAAAAAAATTTCTTTAGCAATTTAGAGAAAATGCTTGGGACAATTTCCTTGCAAATGTACTGTTATTTTTCACTAGGAACAATATTAATGCAGTGAATATGAGTTTTCCATACGAAGATGGTACAAGTCATCATTGCCAATAATGTGATCAAATTATGATTGAACATCACTACCATTTTTTATATAATCAATGCCATAATAGATTTTTAATTGATAGAGTTGAAACATAGATTTGATTATGTCATAATGGAAATTCTAACTCTTAGCATAGCTTTGGATCCTAATGATTCTTTTAAATCATTTAACGAAGATAAGATTTGCATACTTGCTGCAAAATTTTATCCAACTGATTTCACTACTCATGATGTTTGTGTATTAAGATCTTAATGAATGCATTACAAGTTTGATGTTGTTTGTGATCCTGAGTTTCGTAAGTTTTCTACTTTTGCCTAGTTATTTTCAGAACTAGTTGTGAGAAGAAAGTTGGAGGATTATACTATGCTCGACAAATTGATTCGTCTTGTATTGACTTTTCATGTTTTTACGACAAATACATAGAGAGTATTTAATTTCCAGTACGAATAACATCAAAACAAATATACGCAATTCAATGGGGGATGTAGTTCTTGCCGATTGCATGTTGCTAAACATAAAGCGAGACCTCAGTTTGAAAATTGATTTACAATCTGTAATAGATGAATTCGAATCATTAAAAACTCGCCGAGCTGTTAGATACTTTCCGTTATGTATAAACTTAAATATTTAAATTATGCTATTAAATTTTCTTTTCACTATATGGTTATACTTTTGGTTTTTTTTATAATTTTTGTCTGTTACTATTAGCCCACCTCTTGAAAGATTTCTGGGTTTGCCCCTGAATTAGGGAGCTCTTTATTGCAAGCATTGCATTCCTTTAATTACACGCTATGATATTGATTTTTAGGACCATGAATAGTACGTGCATGGCCATTATGCGGCCATGATTGAGAACTCAATCAAACGATTAATTCACATGAACAACGTATGTGTTTTGTTGGTGTTAAAATCTGGAAGAGTATTTTAGAATACACGGTCAAATGATAGGGTCAAATGATTAATACAATAAATGCAACAAACCCAAAGATTCAAAGATGTATAGAGGAGGCTAGCCTCGTATGAAGATACGGGTTAGTCCTCCTCTGTGGAATAGTGCTAGGAGCTCGGTTTGTTTTGTATTAATGATAAACAAACAAGTATTACAAACTCACAAAAGTCTCTCTAACTATTTTATTCTCAAAATGTTACAATAAGAGTGTTTTCATGCTACTCGGGTTCTGACTTTTCTATTATATGAGCTCTACTGAGTGCTCTGAGCTTTTATTTCTCTTTTGTCTTCTTGCTATTGAATGCTGGACTCTCCTTATTCTTAGGTTTGTCTGGCTATTGTTAGGTTGGTTGAACTTGATTGTTGAAAGAAGTAAATACTTCTTGTATATATATGACTGGGAGGAAACGTGTGACCAGAGTTCCCAGAGCAAGTTTGGATCCATGCTTCGACCATTACCCACTTTGACCTTACTTCTCCATAAATTCTGGTGCATTAAATATAGTTAGTGTGCATTTAATGAAGGTGAGGGAAGTTCTGCGCACTTTGCGGGGCAGGTGGCAGTCGCCCATGCCTCTGTCAACCACTTTGGCATAGTGGTTTAGGCGAGAGGGAACTCCAGAGCTCGCTGAAAGAGCTCAGGAGCCAGAGCTCCGCAATTTGCTGTTCATAATTAACTCTCGAGCGGGTGTCCAATTCTTAAGGAGCTCTATGCCTCTTATAGTTACCTAAAAGGGCTTCTCCCAGCTCTTCCAGCTGGGGCAGGCCTGATAGCTGACGTGGACGGCTACGTATTAGCTCGTGGTTGGTGCGGAAAATTGGTTCAATAGTTTGCACCATCATGTTTCATGCAAGGGATCGGACTTAACAATACCCATGTCCCAATGTTTGAGGTCTATGTCTATCTGGATAGACGATACATTAAAAAAGCATGTATTGTGCCAGCTTGACAACGTGGGAGTGATGTATAAGCCCTAGCTAATTTGTTGCAAGCCCGCCACCCTTTATAGATTTTCAATTACCTCTTCTATATTTGTTTCTTTAAAATTCAGAGCATATTTGATGCATGTATAATATTATACCTGATATTATATAGATTTTTTAAAACAACTAATAACATACAATTATGTTTGGTCAAATAGTAAAGCAATACTCCTTTCATGTATAAGGTCATGCATTTGAATTCCTTAATTGAGGTTTTTCTTTCCTTTATTTCTTAGCGTACCGGGGTATTTTGCTAATTTAATACAAACACCAAAAATTTTATTTGCACTTAATTAATAGTATAGATAAGAGATTACTACTAGTAATGATGATTTTAGCTTAACCTTATGACAGATATGCTTTAATTGGCCGCTAGTTCTGTTGGTTGCGGCTCGGGTGGCCACATCTATTATTTTTCTTTTCTTTTTGCACTCTGTAAGCCAATGGACTTTTGAATTTTGAATCATTTTACTAAGGTAACTTTTTTGGACAATAGACTCTATGCAATAGATACATATATACGTGCATGCAAGTATCAAAATATTATCAATTATGCATACTATAAATACACACATATATACAAACATGTAAATACATACATATGTTAGTACACATATAGATCGTACCAAGAATTGGGTCATGGGGTATTGTCGTTGCTTGACACACAAATATAATGTGTATACACTAAACTGGCGAGCAAGTCGATTGTTACGAATTTATAATAATAAACGAACTCCACTTCAATAAAAAAATCTCATGTTCAAATCTCACAAACTGCAAGTGCAGCATTAATAATCCCCTTTCCCCGCTATAATAGTGAAAGATCACTCCAAAAAGGAAAAATACTAGCTTCAATGCAATCAATAGTTAAAAATAAATATTGCTTACTATCAGGAAATTTAGTACATAGGTTATATATATCTAAAAAAAAGATATTTTAGAAAACAAAGTAATACATATCATGAATTGCGTTCTGATCCCAAAACAAAATTTGAACCTAAATTAGAGATTCCTTATAGCCAACCAATTGTCTTAAACACTTTTTAAGAACCAGTGTGGACCGAACCTCATCCAAGTGGAGTGAGTTTTTCTATACTCTATCTCAAATAAGAGTTTTTCACTTTTGCACTTTCTTAAAAAACTAATTTTAATATAATCAAAAGTTAAGAAACAAACTTACTATAAAATATTCCACACTGATATGTTCAAACAAAAAAATAAGACTTAATTTGAGAATTTCTACAAGAATAAAAGCATGACCAAAAGAGTGATAAAGGACACAGTGGAGTGTTTCGAGAAAATAGATAATGCTATGTGACAAAACATTTCGAAAAAGTGGGCATCAATACCGCATTTGCTCCACGGGCGAAGTAACTTTTTTTCAAATGGGAGAAAGTTAAATACTTTTCCGTATCAAGTTATGAATTTTGTTGGACTTTTATATTTATCAAAGATACATAAAATTCAACATGATTAATAGTTAGTAATAGAGTTTCATTTCCTATCATTGGTGCATAATTATGTCTTAAAAAAAAGAGTAGATTTTTAATTTGGGCCATCTTTAAAAAGGTAATGCTCTTAATTTAAAACATGGAGTATTTTTCAACTCACAAGTTTTAATATTCTACTTTTAATTTTCGCCTCTGAAAATCAAGCACAAAAAAAGATTTTTTTTTAACTACAAAAGCACCCTCCATCCGAAACATCTCTCCCTAAAATATATCATCTATCCCTTGTGCTAAATTTTCTACTGTCATTATTATTGATTTTTACCATTATTAATTGCTTTTCTTGCCAATGCATCCCCCATATTGTTCTCTGCCCCCTTCTCAATTTTCATTTCGTATCTTCTAAACCGTCTCGTGAATTTAAATAACTCCCATCCGTTCTCCACACCCTATCTTGAAAATTTATTTAAAACCCTTGTCCTTCTTCTTCTTCTTCTTTTTTGATAAAATAAAATCCTTATCTTTTAACCACATGTTTTTGTATCTGAAGGGTCACTGACCCATCTGACATAATGCATTCAAAAATATAGGACAATGATCAAACTCATTATGAAAAATAATAAAAAATGGTAACGAACTTTGATCCTTTTTGCGGTTTGGTCATAGAACTTTTTTTTTGTCAAGAAGTAATTTAAGGGGACTCATAATTGTTTAAAAATGTGAGGGACATAATGCGGCACTAATACATAATTAGTTAGTGAGTAAAGTGGCAAGAATGTATGCTCCACTCAACAACCAATAAACTAATGACACATTGTCTAAGTCATTTAATCCGGAAACTAAGTACCGTTAGAATTACTTTTTGGAATGCCCTAAAATAGGAGAAATAAAGCAGTGCTTGGATTCCACATTATTTTCTTAGAATAATCTTATACTAGATTCGGGTGTTTTAGAGTTTCCTTAGTAGATTATAATCGGACAAATCAATTACTTTCTCCTTCTTTATATTTAGTTTCTCTCCTTTGAATCTGCTTCGTCGGATTTCTTTTTTCCTACCTAACATGTTCTTTTTAACCACAATAACAGAAAAAGAATATGAGGGAGAAGAAGAAGATGCCCACAGGCGATGACTCACAAGCATTCAAGCAAAATTAGAATTCAAGTATAAATAGTAACAATGATTACAATCCTATATATAACTTATAAAGGAAACTTCACTTATTCGCTAACCTCGTGTGGTGCTAATAGCGGCCTAATAATTTTGATTTTCCAACTTTTGCCAGAAAAATTTAATTTGTAAATTACTAAAATACCCTTAATAAGATAATTACATACTACAATCCTAACCTTTTTTCCTACCTAACCTTTTCTTTCTAACCCCAATAACAAAAGAAGAATATAAGGAAGAAGAAGAAGATGCTCACGGGCGATGACTAACAAGCATTCAAGCAAAATTAGAATTCAAGTATAAATAGTAACAATGATTACAATCTTATTTATAACTTATAAATGAAACTTCACTTATTCGCTAACCTCGTGTGGTGCTAATAGCGGCCTAATAGTTTTGATTTCCCAACTTTTGCTAGAAAAAATTAATTTATAAATTACTAAAATACCCTTAATAAAATAATTACCTACTACGTACAATCCTAACCCTTTTTCCTACCTAACCTTTTCTTTGAATATGCTCCGTCAGATTTCTTTTTTCCTACCTAACCTTTTCTTTCTAACCCAATATAAGGAAGAAGAAGAAGAAGATGCTCAAAGGCTATGGCTCACAAACATTCAAGCAAAATTAGAATTCAAGTATAAATAGTAACAATGATTACAATCCTATTTATAACTTATAAAGGAAACTTCACTTATTCGCTAACCTCGTGTGAAGCTAATAGTGGCCTAATAGTTTTGATTTCCTAACTTTTGCTAGAAAATTTTAATTTATAAATTACTAAAATACCCTTAATAAGATAATTACCTACTACAATCCTAACCTTTTTTCGTACCTAACCTCTTCTTTGAATCTGCTCTGTCGGATTTCTTTTTTCCTATCTAACCTTTTCTTTTTAACCCCAATAACAAAAGAAGAATATGAGGAAGAAGAAGAAGATGCCCATAGGCGATGACTCACAAGCATTCAAGCAAAATTAGAATTCAAGTATAAATAATAACAATGATTAAAATCCTATTTATAACTTATAAAGGAAACTTCACTTATTCGCTAACCTCGTGTGGTGCTAATAGTGGCCTAATAGTTTTGATTTCCTAACTTTTGCTAGAAAAAATTAATTTATAAATTACTAAAATATCCTTAATAAGATAATTACCTACTACAATCCTAACCCTTTTTCCTACCTAACCTTTTCTTTGAATATGCTCCGTTGGATTTCTTTTTTCCTACCTAGCCTTTTCCTTCTAACCCCAGTAACAAAAGAAGAATATAAGGAAGAAGAAGATGCTCACAGGCTATGGCTCACAAGCATTCAAATAAAATTAGGATTCAAGTATAAATAGTAACAATGATTACAATCCTATTTATAACTTATAAAGGAAACTTCACTTATTCGCTAACCTTGTGTGGAGCTAATAGTAGCCTAATAGTTTTGATTTCCCAACTTTTGCTAGAAAAAAATAATTTATAAATTACTAAAATACCCTTAATAAGATAATGACCTACTACAATCCTAACATTTTTTCCCACCTAACCTCTTCTTTGAATCTGCTCTGTCAGATTTTTTTTTCCTATGTAACCTTTTATTTTTAACCCCAATAACAAAAGAAGAATATAAGGAAGAAGAAGAAGATACCCACAAGCGATAGCTCACAAGCATTCAAGCAAAATTAGAATTCAAGTCTAAATAGTAACAATGATTACAATCCTATTCATAACTTATAAAGGAAACTTCACTTATTCCCTAACCCTATGTGGGGCTAATAGAAGCCTAATAGTTTTGATTTCCCAACTTTTGCTAGAAAATTTTAATTTATAAATTACTAAAATACCCTTAATAAGATAATTGCCTGCTACAATCCTAACCTTTTTCCTACCTAACCTTTGCTTTGAATATGTTCTGTTGGATTTCTTTTTCCCTACTTAACCTTTTCTTTCTAACCCCAATAATAGAAAAAGAAGAAAATGCCCACAGGAGATGGCTGATAAGCATTCAAGCAAAATTAGAATTCAAGTCTAAATAGTAACAATGATTACAATCCTATTTATGACTTACAAAGGAAATTTCACTTATTCACTAACCTCGTGTGGGGTTAGTAGCAGCTTAATAGTTTTGATTTCCACTAAAATGCCCATAATAAGATAATTAGTTGCTGCAATCCTAACTACCCTAGATAAATGCATAATCCATATTACCTTAAATAAACCTAACTACTAACAATTATCCTTAAATATAAATACATAAAAATACAAGTACAAATATAATCTTCTTCTCCCATCACTTTTTTGATATTGATTGAACTCCAACTTACCGACAAGGGTTAGGGCAATTGTTTAAATTTTGATGTTCGCCTTCAATCTGCCTGGGTCCTACAGCCCATCTAATTAGACCAAGCTTTAAAATTATTAAGGCTCACGTACATTGGTGCCATTTCAATTTCACGGCTTTGAATAGCCCCTTTCTCTTTATAGGATTCTTTTGCTCACAACCTAATATTCGACTCTCAGGCTCCGTTTGACAGCAACATGAAAAATAAAAAGAAAAATAACTAGTTTAGGTGAGAAGATGGAAAATATGTTGAGAGATGTGGTGTAATTAACTCTTACTTTTTACTGTTTTCCATGGAAAAAATTTCTTTGGTTAATGATGGAGAAAATTTTTCTACAAAATATTAAAGGAGGATGTAAGAGATATACTCACAAGAATGAGTATGAGATGGAGAGCATCTCACCGTATGTCTCAACTTATTTTCCATCTTCTCACCCAAATCAGTGTTTTTATTTTCATTTTTCATATTGCTATCAAACGGAGCCTTAGATTCTATTTAAAAATAATATAAAAAATAATAATAAAAATACTTAATTTATGTAAAAAAAATAAATTAAGGTATGTGATGAGATGAGATGTTCTCCATCTCATGCTCATTTTTAGGAATATATATCATTCATCTTTCATTATTTTTTGTGAATTTTTTTATTTATCAACCACTAAAGAAAAATTTTCATGGTAAAATCCATAAAGTAAAAAAAATATCTCATCATAAGTCTCAACTTATTTTCTAACTTCTCACAAAATCAACTATTTTTATTTTATTTTCTTATGTTGTTATCAAACATACCCTTAAATTCCTGAATGTCAACAAAACTCCGCTCTCTATTTAAATTTATGAATTCTTTATAACCTCATAACTCTATATTTATATTATGAGAATCTCACTTTTCCTAATAATTAATTGTATTCATCACTAAGGCTATCCACTGTGGATATAGTACAATTTATGTTAAATTGTTATTTTAACTAGATGAGTTTCACTGTGGGTAAATTCTAAATTTAGTTAAGACTTACCACATGGTATATGGTTATATCAATTATACCATACCCATGGTGGTAGGTAATTGCTATGGGTTTTGCAATTAGCTCTCACCTTTATTCATAGCCGATCTGATGCAATGGTATGGTAAAGAAGGCCGTCGCCCTAGGTCTCCAAAATTTTGAATTTTTTAGGGGCTCCTTAATTTTTGTATCCATGTATATGGAAATTTTCAAGTGTGGATCAGTCCGTACGAACTGATCATTTTTACGACATTTTTTCGTCGTAAAAAGACCCGATTTGTATGGACCGGTCTATACCAGAAACAAAATCTCCATGTATATATATATTTATATATTGTGTTATGTAGAAATATAAAAGGACACTTATAATTATCCAAATTACACGGAACTGTGGGTCACTAAAAATTATAGAAATAACAATAGGCTTAAACTTTAGCCAGCCCAAACTCTATGAGATAATTTGTAAAAGGGGTAGAGTAAGCCATTTTTAGTCTTTTACCCTTAACCCTAATGTAACATATGTAACCTTAATTCTATGAATATAAATAGAATGAGGGATAGCCATCAAGGGGGCTCCTTTTAGATCTTAAATGAGAGGCAGGCAAAGAGAAAAAATGTAAACTAAAAGAATTGTTTTAGAGAGAGAAAGTGGCAACTTGTATTCTCATTTCAATTGCTTTTGAGCTAATATAATCAAAAACACACACACAAATGAAGGATGTACTATTGGAACAGCATAAGCGCTACCGGGGGAACCTACCGTACCACAAAATCTCTTGTCTTCACTATTATTTCCATCTATTACTCAATTGATTTTGCTAAGAACTTCATCCTATGGGTTTGCCCAAATTTTTGGCCACCCACAATTGGCGCCGTCTGTGGGAATTCGACTTGACATTCCCGAGTTCTTAGCATTTTTCATCTTCACTTCCACTTCATTTTCTGCCCCAAGAAATTACGAGAAAGAGGAAACAAAGGCTACATGAAACATTGCTATTAACATCAGATAAGCCTTCTTCTATTCTTAATTGCATATGAGCATTCTTTTAATATTATTTGACCATTATTAGTTTTGTGTTGCCTAGCTTACTTTAAAAAGGCACATATTTGTAAAAAATAAAAAAAAAATTAGAAATTTGATTATTTTGAGATCTTGGTTCGAGTAGGCCAAAAATATATCTTTCACTATAAAAGAAAAGGCGCAAACTGATTACCATGTTGTTGTTCAGCTTGGCTGGTCAGCCCCCCTTGCAAAACAAGGGTTGGAGGTTCAATACTCGGCAGTAACAAATATTTTTGGCCGAGTTTATTTATTTCAATGGTCAGATCTATTAAAATAGGCCAAAATGCATATTGAATCCAAATAGTATGTCTAGCCGAGTTGGTCTGGCATTCGTCGTGTAGTTCATAGCACGAGGTCTTGTGTTCGATTCTTGGCCAAAATAAACATTTTTACCGAAATCATTTGCTTCAATGGCCAAAGCTTGGCCGATTAATTTATATCACAGAAATGTATTCATATTTTCAAAATTGACTCCAACCGAGTTGGTTGACTTTCTAATTCTCATTATGTACCGGTGATCGTGAGTTCAATACTTAGTGATGACAAAATTAATTTTGTAGGCTTACAAGGAGAACGACACTCCATTTTCTGTCAAATATAAGAACGAGAACAAAGTTTGCAAATATGGTATTTAGCCGAGCTAGTCAAGTGCTGAACTCACAAGCTTGAGGTACAAGGTTCAACACTCGGCCATGATAAAATATTTTTAATTCTGCAGAATAATTGTCGAGCTCACACAAGCCTGGATGAGTTATGAAATAGAAGTACGAATAAAATTTTAGAGATGTCCTTGGCCAAGTTAGTTAAGTGCCGAACTCAGAAACCCAAGGTACAAGGTTCAACACTTGTCCATGACAAAATGTTTTTAATTCAGTAGAATTATTGTCGAGCTCACACGGGCCCAACTGATTTATAAAGTTGAAGCACGAGTAAAATTTCAACAAAGTATCTAGCCAAGTTGGTTAACCACTTTGTTCCAAACATTGAGGTTAGGAGTTCAATACCCAGCCACAACTAATATTTTTGCGGAGCAGTGCAAAATTTATTTTCAACAGCCTAAGTTCCCAGGCAACTCGGCATTCGAAAAACAGTCATAAAGCAAAAAACGCGAGAACTATAACAACTAGAGTTCTAGCTTGGATGGTCGGCACTCTTGCTTAAAACAAAGAGGTTCTGAGTTCAATTCTTGGCTGTGGTAAATTATATTTTATGACAGATCCGGGGCAAGCGTGGCTTAAATGTCGAGCTTACACAAACCAGCCGTTTAAGCCCCTGTGCATCGAGCTCGGCCAAAACCCATACTCTTAATCAACTCGGCTTTCTAAACTGTCATCTAGAAGAAGGTGTGAGAGATTTAACAACTCGACGTCTAACTCAGATGGTCGGCAGTCCTGCTTAAGAAAAAGAGGTTTCGAGTTCAACTCTCAGCCACAACAATCATTTTTGCCAAGTCTAAAATCACCAAAGTCTAGCTGAGTTGATACTATCATTATGAAAGGAGAATTGAGGTTGCTGGTTCAACACCCAACAATGACAAATTGCTTAAAACAAAGAGGTTTCGAGTTCAACTCTTGGCTATGGTAAATTATTTTTTATGGAAGATTGGGGGCAACCATGGCTTAAATGCCGAGCTTACACAACCCAGCAGTTTAAGCCCCTGTGCATCGAGCTCAGCCAAAACACATACTCTTAATCAACCCGGCGTTCTAAACTATCATCTAGAAGAAGGTGCGAGAGATTTAACAACTCGACGTCTAATTTAGATGGTCGGCAGTCCTACTTAAGAGAAGAAGGTTTCGAGTTCAATTCTCAGCCACAACAATCATTTTTGCCATACAGACTTAGCTGAGTTAGTGTGTTGTATGATCAATGATCTTGAGGTTGCTGGTTCAACACCCAACAATGACAAATTGATTTTTCGCAACAAAATAAGTTCATGACAACTCTTTTAAAGATAAATCTTATGACTTTCTTACTATACATTCTTTAAATTATATAAGATGCAAATACATACTAGAAACATAATAGTTTCAATCAAGAATTTAAATTTTAAGTTAGATGCTAAAGAGCATGAACATGATATAATGAACATCAGAACCTTGAAATTTTGATACATTAGAACTTTTATACCATAATTGGCCTGAGTATACCAAACATATTGCATGCTTAAAGACCATTACTATGCAATTTATTTTGCAATTACCATTGTTAAAGAAAAACTTTGATAGCAACGATTCATCTAGAAAGCTTGTTATGTATTTACTATTGCGATATATAATTAGATGTACAAAATTCTTGGTAATTGAAAGCCATTTTTATGCACAACGTGATTAGCGTTTCTTGCAAATATTCATGTTAACCATGATAAAAAAAGGGGAGAGAAGGATAAGGTCATCGTTAGTTATGACTAAATGCTCTCTTTGGTAAGAAAGTTGCACATACAGTTATGTACTATTCCTGCCGAAAGATTGACATGATAAATCATAGTACTAACCCCCATTTTATCTTTATATTGAATAGCAGCCTTGTGAAAGCTAAAGAGGCTTGCTATAGCCAAATCTTTATAATCAAAGATTGCTAATTTACAAAAGATGGGAGTCAAAGCATGGCAGCCACATTTTGTTTCGGAACACCTTGGTATATCCATTTTGGCAATGCATTTTCAAGGCAGCCATATAAGACCTTTCTTCATCAAAGGCAAATTCTACGTAAGACCTTCCTCGCCAAGGTAGTCATATAAGACATTTCTTCGTCAAAGGCAAATTTTACATAAGACATTGCTCGCCAAGGCAGTCATATAAGACCTTTTTTTATCAAAGGCAAATTTTACGAAAGACTGTGCTCGCTATGGCAGTCATGTAAGACCTTTCTTTGTCAAAGAAAAATTCTACGAAAGACCTTGCTCGCCAAGGCAGTCCTGTAAGACCTTTCTTTGTCAAAGGCAAATTTTGCGTAAGACCTTGCTCGACGAGGCAGTCCATTAAGACCTTTTTTAGTCAAAGGCAAAACAATAAGACCTTGCTCGGCAAGGCAACAAATTGAAACAAGACCTTTACATGATAAAGGTAGCCGATTTAAATAAGACCTTTATTTTCAAAAGGTTATTTTTACTCAAGACCTCGCTCGGCAAGGCAGTGTATTAAGACCTTTCCTCGTCAAAGGCAAAATTCTACTTAGCGAAGGTAGATTTGATTTATGACCTTGATTGACAAGACAATTTTTTTAAAACTTTACTGTTGAGGGCAACGTGTCCAAATTAAGGCTTTCCATTTTGCGAAGACAACTTTTTGATGATATTATGCTCGGCAGATCGGCCCAACAAGAATTTTTAAGACCTCTCTTTTATCAGAGGCAGTTTTCATTGCAAGTGTTATTCTTGACGAAGGCATCCGAGTAAGACATTTCCTCGACAAAGGCAACTGACTAAGACCTTGCTCGGCAAAGCAGTTTACTAAGTCCTTTCTTTATAAAAGGAAAAATTTTACGTAAGACCTTACTTATTAAAGGCAATGATATCAATTGAAACCTTGCTCGGCAAGGCACTACACTAAGACCTTTCGACGATTAAAGGCGAATTTCATTAAGTCCTCTTTTTTTCATGAAGGGCAAATTTTACATAAAACCTTGATCGGCAAGATAGTTTAAAAACCCTTTATTCATCAAAAGCAATGTGTTCAAGATAAGACCTTCTTATTGACGAAAACAATTTTTTTATCATGAATCTGACAAAATCTTTTAAGACCTTTCTAAAGCTTAAGGCAAGACCTAGCTCCCACGAGGGCATTATCGTTCTAAAGCTCGTTGCAGCTAGCTGGATAATTGTAAGACCTTTCTTCAAGGGCGTTAAAGACCTCCCCTAGGGGCACAACAAAGGCTGGCTATGCTGATTAAATTACCAAGTAAGCAGGGCTCAAAAAGCCACCATAAATACCACTCTCCTGCTTCAGCCGAAACATCTTTATTATTTGGGTAAACCGCACAAAGTTTAAAGTTTCACCTTCAAAAAGTCATGAAGGCCGGGTAAGCCACAAAAATATCAGTCAACTCGGCCAAGATGATTGTTTCTGCCCTAGGGGCAAGTTGATGAGGTCTGAAATGCCAAACAAAAAATGATGCTCAACCACCGAGCAAATTAGCCTAACAAAAATAGATACAATACAAGTACGATAGAAACTCCATCCATAAAAGCCAGACAACTGATCACATACGATGGGGGTCCTAGGCCCATTGATTACAAGAGGAGGAATGTAAATCAAAAAATTAGCTCGCCCAACATCAATAGTCACCTGCCCGACAGTAGGTATTCCTTGATTCACAAAAGTTGGCCTAACAGCTGGGTCCACAACAACAATAACCTGTTAGATTGGCAAGAGAAAAAGATCCAGCAAGCCGACCATTCATATATCAATGCATCTCACTCTCCAGCCACAAGATTGGAAGTTTTTCAAGAAAGCTCATTTACAATATTTGGCGAATTATTTCAAAGACCACAAGGATAAGAAAGTTGAAAATCCAAGCACATGAACTCACCTTGGCCGCCGAGTCCTGGTGCTTGGGGGGCAATTGTGGGTCACTAAAAATTATAGGGATGACAATATGCCTAAACTTTAGCCAGCCTAAATTCTATGAGAGAATTTGTAAAAAGGGTAGAGTAAGCCATTTTTAGTCTTTTACCTTTAACCCTAATGTAATATGTGTAACCCTAATTCTATGAATATAAATAGAATGAGGGATAACCATCAAGGGGGCTCCCTCTAGATCCTAAATGAGAGGCAAGCAAATAAAGAAAATGTAAGCTAGATGAATTATTTTAGAGAGAGAAAGTGGCAATTTGCATTCTCATTTCAATTGCCTTTGAGCTAATATAATCAAACACACACATAAACGGAGGATATACTACTAGAATAACATAAGCGCTATCGAGAGAACCTATCGTTCCCAAAAATCTCTTGTCTCCACTACAATTTTCATCTATTACTTCATTGATTTTGCTAAGAACTTCATCCTGTGGGTTTGCCCAAATTTTTTGCCACCCACAGGAAAAAAAAAGTAATTTTTTTTTAATAATCACCAAATCAATGATCCATAATTTGTGTTAACACTTTTGGAGTTTTTTGACCCCGAGATATATTTTTTGCTCACATAAAAGCATCAAATCATAATTACATACATTTCATATGCACAAAGTATTCTCAATTACTTTCCTTCTCATTAACTTTTAGAAAATTTAAAATAGCATAACTGTAAATCTAAAAATTGGAATTTAATAAAATTTATAAATTTAAAACCTACTTATCGAGATCTATAAAATAAGATCTACTGTGACTACAATATTATGTTTAAATTTTTCTAAGAAAAAACATTAAATTATATATAGTTAAATTACATAATTTTATTAGATATTTTGAACCACTAAGTTCATGGTGCCCACTCTCTTCCTCTTGGTAATCTCCATGACAAAAGGCGTCATGGTATAAAAAAGATATTGAGAATTAAAAATATTAATATTGAATGCCAAAAAATAAAAAAAAATCTAATGCCTGTACAACTACTCTAAATATATAATGGCAAAACTATATTTTTTATACAAACGCATATATGAAAATTCATATTACAAAATAACCAATTATTAGTAATTGTTATATAGACTTTGTTTATTTAACCGTATATATCATAGATCATTGCATATATAGAAAAATCTAAATCAAATTTAATGTATTATTAGTATAACGACAAAATTATGTAATTCTGAAATTAAATTATTTAATCTAAATGTGTCAAATTCATTTTTTTTTATTCCAACATGCCATCCGGTACGAACAATCTCTAGTATATTATAAAAGTTGAATATTTACACACATGCATATTAACTCTTATAACACTTGAAATAATAAATTATTGAAATGTATTTTAAATATTTAGTTAAAAAAAATTCTAATTTTACATTTATAGTGTCACCTTAGGCCACGAAACTTCCGGACCGGCCCTTGCCTTTATTTGAGCTTTAAACAGCCTCTGTGTCTCAACAAATTTTCCTCAACCTCCATTGATCACCAAGATTTAAAAGGCCCTTTATCTTGTACTGATCACCAAGATTTATATTTAGACGTAGCCTCTTTAATTTCAATCCGATCTACAGTGCATACCTTCGAGTTCTTCTATATTTTACGGTGAAACGGGCCGGGAAGAAAGAGAGCTTGGCGCTGAAGAAACCTTGTTCGTCCACAAACATTTTTGGGAGCCATCCAAATCATATAATTAATTGCTTCCTCTACTCTTTACACATTCTAAAGAAATTAACATTTTTCTCATTCACCTTTAATTACAACTCTTCAAGATATTCATGAAGATCTACCAAAATCAACTTTCAACTTGTAGTTCACCTGTTCGTGGTATTTGTGTGAACGATTGTTGTTGTAGTAATTGTAAAATTATATTAGATAAAAAAATGAATTATTGAACCATTACTTGTATAAAAAAGCAAAAAAAAAAGGAGTCTTTTTTTTTTACACACGTGTATATTAATTATTCCATCTAGAAATTAGATAAAAGGGCTTATTATACATTGATTTTTACCAAAAATCCAATGAATAATATTTTTTTGAATGAAGGGCCTATTTTTAATTGGTAATTAGTGTAAGAGGCCTATTTTGTTTTATATTTTAAATGAATGTATTTGAATAAATTTAAATATCATTTAACTAATAAAAACATGTTATGTATTACCTAAATTACCCCTTTTTATGAAATTTGCATAAAAAATATGGACTGCAAAGTTCATATTGCAGTAAAATATGAACTGCAAAGTTCATATTGCAGTGAAATATGGACTGCAATATGAACTTTGCACTAAAAATATGGACTGCAAAGTTCACATTGCAGTAAAATATGGACTGCAATATGAACTTTGCACTAAAAATATCGACTGCAAAGTTCACATTGCAGTGAAATATGGACTGCAAAGTTCATATTGCAGTCCATATTTTAATGCATATTGGTATTTTTTAGTTTATTTTAAGGGTTGGGATGTCATTTTATAATGAAAAAAAAAAGACACATGTCATATTATCAATAAAATAAAAAAATAGGCCCTTTATTTAAAAAAAGATTATTCCTTGGCTTTAATGTGAAAATCTTTCTCTAATAAGCCCTTTTTTTTAATTGCCCCTTATTCCATTCTAAGTAACCTTACATCTAGTTCATTTCCAATTATAATCTTTAGGTATCAACTCAAATTTCATATACATGACCAAGGATGAACCTACATGGTCTAAAAAACGTACGGTTGTACCTTCTCAATTTTTTTAAAAATGTCCACATATATAAATATATATACAAAAATTTTCAAGTGTAGACCGGTCTATACTAGAAACGGACTATATATATAATATTATATATTTAATATTTACTTAAAATAATCTAGATACACTATTTCACTTGTCTTAAATTAAGAGTCACATTTAACTTACGTATTTCTTATTGTTGACCAAGTGTAGACCAATCCAGCTTTAAATGACCAAGTCGATGCTACGCACCCACACCTAAAATTATACTAGTCTTAGCACGATTAACAACTTTCCCAAAGACCGCACCATAATCATCCAAAAGCTGCATCACTTTCCGCACATTAGAGACAACCGCATTATAAAAAATAATAGGGAGCAGGTAAAAGCACCCTTATTTTCCATCTTTGGCACCCTTTTTCTAGGCACCCACACTTATTTTTAAAATTAAAAAAAAGCACCCTTAAATGTAAGAGCACCCTAATAAAACTGCAAAAATTCTATCATTTTTAATGCTTGTGTCAAAATTCCAATTGGCTGATATAATTTCTGGAGTGTATTCTACTGAGTTGATTTTTACAAAGTGAGTCTAAAATTAGTGTAAAAGAAGATATTGACATTTAATTGAAAAGTAATATTCAATGTCAATTCAATTATAGATATTATAATCAACTGCAACCGCGACACAAAATTTGATGTTGTATCATTAAAACTTGAGATACATACATCTATGCATAGTAATTAGTCGCAAGGTTGGTTTAGATTATCAAATCAAGTGAGCTTTGATAAGTTAAAATTGAAAGAAAAAGTCCAGCTTCATCTAGAAGCTCCATCTAGAAGGTGGCTAATTTTTCTACTAGCTTGGTTGAAATATTGGCAAAGTTGGCAACTTTGTCAATGGTGGAGAAGGAATGGCATTGGGGAAGCTTGCTATAAATACCCCTGCTCATTCCATTAGTTAGCAACAACAAGGAGGATCAGAAAAATCAGAAGAGTTCATATAGAGACAGATTGAGAGACTCCAAGAGAGAGTTTTGTGAGAAGTCTTTTTTTGTAAAGAATTCTTGTTGTTTATTTTATGGAGAGAAATAAACCTGTTTTTCTTCTCAATATCATCCTCTGATTTTTTCCAATCCCAACAAGTGGTATCAGAGGCTGAGGTTAGTGCACAGAGGAATTTTTTTCGAATTTTTCTGTTTCGGATCAAAATTTTTTTTGTCTCCGAATCGATTTCTGGGCACACTACTGGAAAGGTCTTGTTTCGAGGATCCCGGAAATAATTTTTTCAGAATTTTTCGAGCACGGGAAGGTCCTCAAATCGGCGGTCAAAGTTTGGTCAAAGTTGCTGGAATAGTTGCTTGAAACTAGCGTGTCTGGAGGTTGAAGACAACCCACGTCAGCACCACGTCACCGCCCAGCTAGCGCCACGTCAGCGCCACATCATCGCCACCTGTCTGCCACATCACTGCCACTTGGCTGCCACGTCATCGCCACGTCACCGTACAACCCTTGAAGTCTGCCACGTGTCACTCCTTGACACGTAATCATTTTCGACCCCGAAGAGGTCTATCCTACCATTTTTTACCATTCCGGACGCCACGGTGCACTCCGTTTTGTCAAATTCTGCTTCTAAATTTGACAAAGTACGAATCAAATCAGAATGGTGGCAGAAGACTCGTCATCTGGAGCTATGCTCAAACTCACAGCTACGAAGTATACTCTTTGGAGACCTCGGATAGAAGATCTCCTTAGTTGTAAAGATTTGTACGATCCAATCGAGTTTGAAGGTAAGAATCCTGAGCCCGCAAAAGAAAATGAATGGAAGAAAATGAAGCGAAAGACGATTGGTTCAATTCGTCAATGGATCGATCACAGTGTCTTCCATCATGTTTCTGAGGAAACTGATGCATACACACTCTAGAAGAAGTTGAAGGATATGTATCAGCCCAAGACAGCTCGGAATAAAGCTTTATTAATTAGACGATTAGTAAATCTGAAGTTACGGAGTGGGAAGTCAGTTGCCGAGCATGCGAATGAATTTCAAAGCTTGGTAAACCAATTAACATCAGTTGAATTCAACCTTGGAGATGAAGTGCAGGCTCTCCTACTTCTCAGTTCACTACTCGACAGCTGGGAAACACTTGTAATCACCCTCGAAAATTCAGCTCCGAATGGTATACTGACCATGGCAATGGTACAAGAAGCCTTGTTCAACGAAGAGGCGAGGAGGAGTGATGCAAGCTCAGATCAGACAGAAGCTTTAGTCACTAAACACCGAGGGAGATCACAAGGAAGAAATCAAGGCAGATAGAGAGGCCAGAGCAAGAGCAGAGGCAAATCAGTAGAAGGTAAAAGGGCCACATATAGTTGTTATCACTGTGGCCTAGAAGGCCATATGAAGAAGAATTGCAAGAAGCTATTACGAGAGCAGAGACAGAATAGCAAGCAATCGAAGGACAAAAACGAAGATACACTGGTTACTGTCACAGGAGAAGTGGTGTTATGCTCAAATGAGGAGGAGACATGTCTTCATACAGGAAGCCAAGATGTCGAGTGGATTGTTGATACTGCGACATCCTATCACGTCACTCCGCACAAAGACTTCTTCCCCACGTACAAAGCTGGAGACTTTGGTACGGTGAAGATGGGGAATAAGAGTTCTGCTGAGATCAAAGGGATTGGTGACATTCAAGTAAAAACGAATGTCGGATGTTCAATCACATTGAAGGATGTGCGGCATGTTCCAGACCTCCGACTCAATCTACTTTCAGGGTCGGCGTTTGACAAACAAAGTTATGCAAATATGTTCAGCAATGGCACATGGAAGATGTCAAGAGGTTCCTTGGTTGTCGCCCAAGGACACACATGTGGTACTCTATACAAAACACATATGAAAATATGTGAAAGCAGTCTGAATGTTGTAGAGCGTGAAAAGTCCCAAAATCTATGGCACCAGAGACTCGGACATATAAATGAGAAGGGTTTGTCTACCTTGACAAAACAGGAGCTAATCACAATTGCAAAGGATGCTACACCAGATCCTTGCAGCCACTGCTTGTTCGGTAAGCAACACCGAGTCTCATTCCGTTCATCATCAGTAAGGAAATCAGAGATGTTGAGTCTGGTACACTTTGATGTTTGTGGTCCCTTGGAGGTGGAATCACTTAGTGGCAACAGGTATTTTCTAACCTTTATTGATGATGCTTCACGAAAGGTGTGGGTTTATTTCTTAAAATCGAAGGACCAGGTTCTGGATTACTTCAAAGAGTTTCATGCCCTGGTAGAGCGTGAAACTGGAAAGAAGCTAAAATGTCTTCGCTCAGATAATGGAGGTAAGTACAGATCTAGAAAGTTCAAAGCCTATTGCAGGAAACATGGCATTCGACATCAGAAAACGGTTCCTCGCACCCCACAACACAATGGCGTAGCCGAAATGATGAATAGGACTATCATAGATAAGGTCCGAAGTATAATGAGCATGGATAAATTGCCAAAGCCATTCTGGGGAGAAGCTGTTCGTGCTGCCTGCTACCTGATCAATAGATCCCCATCAGTGCCATTGAATTTTGAGATCCCGGAGAAAGTATGGTCAGGTAAGAATCCTTCTTATTCACATTTGAAAGTGTTTGGATGTTTAGCCTTTGTACATGTATCCAAGGAGCTCAGGCAGAAGCTCGATGCAAGGACTACTCCATGCATCTTCATTGGCTATGGAGATGAAGAATTCGGATACAAGCTGTGGGATCCAAAGGCGAAGAAGGTTATTAGGAGCCGGGATGTAGTGTTCCATGAAAACCAAATGATTAAAGACATTGAAGAGCCCACTGTGTCTACTCAATCAAAGTCCATTGCCCATGATATTGTTCCTGATCCAACTCCTACACAATCAGTGACAGAGGATGATGAGGTGCAAGAGGAAATACCAGAAGAAGAACAGGAGGAAGAAGAAGAGGACATTGACCAGAGGGACACTCAATCCGCTCCACCAGAAGTTGCAGGACCATCACAAGAGTTAGATGGTGATACTCCTCCTGAAATTCAAAGTCCACAGGTTCGAAGATCTGAACGTGGAAGGATTTCGTCAACCAGATATCCAGATTCAGAGTATATTCTGCTTACGGAAGATGGGGAGCCAGAAAATTTCCAGGAAGCTATATCTCATCAAGACAACAGTAAATGAAAGGAGGCAATGGAAGATGAGATGGATTCTTTAAAGAAAAACTACACATACGAGTTGGTTGAGCTTCCAAAAGGAAAGAAGGCATTAAAGAACAAATGGGTGTTCAAGCTCAAAAAGGATGGCAACGGAAAGGTGGTGAAGCACAAAGCCCGGTTGGTGGTCAAAGGATTTCTTCAGAAGAAAGGAATTGACTTTGACGAGATATTTTCACCTGTTGTGAAGATGGCTTCAATCCGTATCATTCTTGGATTGGTAGCCAACATGGATTTGGAGCTTGAGCAGATGGATGTAAAAACAGCATTTCTTCATGGGGACTTACATGAAAAAATCTACATGAACCAGCCAGAAGGTTTTGAGGTTTCAAGGAAAGAGAACCTCGTTTGCAAGCTGAAGAAGAGTCTGTACGGTCTCAAGCAAGCACCCAGGCAGTGGTACAAGAAGTTTGACTCATTCATGAGGAATCAAGGCTATAAGAGAACCAACGCAGATCAGTGTGTTTAGATCCATAGATTTCGAGATGGAAGTTTCGTTACACTGCTACTATATGTAGACGACATGTTGATCATTGGACAAGATGCAACGAAAATAAGCCAGCTGAAGAAGGAGCTCTCCAAGTACTTTGATATGAAAGACTTGGGACCAGCTCAACAGATATTGGGGATGCATATAATTCGAGATAGGAAGAATCGAAGGTTATGGCTATCTCAGGAGAAGTATGTTGAACGAGTGCTTGAAAGGTTCAACATGGACAAAGCCAAACCAGTTAGCATTCCATTGGGAAATCATTTCAAGCTGAGTAGAAGATCATGCCCCTCATCCAAGAAAGAGATAGAGGAGATGTCAAAAGTACCATATTCCTCAACGGTAGGAAGCTTGATGTATGCTATGGTCTGTACCAGGCCAGATATCGCCCATGCAGTAGGAGTGGTGAGCATATTCCTTTCCAATCCCGGGAAAGAACATTGGGAGGCAGTCAAGTGGATTCTCAGGTACCTCAAGGGTACATCAAAAATGTGTTTGTGCTATGGGGGAGGTGACCCAGTCTTAGAAAGCTATACAGATTCAGATATGGCTGGAGATCTTGATGGTAGAAAATCTAGGGCTGGGAAAAAAAAACCAGGAACCGGAGAACCGATAAGAATCAAACCGATAAAAACCGGTTCGGTTCGGTTCTTGAAAATATGTTACTAGTTTTAACGGTTCGGTTCTTATTGAAAATTATCGGTTCGGTTCTTGGTTCTTCATATTTTGTATCCGTAAGAACCGTTAAGGAACCATTATCTCAATTTATAATTTTACATATATATATATATATATTAATATATATATAATTATTATATAATATAATATGTACTTGATAATAATAAAAGAAAATAAGAAATGTAACAAAGAAAATAAAAGTTAAAACTTAAAACAAACCCCTCACTCCCTCAGCAGTCAGCCCTCAGTCTCCACTCTCCGCTTTCTTTTCTTTTGCCCGAAAGAAACCCTAGCCCCAACTCTTAGCCGCCATCGAGTCGTCGACCCCGTCTCACTGTCTTAGCCTCGTTCCCATGTACCCGTCTCAGTCACCCGTCTCAGCCACCGTCTCAGCCCCAATCCCGTCACAACCTCCGTCTCAGCCCCAATCTCGTCACAGCCTCACAGGTACTCGTCTCTCTATCTCCCTATATCTATCTCTGCCTCTCTATCTCCCTTTATCTATCTCCGCCTCTCTATTTCTCTCTAGCCCCAATTCTTTTATTTGGTAAATGTAAAGAATGAAAAATCTTTGCATACATATATATATATGTGTGTGTCTGAGTGTGTGTGTGTGTGCGCATGGTACAGTGTACTGTTGAGATTGAGATTCTGCTTGAAGTAGGAGAATGGGCGAGTGGAAGTAAAGTGGGTGGGTGGAAAATTAATATGCTTCACGGCTAGTACTACACAAACCAAAAAAGATTTATAATTTATTGGGGACAAGCCCATGTTTCTTTCTATTATTCGGTTAATTTTTAATAACAGTTTTTTTTGGTTAACGGTTAACCAATAACCTCGAGGAACCGAACCGTTATAACCGGTTCGGTTCTTAAACGGTTCTTCATTAAAATATAGTTGGAACCGAACCGTTATAATATTAACGGTTCTTCAAACGGTTCTTCGTAAAATTACCAAGAACCGAACCGGTCCCACCCCTAAGAAAATCTACATCGGGATTCCTTTACACTTATGCAGGGGGAGTTGTGTCATGGAAGTTAAGATTGTAGAAGTGCGTTGCTTTATCTACAACAGAAGCTGAGTACATTGCAATAACTGAAGCCGGTAAAGAAATGTTGTGGCTAAAGCAGTTTCTAGAAGAACTGGGAATCAAACAGAAGGAATACAAAATACATTGTGATAGTCAGAGTGCTCTGGACTTGAGCAAGAACCCAATGTATCATTCCCGTACAAAGCACATCGATACTCGGTATCATTGGATACGGGAAGTTATGGACAGACAGCTACTGAGACTTGTGAAGATCCACACAAAGGACAATCCAGCAGATATGTTAACAAAAGCGGTTCCTCGAGAGAAGCAAGAACTATGCAGAGACATAATTGGGATGGATTGCAGATGACATATGCTTCTAAATGCGTCTGGAGGGGGATAATTGAAAGAAAAAGTCCAGCTTCATCTAGAAGCTCCATCTAGAAGGTGGCTAATTTTTCTACTAGCTTGGTTGAAATATTGGCAAAGTTGGCAACTTTGTCAATGGTGGAGAAGGAATGGCATTGGGGAAGCTTGCTATAAATACCCCTGCCCATTCCATTAGTTAGCAACAACAAGGAGGATCAGAAAAATCAGAAGAGTTCATATAGAGAGAGATTGAGAGACTCCAAGAGAGAGTTTTGTGAGAAGTTTTTTTTTGTAAAGAATTCTTGTTGTTTATTTTCTGGAGAGAAATAAACATGTTTTTCTTCTCAATATCATTCTCTGATTTTTTTCAATCCCAACAAAAATTGATCAAGCGAAAGAATGACGTACATGAAAATAACTGGCTAATGAAAAGATAAGTGTGCGTTAAAATTACAGATATGAAATATATACCATCAGTCTGTGTTCTCTGCAGCTTCAGTTTGTTGCTGTGGTTTTGTTTTGTGTATTTTTTGCTACTTTTGTAGGGATTATTTCCTGTTTTGTTGGCCTCCCTGTTTTGGCCTCTCTAGAATTTGCAAGGTGGACTATATTGCCTAGCTTTTTAGTCCATCTAGCAATTTCTTTCATTTGGTTTAGTTGCTTCATTTTCATTGTCTTTTTTGAGGTAATTAGGGAACGCCTTTGTTTCTCCATCCTTTTGTTTTTTATGCTATTACTCTTTGCCCTAGTTTGGGCATAGAGGACTTTACAACAAAAAAGAGCAGGAGTTGAACAAAGACATTTTTTTGAAGAATAGGGTGCCTTCAAAATATATTTTAATTAAGTGATTTCTTGTTTAAAAATTAAATGAGTGTTTAAACTGAATTTTAAGGGTGCTTTTACCGACACCCAAAATAATAAGGTCATCCGCATATAACATATGAGATGGAGGGACACGAGGACAACTCATACCTTTGATAATACCTTTTGAAAACATATCAAAAAAAAGCTCAACTCAAAACTTCCTCACCCAAAATAAGCAACAAAGGAAAAAGCGGGTCCCCTTGCCTAACTTCCCCATTGCATTGAAAAAACCCAATAACTTTCCCATCAACTAGAAGAGAAAGATATGCAGACCGAAGAATATAACCAATCCACCCAATAAAAATTATCAAACCCGAAAGCCTGAAGAACTTTAAACAAAAAATCCCATTCAATAGTGTCAAACGCTTTTGTGAAATAAATTGTGAGACCCATATTACCCCCATAAGATCTTTGATTTAAAAGATTGATACACTCAGAAACAGCTGCAATACAAGATTAACTCATTCGATCTTTAACAAAGCTGCAGTGATTAGGAAGAATTAATTTTCATATGATAGAAGCTAGCTTGGTAGAAATCATCTTTGGGATAATCGATCTTAAACAAAAAATTGCTAAGGGCCATAGGCCGAAATTGAGAAATTGCATTAGCACAGTGCACTTTAGGAAGAAGAATTAGCATATTAGAGTTAAGGAACTTATGCACCTACCCAACTCAAAAAAACTCTTGCACCGCACGACAAACATCATTTTGAATAATAGGCCAACATTGATGAAAAAATGTCCCATTAAAACCATTAGGTCCAGCTGCACCGGAAGCATCCAAAGCAAAGATAGCATGCTTAATTTCCTCATAGTCCGGGACTACCGTAAACATAGCATTATTAGAATTAGTAACTAACTTAGGGATATAACGCAGAAAAGAAGAGCCAGCATCATTAGACAAAACAGAAGAATATAGATTCTGATAGTAATTCAAAACACACATCTCAATCCCATGAGCATCACTGATAACCTTGTAACCATCAACCAAACTACTAATAATAGCCCGAGCAACCTTCATCTTAGCACAAGCATGAAAATATTTATAATTTCTATCACATTCCTTTAACCATCGCAAATGAGACTTTTGCTTCCAATATTTCTCTTGTCGAAACAAAGCAGCCGCATGACTAGTATAGGCCACAAACTCCTTATGAAGCAACTGAGGAGTAGCACGTTGAGAAATAGCATTTTGAATAGTTTGCAAAGCCACTGAAGCATCAACCACATGTTTGTTAACATCACCAAACACATCATTATTCCAAACCCTAAAAGCTTGCTTTAAAGCCTTCAACCTAGACATAATAGTTTCCATATGGTTACACGTGAAAGGAACAGACCCCTACACCTGCGAAACCAAACCCATAAAAGACTCGTGATCACACCAGATATTCAGAAAACGGAAAGAAACAGGAGAATCACTAGCATTAATATTAGCAGAAATAACTAGAGGAAAATGATCAGAGGCAAACCAAACAATACTTTGACAAACTAAGAGAGGCCACTTCTGTAACCAATGAGTATTACAAAAGGCCCTATCCAACTTTCTCTCTAACCGTTAATAAAGAACACGAATAACCTTAACCCAGGTAAAATTATATCCTTGAAAGGTAAAAAGTCACAGTCATCAATCATATTTCTAAAATCATCTTAAGCAACCCGAGCTAGAAGATTCCCACCCACAGCCTTATGAGCACCCAAAATTGAATTGAAATATCCTACCACCAACGGAGGAGCATTCACCAGCTTTAAAGAAAATAACTCATGCCATAACTTTCGTCTTTGAATATAAGATGTACTAGCATAAATAAACGTCACATAACTAACTACATTATCAAAATGCAACGAAACTATAATATGCTACTCACTATTACTCACAACTTGCAAATTCCAAGACAAAACATCTTTATAAGCAAACAACCAAATATTAGCTATATTAATCCCTCTGTGATTGACCTAAACTAAATCATAACCCATACCTCTCCAAAAAGAACTCAGAACCAAAGCGAAATCAACCATTGGCTCGGCCAAACAAACAAAAGCAGGTCAAAAGTTATAACAAAGAAACTTCAAAGCCTTTTGAGTAGGAGCATTAGCAATAACCCTAACATTCCAATACACAGGTATCATTTCAAAAGTTTTGGCCTTCCCCTAGGCCTCTTTTTAGAGGCTCTAGTTGCAGCCATCAACCGTTTCTATTGACTTTTAGTCCGAACCGGAGTGAATCCCATCTCCCCATTTTTAACCCCACTAATTAACTTCACCATGCTCATACTCAGAAACCCTATCTTCAACAACACCAAGTATAGGAACGTTGTTTTCACAAGGCAATCCCTCATCTTCTTCTGCCAAGTCACCCCACTTGTTTGACAGCGCAATCCCACACTCCCTAACTGCAAATCTAGAAGGAGTAACAACCACATTATTGACCTTTTTTGTTACTTGCAAATAGGTTATGAATATATAATTTGTTAAAATTATTACAAAGCATCATTAATTAAACACATATTGATAATAATATCTTAAAAAAAATATATAATGCAAACTTAATTTTGCATGATTCCTTAAAAAAATATAATTTAAAAATCTATTGCAAAATTAATTTTGCACTTCTTTTGAAGTTGGTTAAATATTGGCCCTTAATTTACAAAAAAATTATTTCTTGATTTTTTTCAGATTTTTTTTTCAAACAAACTATATTTTTCAATATCCCAATAAAAAAATGTGCAAGAAAGTGTGTCAAGAAGTAAATTAAGAGGGACTCCGAATTATTTAAAAACGCGAGTCGGATGATGTGACATTAACATATTGATTAGTGAGCGGAGTGGCAAAAGTGTGTGGTCTACCCAATAACCAATGAACTAATGACATATTGTTTGAGTCACTTTTTTTTTGTTCGAAAACTGAGTACCCTTAGAATTACTTATCGGAATGCTCTAAAGTTGGATAAATAAGACACTGCATGGACTCCACATTATTTTCTTAGAATAATCGTATACTAGATTATGGTGTTCTAGATATACTAGATTATAATCGAACAAATCAATTTATTTATCCTCCTGTATATTTAGTTTCACTCCTTCCTTGAATTTGTTCCGTTGGATTTCTTTTTTCCTACCTAACCTTTTCTTTCTAGCTCCAATAATAGAAAAAGAATAGAAGAGGAAGAAGAAGATGCCTAGGCGATGGCTTACAAGCACTCAAGCAAATTTAAAATTCAAGTCTAAATAGTAATAATGATTACAAACCTATTTATAACTTAAGGAAACTTCACTTACTCGCAAACTCCGTGTGGGGCTAATAACGACCTACTAGTTTTGATTTCCCATCTTTAGCTAGAAAAATCTAATTGAGGGTCCGTTTGATAATAATATGGAAAAGAAAAATAAAAATAATTGATTTTTGTTAGAAATTGAAAAATAAGTTGAGACATATGGTGAGATGTTTCTTATTTCATGGCTTTTATTATGGAGAAATTTTCTTTAGTGGTTAAGGAAAAAAAAAATTTCACAAAAAAAAATATGAAGGGTAAAGAATATCTACTAATAAAATGAGTATGAAATGGAGAGCATCTTATCACATACCTCAACTTATTTTCTAAATTCTTACTAAATCAAGTGTTGTTATTTTTATTTTCCATGTTATTATCAAATAGAGCCTAAATTATTAAAATACCCTTAATAAAATAATAACCTACTAACAATCCTAACTACGTACCCTAGATAAGGGCATAAGCCCGATTACCCTAAATAAACCTAACTACTAAACAATTATCCTTAAATATAAATACATAAAAATACAAGTACAAATATAATCTTCTCCCCGCATTGATATTTATTGAACTCCAACTTACAGATTAAGTTAGGGCCGATGTTTAAATTTGGATGTTCGCCTTCAATATGCCTGGTCGTACCGCCCAACTAATCAGACTAGGCTTTAAAGTTATTAAGGCCCAAGTACCTGGGCACCTTTTCAATTTCACAGCCTAGAATAGCCCCTTTTTCTTCATAGGCTTCTTTCGCTCACAACCTAACATTCAACTCTTAGTTTTTGTGTAATAATAACATACAAAAATAATAAAAAATATATTTGTTTTATATAAAAAATTAGAAAATAAGTTGAAATATATAATGAGATACTATCTATCTCATACTCATTTTTGTGAGTAGATGTTCTCAATCTTTCATTATTTTTTGTGGAAAATTTTCTTCCTCAACTACCAAATAAAAATTGTCCATGGTAAAAGTCACAAAGTAAGAAGATATTTCATCATATGTCTCAACTTATTTTCAAGCTTCTCAAGAAAATCACCTATTTTATTTTCTATTTTCATATTGTTATCAAACATACCATTAAATTCCTGAATGTCAGCAAAACCCCGCTTTCTCTGTGTTTAAATTTACGAATTCTTCATGACCTCATAACTCTATATTTATAGTGAGAGAACCTCACTTTTCCTAATAATTAATTCTATTCATCACCAAGGCCATCCACTGTGAGTATGGTATAATTTAAGTTAAATTGTTATTTTAGCTGGATGAGTTTCATTGCGAGTAAATGCCAAATTTAATCGAGCCTTACCATATGGTATATGTTTATACCAATTATACTATACCCATAGTAGCGTGGTAATTGCTATGGGTTGCAATTACCTCTCACCTTTATTCATAGCAACATTAGACTCTCTAGGAACAATAAAAATAAAAAGAACTATTGGCAGTGGCATCTAACACCCAAGCCAGCACGGATCGCATCTCCGATCTAGATACTGAAATTCTATTAAGAAAGCCTATTAACAAGAACTTTCAAATATCTTAAAAAAAAAAGAAGGTGAAGCTCTTAATTTAATACCTAGAAAGCAAAAACTTTCTCAAGTCTTAAAGATGGTTTTAATAAAAGTTTAATATCGAGACACATTATCCTATTTTAACCAAATTTTAAATTTGAGATGTATCTTAAAAGAAAAAAAAAAGTGAATTGAAGCTCTTAATTTAATACCTAGAAAGCAAAAACTTTGTTTTCAATTGTTACATTAATTGCTATGTGTTTATATATTGTTATGAATTTGGTTATAGGGGGCAGCAACAACATGCTACATAGCATTGCATCCACAACTTAAAGGGATGCATGAGTGGCAACTATTTTGTGGACAGCAATTTAGCTGAATCAATTAAGTTCACAGGTTAATGATGCTGAGTTGGCAAAAAAATTGTGGGACTTAGGTGGCGTTTGATAAAACATCTGAAAATTGAAAATTGAAATTGATCGAAAAAATTGTTTGTTTAGTTTTGAAAATTACATTTGAAAAAATGTTGTTTGTTTGAATATAACTCATCTGAAAATCAAATTTTTTTTAATACGATAATTTTGCCCTTATTGGTTTATTAATTTATTCGTGTTTTTGGGTGTTTCGGGGTAAAATAGGTAATTTACAATAGCAAGTTTTAAGTTTTCAATTTTAAGTGGCTAATTTGCCACTTAAAATTTTTGATAGTTTTAAGTGGTAAAAGTTCAATTGCCAATTAATTGTTTGAGCTAACAAACAATTTTCACACCAATTAAATTTCAAAACTTTAAGTTTTCAGATTTAAGTGGCCAAAACAAACAACCCCTTAAGTTTATGCTTAATTAGCAAATGCTCCTAATTTCCTTATGTAGATAATTGTAGTTTTGGAAGTTCAACCCATGAATTATCCCGCGTCTTTCTATGAAAATGTATATAATGGCTGTAATTTTTTATTTTTTTTGATGAAAAATGCAATCCAGTGCAGATTGTTTTTAATGTGAGGATTTTTATAATTACAAGTGGCAATAGATATAAGACATTAACCGAAGCGCAACTGTTTTGAAATACTAGGATTACTAGCCCACGGGTAGATTCTACTAATATGCAATTATTCTATGAAAATAGTAGACAATAATGTAAAGATTCTATGTATTGTTACCATTATTCTCCCTTTTATAAATTCACTATTACGTATTGTGTCTCAGCTGCATACTTGCATTACTTCTGCATAATTTCAAGTAATCTACTTGCGCAAACAAAATGTTTTTGACTATATATTTCAAGGCCTTCATTAACTAAGTACGTAAAAGACGACGGAATATATATTTCCTTCCGAGAGAGAGATACTATTTCCATAGACGATCCCTATTATCTCGTGTAGTCGTTTGTTGTTGCTAGATTCAGGTCTGGAATATAGTATTTATACAGTTAATGTTCCCTAGACAAAGATACTGCAGAGGAACCTAAAGTCAAATGAATTTTTTGTATTTTCACAGTTAAGTCACGGCAGTTTTAAGCATTGAAAGTGTAACTAACGAATTTTTGTATGTATGGAAATGACAAACTTGAGAGTATATGGAATAAAATTTGAACTACTAGTCATAATAACAAAATGGGAAGCATACAAACGTATATTTTGAATGTATGTATATTGTGGATATGTATTTAGTATATGAATATTTACAATTGCATTCAGAAGTCTAATGACGGTTATTATTTCTCTAGCCTTACGTTCATTGTGAACTTGTGATAGAAATTTTAAGTTGATTCGTCTTAAGAGCTGTAATTTTTGGTTGTGCAAGAACGTAATAACTCCATATGCAATGTTTGTTGATTACATGCCCATGTGTTCAAGAGTGTCATCACAATATATATGCATACGTCAAATGGGTATTCATTGCAATATGCATATGTCAAAAAGGAATTGAGGAAGGATGCGAGAGAATATCTGCAATGTATTGGCAATCAAAAATTTATTCACTACCTAAGGATACTTAAAATATGTATATGGGAACTTCCAGAGTGTATCCAGTACCTTTTCTAATGCCATGAAGGCCAACTCGAGATGTCAACTTCATGGGATTTCCCATACCCAAAAAACATCCAGAAAGCTGGGATTACCCTTTATTGTTAGAGCTCAAGAGGTTTTTAGGTTCAACGATTGAGTTCAAGGGGCAACATTTTGAGTTCATACCGTTTGGTGCTGCGCAAAGAATTTTTCCAGCGCTTCAACTAGCTGAGCATACCGTGCCCCGCCCTCCTTTTGGGTTCATTACTTCATGAACACGATTGGGAGCTTGAGGGCTATGTTAGTAGCGAGAAATTGGACATGCAAGAGAAGATGAGTTTGGGATTGATAAAATTGGAACCTTTTAGGGTCCGTTTGGTTGGGGGCCCTAAGCACAACATAAAAAATATGATATTTTATAAATTTATTAATAGGAACCACAGCCACTTAAATTTATTGAATACTTATAATATAAATAATAATGGGTATAACTATTGACACTCCATAAAAAAAATTAACACTCTAAAATATCTTTTAGAAATAAAAAAATTTATAACAAAATAAAAATGCATAATTTTATTTAAAGAGTGCCAACAACTATATTTATAAAAAAAATACTAATACTAATGGGGGTTTAAAATATCTCGGGGGGACCCGGGCTCCCTAGGGCCCCCCCTCCATCTGCCACTGACCAAAAAGTTCTAAGGTGTGATACTTAAAGCCAGTTAAGGACTTTTAATCTAAAAAAGTTTCTTCATTGCTTTGTGGGACGAATAAGAAGGTTCCTTGGACATTTTTCTGTGGTGCTTTATGGCTCGATTGCGATATGTGTTCCCCTCCAATATCAACTTTGTCTAAGCAGGGACTTCATGTAATTCTGCAAAATATTGAGCTGGAAACTCTTGAAGTAAGCTAAATGCCTTTTTATAGACCCTAAAAACACGTATTAATCCTTCGGCCACCACTTAATTAATCATCAAGGCCTTTGCAAATGGTACTATAACCAAACAGTATTAAATGTACCAATGGTTATTAATGGAGGACAAGAAATATTGAATATGTGGTTTGGTGTGCAAGAGTAGGTTTCTTACAATTGAACAAGAGTACGTAAATAAGTAGCTAAAAGGAATATGAACAGTGAATTTCTACAACGGAATAATGGTAACAATACAATCTAGAAGTCCTTTTGTTTCATGTTATAAGTTGTAAATAATGTATTAGGAAGGTAGATAATTTAGGAATCCTATTTAATAGTTGTTTACTTATTTGAGTAGGAGTCTCATGTATATAACTGTGTAATCTTCTCCTAATAATATAGAATATAATTTTCTCCTTCTCATAGTTAACATGGTATTAAAGTCGTACTAGTAATAGAATCCCAACTCTAGTAGATGAAGGTACAGTTGATAAAGAGAAATCAATTAATGAAAAAGAAGTTCATTCTACTCAAAATGCTATTAAAAAAAGTTCACATAATGTCGGAGAGGTGGTTAATGTAGAATTAGGTAAGATTAATGATAAGTGCAATTCTAGTTCAAGTGTAGTTACCCCTCTTTCGGGGTCAAAGAAAGGATTGACGGATGAGGACGGGTACACCTTGGTTTGTTCCAAGTCTCAAAAACAGAAGTTCAAAGTGAGGATAGTATTGTTGAAAATAGAAAGTGAAGGGGGGACTAAAGAAAACACAGAGGATGTGTTACAAGCCTCAAAATCTACTGGAGAAGGAAATGAGTTGGCATCCCATCCATCTCCTTTTGATGTGCTTATACAAGATAAAGGAAATGAGGGTTTGGAGGATCTAGAGCAATCTGATCACAGAAAAGAGTTCGAAGGAAGTGAAGAAGATGAAGAAGATTGTTGGTAAAGGACATGAATCGGGAGGCCTCTCTACATCCTTGACACATCAATACCTAAATTTGTTGCATGTTCGGGTGTCACATTTGCTTTCAAGGCTCATTGTAGGCTCAGTCACCATTTTCTTCCTCTGCTTAAGGAGTTGTGTCCACAGTTTAATCAGATGTCCTCATTAGATTGTGAGTCGTGTCAATTTGCCAAACATCACTGTAGTAGTTTTAGTCCGAAAGTCAATAAGAGAGCAAGTGCTCCATTTGAATTAGTTCATTCTGATGTTTGGGGTCCACGTCCTATTATGTCTAAAACTAGGTTTAAGTATTTTGTTACTTTTGTTGATGATTATTCTCGTACAACTTGGTTATATTTAATGAAAAGTCGTTCTGAATTGTTTTCTCATTTTTGTATGTTTTGTGCTAAGATTAAAGCTCAGTTTATTATTTCTGTCCATATATTGCGCAGTGATAATGCCAAAGAATATTTATCTTCATCTTTTCAGACTTACATGATTCAAAATGGTATCCTTCATCAAATTTCTTGTATTGATACTCCATCCCAAAATGGAGTGGCAGAACGGAAGAACATACATCTTCTTAAAACTGCAAGAGCCCTATTATTCCAAATGAATGTTCCGAAACTATTTTGGGCTGATGTAGTTTCCACAGCATGCTTTCTCACTAATCGAATGCCTTCCTCTGTTCTTCATGGTGAAACTTCTTATAGTGTTCTCTTTCCAAATAAATCATTGTTTCCTATTGAACCCATAATATTTTATAGTATTTGCTTTGTTCGAGATGTCCGTCCACAGGTTACTAATGCGCGAAAAATAGTGCAATCATAGACACCCAAGTGTAGGCGGTCAAGTTGTAGTATAGACTATGGAAGTTCGAGTGTCGAACCATAGGGAGGGGGCGAAAGCTTTGTATATCACGAGTTTATATAATAGATGTTGATTGATTATAAGTTGTTTTGTGAATTGTTTTTATGAAAGTTTGAAACAAACTCTTTAGAGTTGTGAAAATGCTCTTGTATTAAGGAAAGCAAAGGCTTTGGGGGATTCTTTGTTGTCTACAATAACTATGTTTCAATGAATCCAATTCAGCTCATTTATTCACCTTAGTGTGTTACATATTTGCTTATCAAATAGAGGTTTAGACGTTGGCGGTAAAAGATTTCGAGAAAATACAACTAATCTAACACCACTAGGCGACCAAATGAAGAAAGACAAACATCACATTTAAGGGAATAAACAAGCAATTAGAGAGTCCTTAAATATGGGCACGAAGTATATGTAAGTGTTGTAGGTGACAAAGGAAATAAAACCATACTTTACACTTTAACCACAAGATGTGACCATATTTAAAACAAACTTTTTTAATTTTACATAAATAGCATAGTCATCCATTTACAATGGTGGTTGTTGAATAATATATGCTTATTTAAAGTCCTTGTTTGTATATAAATGATTCAACTAGTACTAATCATACTTGTCATAAAAAGTCTAAGTTTCATTTATGTACTACACCATTCTATTTATCACCAAAGAATTCCATATACTTGGCATAAGGAAGCAAAGGGGATTTAAATGGAAGTTCCATAATTTTCATGGTGTTTTAAACCATAGAAGATTAGGAAATATTATCAATAGATGATAAGCATAACTATTTGACAACACTATGCATGAAGCTGGAAAGAATTGGAAACTAGAACATGTTTATTTTTACAACAAGTTCAACCCCAAACCTTGGCTAGGTGATTCACTCCTCCATAGATGATGAAAACATGTTAATAGAAGAAGTATAATCAAAAGAACACTTGTATTAATAAAGACGGAAAGAGTTTGTTACAAGTGGATGAGAATATAAGAAGAAAGTGAAAGTTTCTCTCAATTTCCCTCTCTTAATTCTCTCTCAATTACAATAATATAATCTCTCTCTAAAGTTATATCTCTTAAGCTTGAACCTTGCCCTCTATTTATAGAGGTCCTAAGGAGGTGGGGGAAAGTGGCCAAGTTGCAAAGGTAAGGTGAATTTGGACTTTGTGCAAGTTGGCAAGTTGATGCAAGTGGGAGAAAATATCTGCAGGAGACCAAGATCAATTTTGCCTTGAGCAAGATATCAATCTTGCTTCAAAGCTGCTAGTGATGAAAAGGGCAAGATCGATCTTAGGAGGGCAAGATCGATCTTGGAAGCTCTCGGGTCCTCTTTTACAAAGGCTGGTAGGAACCAAGATCGATCTTATTAATGCCAAGATCGATCTTGGCTTTTTCAAATGTCTTAAAATCTTTTTTTCTTGCCCACACTTTTCTTGATCTTCTTTTAATTCTTCAAACATCTTTTTTTTGCCATTCTTTCCAATGAATTTTCACATATCGACAAAGTACATCCTTTTGTACACAATTAAGCTTGCAAAATTGGATTAGTAACCTAGTTTGCTATTGAATCAACAAGCGGTAGTTTGGAGTTTATTTGATGTGTTTAGCCATATAAGTATACTATAATGTGCATGCATAGGCTTATACAAGTGCATTATAATGCACTTATCAGTTACTAAGTTAGACCCCAAGTCTTTGAAGTACTTTTTTTTGGGGTATTCTCGTCTTCAGAAAAGATATATATGTTATTGTCCTAGTTTGGATAAGTACCTTGTGTCAACTGATGTTACTTTTTTGGAAGAAATGCCATATTTTTCGTCTTCCACTTTAGAAAGTCAGGGGGGGATGATGATTTGTTAGTATATATGATCACGTTCCCTGAACTCGTTACTGAACCAGCGCCAGTCAGACCTCCCATTCATCAAGTCTACTCCAGACGGCGACCTCCTGATCCATGTCCTCCACCAGCTTCTTCTTCATCATCAGATTCCGTGACGAGTGATGATTTTCCTATTGCTTTACGCAAAGGTAAACATCAATGTACTTATCTTGTTTCTTTTTATGTCTCTTATGGTCACCTATCACATTCGACTTGTTCATTCATTGCATCTCTTGATTCTCTATCTGTTCTTAAAATTGTTAAAGAGGCTATATCACATCCTAGATGGTTTAATGTAATGATAGAGGAAATGGATGCTTTAGACAAGAATGGTGCATGAGACTTGGTCACTTTGCCTGCATGAAAATAGGCTATCGGATGCAAAAGGGTGTTTACCGTCAAAGTCAATCCTAATGGGTCTGTTGTTCGTTTAAAAGCCTGACTTGTTGCTAAGGGTTATACTCAGACATGTGGAGTTGATTATTTTGATACTTTTTCTCTTGTTGCTAAATTAACATCTGTCAAGCTATTTATATCTTTATCAGCTACTCATCATTGGCCTTTGCATAAGGTAAACATAAAGAATGTTTTTCTTCATGGTGATCTTAAGGAGAAGATCTATATGGAGCAGCCTCCTAGGTTTATTGCTCAGGGGGGTATGAGAAAATATGTTATCTTCGTAAATCTTTGTATGGCTTGAAACAGAGTTCTTGTGCTTGGTTTGAAAAATTTAGTCAGGCTATTGAGACGTTTGGCATGGTAAAAAATAAGTCTGACCATTATGTATTTTACAAACAATCTAAAGCAAGGATCATTTTATTGGTTGTGTACGTAGATGACATTGTCATTACTGAGGGTGATACTATAGGAATCTCATCTCTTAAGTCCTTCCTTTATGCTCAGTTTCATATAAAGGACTTAGGGATGCTAAAATACTTTTTGGGTGTCGAAGTCATAAGGAGTAAAAATGGTATTTTTCTATCTCAGAGGAAATATGTTCTTGACTTACTAGCTAAGATAGGGAAGTTGGTGGCAAAGCCATGTAGTACTACGATGATTCCTAATGTACAATTGACAAAAGATGATAAACTATTTGAGGATCCTGAGAAATATCGAAGATTGGTGGGAAAGTTGAACTATCTTACAGTGACTCGTTCGGATATTGCGTATTCTGTCAGTGTGGTGAGCCAATTTATGTCGTCCCCAACAATTCATCATTGGGCAGTGTTAAAACAAATTTTGTATTACTTAAAAGGAGTACCTGGACGTGGTATCTTATACGCCAATCATGGACACACTCGTATTGAAGGTTTTTCAAATGCAGATTGGGCAAGTTCGAAGGTGGATAAAAAATCCACATTAGGCTATTGTGTCTTTGTTGGACGCAATTTGGTCTCATGGAAAAGTAAAAAGCAAAATGTTGTGTCACGATCCAGTGCAGAATCAAAATATAGAGCTATGGCCCAGTATGTGTGTGTGAAATAATGTGGATATGTCAGCTCTTAAATGAAGTAGGGATTAAGACTTCGATACCGGCTAAATTGTGGTGTGATAATCAAGCTGCCATACATATTGCGTCCAATCCCGTGTTTCATGAATGAACAAAACATATTGAACTCAATTGCCATTTTGTTCACAAGAAGATACAGCAAGGCTTAATTTTCACAGGATATGTGAAGACTGGAGAGCAATTGGGTGATCTTTTCACGAAAGCCTTAAACGAGGTTCGGGTTGAATATCTTTGTAACAAGTTGGGCATGATCAATATATATATATGCTCCAGCTTGAAGGGAAGTGTTATAAGTTGTAAATAATGTATTAGGAAGGTAGATAATGAGTTTTTAACATTTTTGTCCCTTCATGTTTACTCGAATTGTCACTTTCGTCCCTAATATTCATTTTTTGACTTTTCACACCTTAATATATCTGCCGCGTGTCATTTTAGTCCCTCAAACCAACTTCAGTTAATTTTGTGGACAGAAAAACTGGGCTGGAGGGGTATAGAATGAAATTCATCATTTATTTTTTTCAGCCAATTTTAGATATATACATATATGTATATATCTTTCCCTCCATTAAAATAAAAAAAACAGAGAATGAATAAAGAGATCAAGAGAGAGGCGAAAGAAAATCGATGGGGTCATGTTGTTTCAAGCATAAAAGAATTGACACACTCGGCAAAAGCAATGAATAACGAAGGAGGATGATGAGGAGAAATGAGCGGAAGGAAGAAGAAGACAGAGAAAGAAGAAGATGAAGTGGAAGGGCTTTTGCGAGCCACAGAGGACTCCATGCTCCTCAAGCTTAGCATCAACTCCCACATGTCACGCGGCTCTTCCTCCACCATAATCGATCCAGATCTCGACCGTCGCTTCCAAGCCCTAAGATCCAAACCAAACCTAACCACTTCTTCAAAATCCCACCCAAATTCAGAACTACCAAATCCCCCACCATCAATTTCATCAGTATCCACTGATCTTAATCTCAATTCGAACTACAATCCTCAAGGAGACAACTTATTTGCTCGATTTACTGCTCTTGAGAGCTTTATTCCCGCTCATTCTTCTTCTCCTTCTTTAAACGAGTTGCAGAAGAAATTCGAGAACGGTGATGATGAAGAAGATAAGGTTAAGAAGTTGATGAGGTGGGTTGTGGACGCTGCTCGCCTCAATCTCTCTCTTCCATCCGATAGCAATGGTGAAGATAATACTGATCAAAGCGTTGACGAAGATAAAGTGGATAGAAAGAAGAAAAGGGAAAGCAAAAATGATTATTTCCTACGTTTATTAACTGATGATGAACATGAAGTTTGATGTTTGGTTTAAAATAGCTGCAAAATTGAGGAGGAACAAAATTTAATATGTATTTATGGGTTTTGTGAATTTGGGGTTTTGAAAAAGAAGATGAAGAAGAATAAATGCATTTTTCCTTTTATACCCCCTCCAGCACGTGTTTTCCGTCCAACAAATTAACGGAAGTTGGTTTGAGGGACTAAAGTGACACACAGCAGATACATTAAGGTGTGAAAAGTCAAAAAATGAATATTAGGGATGAAAGTGACAAGTCGAGTAAACATGAAGGGACAAAATGTTAAAAACTCGTAGATAATTTAGGAATCCTAATTAGTATTTGTTTCCTTATTTGAGTAGGAGTCTTATGTATATAAGTGTGTAATCTTCTCCTAATAATATATAATATAATTTTCTCCTTCTCATATATAGTTAACATTTCACAAATACTTAAACTTACATTTAGTTTGATCAAATGAAAATACTTAAAATTACATTGTACAATCAAGAAAGAGTGTTAAAAAACCATAAGAAGAGGTTGACCACTTTATGTCAATGTCTCCAGCAACTCTTACCATTCCAGATGAAAATGAGAGCTTAAATTTAAATAGTAATGTCTTTATATTTTGCATTTATCTTCACGGTACCAATGCCCTTCATTGGTGTTGCATTTCATAGGGTCTGCTTAAAAGGTAGTTCACCACACGATGGGTCTCTGGTACTAGATTTTGAGTTTTATTCACTACCAGTTTCAAAAGAATCAGTGGTGCGCTTGAGATTAGAGGGTTGGCGATTAACGTTTTTTCACTTGCGAGATACCCTCCAATCCTCCAAGCCGTATTCTCTACTAACACACTTATTTTATCATTAAATGCATACTCCTGTTACCGAAACAGCAACTTCTTGCAAGTTACAAAAAGTTTCAACTTACAAACATATAAAGAAACTAGAAATACATGAAAATGTAATTTAAAGATAACCCGTCTTCAATTCAGCTTGTCTGAAACCAGAATCTCTAGTAATCTCCGTTCAACTATACCGTGGTGAATTTATTTCCTAACCTTGTAGAGCTGACCATGCTAGACTATAAATTAATTTTGAGCCCGTCGGCAAATATAATAACAAAAGCATCCATTTTATTTTTAGGCAAGGATAAACCAATTTCTAGACCTCCTTCTGATTCATTGGACCCATTAAGTGACATTGATCCCGTATCAAATCCAACTTCAAATTTTTTGGGCTTTCCCCACCCAAAATCTATATCATGTAGGCTAAACTTTGGCGATCCATTAATCCCTAATATTCTATCCCCCTTCATTTCGTCAAGTTTTGAGATCCATTTCTCAGCATCTTTCAAGACTCCCCCTTCACTATGCACCATGTTGCTGATGGCCTCATCGATCAACTTAGCCCCAGTTAGAAACCCTTCTTTTCCTAGTAATAGGAGGCTCTTGGTCGATGCGATACATAGTGCCAAGCAATTACCAAAGTATGTTTGGGGTACAGGTGGGTCCAAATGAGCACGAGAATTCACCGGAAACGTAAAGTGTTCCATTTCATCCTCATGCATCTGGTCTCCACAAGCAGCTCGCGATTTAGCCAAACAACTCCATACATAACCACATGCTACTACAAAAGATGACACATGCGCCAACTTTGACTGCTGGGCCACGACCAAGTTCTTGAGCCTTTGGATGTTGTTTCGGTCCATGAGAAATGATGCTCGAACCATGTTGCTCTGAGTGGGAAGAAGATGTTGAGTTTGAAAATCTTGAGGTCCATTCATCTTTCCCATTTGCCTCCGGAAAATTTCATATAACCCCTTTGAGTCAGTGATTACAGACCTATCATAAAATGGAAGGGAACCAGAAGCTAGAAATGGCCCTTCCGAACCGTTGTCTGTGATTGAAGCCCATGCCTTTATAAAACCCACCATGGTGCTAGCGTCACCGACCACGTGATCAGTGGTGATTCCAATGCAAATGCCCTTATTCGGAAAAATTGTCACTTGGATAGCTAAAAGTGGGATCATAACAGAATCGGACGACTTGGTAACCAATGGAAGCTGAGGAGTAAGAGGAAAGAGTTCGCACACATTTCGTGGATTTTTCCCCACAAAATAATCAAAATCAGAATTGCACTCGGCAACTGTTAGTGGAACACAGTCTCCATCAACATAACGTATTTCAGGCTTGGAAGTAGTACTCGAAGGGAACAATATCAAGTTACCCGCTAGAGGGAAAAAATGTTTAAGCGCTAGTGAGAGCGACTGTTTAAGATTAGATATAAAGGTGGACTGACGTGATGAGTAGGGAGACTCGTAAAAGAGAAGACAATGCATAGGAGGAAAGTGTAACCAACCTAAGTCAAAAAATGTTAGTGGAAGCGATGTATCAGCCAAAATGCCCGGTGGTGGCGACATGCGACTATGTTCAAGGATAGTGGTGGTGGTGGAGGCAGTGGCAGTGGTGGAAGCCATCTTTGTCTACAGAATTGTTCATTTTCAAGATTATTTATATAGCAAGTTCTTGAGGGATGGATTATTCTTTTTCAAGCTTCAACCACATGTTCCACGTTATTTTTTCATCCTATTTCGCTTGTTGTTAAATTGATTTAATGATAGATCTGATACATACGACGTACGGTTAGGCCACAATAGTATTTAATTCACACTTTAAAGCTCCGTTTGACAACAACATGGGAAATGAAAATAAAATCAACTAATTTAGGTGAGAAGATGAAAAATAAGTTGGGGCATATGGTAGAATACTCTCCTTCTCATACTCATTTTTATGAGTATATGTCATCTATCCTCCTTTAATATTTTGTGGAAAATTTTTCTACACCATCACCCAAAGAAAACTTTGTCATGGAAAAAAGCAAAATGCAAGAGTTAATCTCACTATAGCCCTCAACTTATTTTTCATCTTCTCACCTAAATTAGTTATTTTTCTTTTCATTTTCCATGTTGCTATTAAATGGAGCCTAAGTTGCCGAAAATCCACCGAGAGTGGTTAAATGATAGCACACTGAGTTTAGTTTTAAATTTGACTGAGAGTTTCTCAAATCAAGTTTTTGCGGCTGTAAAAATACTCTGATGGCCAACGATTAATTAGTGTTAGACGAACGAAAATTAATCGAAACGTTGGAAAATTAGTTTGGGCGCCTGTGACAAATAACAAAAATACAAAGTTGCCCAAATAATCTGATGTAGGCCAACAAGCCATAAATCAAATGAGCTGGACTGATCAGACATGTTCCCGGCCGTTCAAATGAGGCTTTCATGAGCATTCATAACAGGCTCATTAAATACGGTGGGTAGTGACATATATCGTTCAAGAATTGGTCCGTCTCAACACAACTCGCAGAATACTAGATGTCTGTTTTATAGTGGTCATCATCAACAAATTAATTATTTTTTGGCAAAATTTTAGACCTTATAATTTGGGAAGGATCCAATCTTTAGGATAGAATTCTTTCAAGATGTAGGCCACAAATTTATTTATTTATTATTTATTTTTATATATATACTTGCAATCCCTATATATACATATATCATAGTATTTGTCTATTTTGAGAATTTAGATACACAAGTAGATATTAGTGTTTCCCGATAACATATATTAATTTTCTCCATCAAATATACTAATTTTTCTAGTCGTAGATAGTACATTAATAACCAAGAAAATTAGTATATATAACGGAGAGATATCAAAAAATGTATTTATGGGACAGCGTCCTTTCAAAAAAGTTGAATAGTTGCATCTAAACAAAAATTTCATATAAGAAACTAGATGTTATTATTTAAACACAATTAAGGCCAACGTGAAAGATATTAGCAAAAGCACAGTACATTTGATATTTGCATACATACAATCCAATTTCAAGTCCACCTTTCAAATTCCCACTTAGTAGAGCATCTATAATACAACAAAATTGAATTAAAATATTTTTTGATTATCCATTTAATAAATTGTGATAGTTAACAATGTAAGTATCTCTAATGCTTATTTCTTTCTCAATAACCAGATTTGTAGGGTTAATTACATTGATTGGCCACAAATTAATCAATTTGATTTTTTTGGAAAAATAGGGAGAAAGATTATCAAAATTTGAAAATATTTTCTTCTAATCAATAGAATTAGTTGGTCCCTCATTTTAATTATTGAAAAATGTTGTTAACTTTTATTATAAATGGGGTATATATATTTGGTTATTGGTTAAAAGATTGCTAAAATTTGATTATGCCATTGGAGTAATGTTTTTAGCCAACACTGTTAAAATTGATTATAATTACTATTTTGATTATACCATTGGAGATACTCTTAGGGTGTGTTTCATTGGCTTTTTTTTTCCATGAAAAATACCCATTTTCCATTTGATTTGACGATTTAAGGTGTTTGATTGGCTTTTTTTCTAGAGAAAATATTTTCCCACTTTTGCTCACATGCTCACATTCTCCACCAAAATAAGGAAAACATTTTCTTTGGGGAGGGGGGGGGGGAGTTGTATTTATTTCCAAGCAATTGCACATTTTTCGAGACAAAATTTTACCTATTTTCTATATTAAAAATGCTATAACTTAAAATAGAAAATTCAAAATTTAATATTTAAAATTTACTAATCAAGATCAATTAAACAAGATCCATCATGACTATAGAATTATGTAAAATAAAATATCAATAATTTTTTTTACATTAAAAATGCCACAATACAACCTGTAGGTCGGAAAATACCCTAGAGGGGGGTGAATAGGGTTTTAAAAACTTAATGCGGAATTAAAACGTTTTTAAAATATTAAGCAAAGCAACTTAGTTAAATAAATTTATCAAGGAAAACAATCAATTAAATAATCAATCCCAAGAATAAGCAATAATATAAGCAACTTCAATCAATTAATATAACAAATAAATAAAGAGATTGAGTAAGAAAGATTGAACCAATTTGAAGTCGAAGATTTTTTGTTCACACGGTTCGGCTTGTTCCCCCTACTCCGCGCTCAGTTAGTTCCCCGAGAATTTTCACTATAACCGATCTCCTTCCGGGTGAAGATCAAACCTCTACAAGTGTATTCTTATCACACACTCTCACAAGTATTGAAAACACCTTCAATACTTTCACAAGAAATTCCTCTTGCTAATCTATGAGATACACCTCTTACAATTATGATTCAAATGAGTTTTGGTGACAAACACCAATATACAATATCTCTCTTGTATATGACAAAATACAAATGAAGCTCACACTAAGAGATATCAAAATTGATCAAAGTATATAGCTCAAAAATGAAGAATTTGATCAATAAAATGAATTGAATACTTGAACAACTTTGTATATATGTAAAATAAGTTTGTAGAATGATTCAAGTGTGTTAAAAACATGTCTAAAGACATCATATATATAGCTTGCAAAACCATATGGCCGTTGGGGATGATTAAGAGAGGTTTTGGCTCCAAAGTATACATTTTCAAACTTTCCAACAGCTAGTTTTGACAAACAAATTCAAAATTGTTTTGTTAATTTATCCCAATTAGACCGTTGGATCATGCTCAAATTGTAGTCAAAATTGCCAGGAGATGTTGTCTAACTACTGTAAAAATTTCAAAATGATCGGAGTTCGGGAAGGCCTTCATATTACTGTTAGATTAAAACTGGGCAAAAATTGAGCGAATTTTAAATGTAAAATAAAAATATTTTTGCAATTTAACAATTTAGTGCCAAATAAAATTCTAATGACTTTTGAACTTCAAATATATGTTTCTAAGATACCTATTTTTATTATAGCTTAAAATATGATCATTTAAAATTAATATGAATTTATTTTGAAACTCGGATTTTGTAAAATGATGTTTTTCAAATAAATTCAATTTCAAGCTAGTTTGAATCAATCTTTAAAAGATGCAAGAACATGTTTGAGCTATAGGGATTTGATCAATAAAGTATTTTTACATAAAATCTAAGCACTCACTCAATTTAATGATAATTCGAGTCTTCGTGATGCTTGATTTTCTTGTGCGTATCTTCACTTGTTTGATGTTCTTGATCCTTTCTTAGTTTTTGATAACTTGTAAAATATGTGGAGATCATTCTTGTGCATATCTTCACTTGCTTGATGATCTAGATCTTTTCTTGGCTTCGTTTAGCACAGGTATATCACTTGAGTTCATTTCTTGTGAGTAGATGCGTTTGTAAAGCTTGTGTGAGATTTTGATTACTTCGGTTTGAAGTTACACTTGGTCGGAAGATATATCGGTTAAAATGGCTATCATCATTAGAATAATCGAGTTAAATAACACTATATTAACTTATTGTAATTATCAAAATAAGATTAATTGACTTTAAGGTCAACACAACCAATATTTTTCGGGTAGAAAATTAAGGCAATCAAACACATTTAATTGAATTTTCCATGCAACTCAATTCGAGGCAATTCAATTGCCTGGAATTTATTTTCTTTCCATGCAAATTCCATGCTTGCAATCAAACACACCGTTAGTTGTTAAGCGACATTGATCTCTTATTATATAGTAATTTTAAAGAAACATAATAATCTCCTATAAAACAAATTGTCATATGACCACTATCAGAAGCTAGGGTTTAGTAAGACTCATCTAATTCAAAAGTACACTATTAGGCAGAAGTAACTAGATTTGTCAATGGATTGAATTTCGATCCAGACCCAACTTATTTTAATTTATCGGATATGGATTTGAAATTTCAATCCGATAATCCAATTATGATATAAATCCACTAATGTAATAAAATAAATATAGATTTAGGTATATCCTATCAGATTTTATATTATATAATATATATTCTATATGTATATTTATTGAATATATCTATAGCAATGTGTAAAAGTTTGCCTAATTAAGATGAGATTTGAACTCTGAATCCTAGGCAATCTTATAGCATATGAATCGTTGGTTCATCTTTCACTTTTGTTAAATCTTTATAAGATATATACATGTAAATAGAATATACATCATATTTACTGGTGTACTATATATAATGGGAAAGAAAGAACCAACTGCATCTTTTCACTCACAACAACAATAATGAAGTTGCGACAAATATCGTTCAAGAATTGGTCTGTCTCAACACAACTGGCAGAATACTAGGGGGTTTTTTGGTAAATGTTTTGAGTTAAGTTTTTAAGTTGAGTTTTTAAAATATGGTGTTTGGTAGAATTTAGAAGTATGTTGAAAAATGTATTTGATTTTTTTTTGAGTTTTTTTCAACCAACTAAAAATCTCATAAAAAAATTTCAAAAAATAGTCAAAATGGAATCTTATTTTATAGATCTTGATGAGTATGTTTTTAAATATAATATTTTTTATTTTAATTTTGATTTTTGAAATTTAAAGTTATAGTGTTTTAAAAGTTTTTTTTCAGAGAGAGAGAGTTAAAGTTAAGGTTTTTTTGGGAAGTGTAAAAATATAGTTGATTTTGAGTTGAGTTTTTAAAATTTGGAGAAAAAAATAAAAAGAGAGAGCCACCAAATTAAATAAGGCTAGATGTCTGTTTCACAGTGATCATCATCAACTAATTAATTATTTTTTGGCAAAATTTTAGGCCTTATAATTTGGGAAGGATCCAATCTTTAGGATAGAATTCTTTCAAGATGAAGGCCACAAATTTTTATTTTTATTTATTTATATATATATAGTTGCAATCCCTATATGTACAAATATCATAGTATTTGTTTATTTTGAGAATTTACATACACAAGTAGATATTAGTATTTCTTGATCACATATATTAATTTTCTCTATCAAATATACTAATTTTTCTAGACATAGATACTATATTTGTAACCAAGAAAATTACTATATATAACGGAGAGATATCGAAAAACGAATTTATGGGACATTGTCCTTTCGAAAAAGTTGAATAATTGCATCTTATCAAAAAAATCATATAAGAAACTAGATCTTAATATTTAAACATAATTAAGGCCATCGTGAAAGATATTAGCAAAATCATAGTACAATTGATATTTGCATACATACAATCCAATTTCAAGACCACCTTCCAAATTCCCACTTAGTAGAGCATCTATAATAGAACTAAAATTGAATTAAAAAAAATTTTGATTATCCATTAAATAAATTGTTAAAGTTAACAAAATAAGTATTTCTAATGCTTATTTTTTTTCTCAATAACTAAATTTGTAGCATCAATTACATTGATTGGCCACAAATTAATCAATTTGATTTTTTTGGAAAAATAAGGGGAAAGATTATCAAAATTTGAAAATGTTTTCTTCTAATCAATAGAATTAGTTGGTCCCTCATTTTAAGTATTGAAGAATGTTGTTAACTTTTATTATAAAGGGGGTATATATATTTGGTTATTAGTTAAAAAGATTGCTAAAATTTGATTATGCTATTGGGGTAATGTTTTAGCCAACATTGTTAAAATTGATTATAATTGCTATTTTGATTATACCATTAGAGATACTATTAGTTATTAAGCGACATTGATCTCTTATTATATAGTAATTTTAAAGAAACATAAAAATCTCCCATAAAAAAAATTGTCATATGACCACTATCAGAAGCTACGGCTTAGTAAGACTCATCTTATTCAAGAGTACGCTATTGGGTAGAAGTAACTAGATTTGTCAATGGATTGAATTTCGATCCAAACCCGACTTATTTTATTTTATTGGATTTGGATTTGAAATTTCAATCCAATAATCCAATTATGATATAAATTGGCTAATGTAATAAAACAAATATAGATTTAGGTATATCCTATCCAATTTTATATTATATAATATATATATATTCTATATATATATATTGAATATATCTATAGCAATGTGTAAAAGTTTGCCTAATTAAGATGAGATTTGAACTCTGAATCCTAGGCAATCTTATAGCATATGAATCGTTGGTTCATCTTTCACTTTTGTTAAATCTTTATAAGATATATACATGTAAATAGAATATACATCATATTTACTGGTGTACTATATATAATGGGAAAGAAAGAACCAACTGCATCTTTTCACTCACAACAACAATAATGAAGACTTTTTACTTCACTTGTTACCTTAAGTCATTTGTCGATGTAGAATTGGTTGAAACATGGATTCCTAGCTTTTGTATATTGAACATGTGCAAGCCAGGTGTAGTAAGGTGTCATTTTACGCTACATGGTCTTCAACCTGTTGATCCAAGTGGAGTTGACCACTATATCCACATGGCCTCGATAGTCAGCAGGAGCATGTACACTTGTTGAATCTGAGGAGAGTGTGTTGGTCGGATAATGACCCTAGAGAGGGGGGGGGGTAAATAGAGTTTTAAAAACTTAATGCGGAATTAAAACGTTTTTAAAATGTTTAAACAAAGCAACTTAGCTAAGCAACAATATTAAGGAATTAATCAATTTCAAGTAATCAATCTCAAGACAAGCAAATAAGCAATCTCAAAATACAAGTAATAATATAACAATAAAAATAGAGCTTGAGTTTAGAAAGATTAAACCAATTTGAAGCTCAAGACTTTTTGTCCTCACAGTTCGGTTTTCTAAACCATACTTCCGCGCCCAGTTAGTTTTCCGAGAATTTTCACTATTCAATCTTCTTTGGGTGAAGATCAAACCTCAATATAAATATTGTTATGCACACAACACTCACAATGTAGATTCACTACACTTTTCACAAGATATGCTCTCTTGCTCTACAAAAAGACAAACTCTCTTTTGAAAAGAAGAATGAAATGTTTGTGATGATACACACCAATACAATAACTCTCAAGTGTTTACACTGAAAATGCTGACACTAAGATTATCAAGTTTGGATCTCAAAATATATTCAAAAAGAAGAAAATGTGTTCTGGAATCTTTGTACAATACTATCAAATACATAGAGTAGTAGTAATGATTCAAGGTATGTTAAAACATGTCTAAGACCTGGACATTATGTTCTCTTCTATGCAAAAGATATGGGTTGGTTTGTATGAAACCTTGAAAGGGTTAATAGGCCGATTTTGGATAATAACAATTTGTCAATCATGTGTAATTTATTATCTTAAGCATGTGATTTACTTGATATATGGAGAATATTATAGATTTCTTGATTTGGAAGGAATTCAATGAAAGCATGATTCTAAAGGAAGTTCTTGTGTGTGACATAGGATTCAATCAAGTCTTATCCGAACAGTTCAACTAAGCATTATAAATTATCTGAATCAAATATCCATTTTATTGGAAGGTGTTGGGACAAAGACAAGTAAGGATTATATCGACTCACAAGTGTCAATGTCAAATCCATTAGATTGATCAAGAACCATATGATCAAGGGAGAAAAGTGTTGACCAAGTGTGACTTTTAGAAACAAAATCAGATGGGGTTCAAATTGGGGGAAACAAATCGAAGCATTCGAAGACTGACCTATTCGGTTTAATTGAGTGATTATGTGAGGAGGTAAAGTTTCTTATTTGATTGGATTTATATAGCTGAAACATAAACTTGCTTTGATAATTGATCAAGAATCAAGTGGTTGGAAATCAAATCATTTGAAAACATTCATTTTGCAAAAACCGGTTTTGAAATAAATTCATAATTATTTCATATGATTTTTATGAATTTTGATACAAATGAACATATTGGTAAGAGTCTTAGAAACTTATTTGGAATCCCCAAGCATGAGTAATTTTGGAACCATATGAAAAAGTTGGAAAAATTGGCACAAAAATCCCCACTCTGAGTGCCATTGATAGGACTCCATTGAAAGTGCTGGAGTCGATTGGAAATTGGGTTGTGACTCCATGTGGAGACTCAGGTGAGTGGAACCCTATGAGAAAAACTAGGTGTTGTTGGATGGACTTTGTTAATGTGCATTTTTGGCCCCATTAATTATTGAAAAAACCTGGGAACGGCTATATCACTTTTGTGGACTATAAATATTGACTTCCAAGACTCATAATCTATAAATATGAATCATTCATAATCTTCATATTCATCTATGTTTTTGATTCAAAGATTCAAGAAATTGTTTTTGATCAATTGTCATCATTTTGAGCTGTGATCATCTTGATTCAAGATAGAGATAACTCTGAGTGTATTCAATTTGTATTCTTTATACATTTGAGAGATTATTTTAAATTGGTGAGATTCTCAAGTGGTTAAGATTTCATGTGAGAGGTAAATCTCATGGGTAAAAAACAGGTAAATTCTGTGTTTAGTTTGTTGTGGAAAGGTTAAATTTTACAAGGTTATCTTGCAAGAGGGTATCTTGTGAGGAGTAATTATGGTGTAGTAATACTTGTAGTTAGTGTGTGAGACACACACTTGTAGAGTGTCTTGATCTTCACCCGTTGACCTAGGAAAATGTGATTTTAGTGAAAATTCTCGGGGAACTAACCGAGCGCGGACTATGGTTTGGTAAACCAAAACCGTGTGGACAAAAAGCCTTGGATTTCAAATCGGTTCAATCTTTCTTACTCAATCTCTTTATTTACTTGCTATATTATTGTTTGCTTGAGATTGTTTATTTGATTGCATTCCTTGATAATTTGTTTTGTAAATTTGTTTTACTTAAACATTGTTAGAAAAGTTTTTAAATTCCGCACTAAGCTTTATAAAACCTATTCACCCCCCCTCTAGGGTTGAAATCCGACCAACAGGGGTGATTAAGAAAGTTTTTGGGTCAAAGGTATACATTTTCAAACTTTTTAACAGTTAGTTTTGACAAGAAATTCAAATTTGTTTTCATAATTTATCTTAATTTGACATTGGATCATGCTAAAAATTTTATCAAAAGTGCTAAGAGATGTTGTCTAACTACTATAAAAATTTTAAAATGATCGAAATTCGGGAAGGCCTCAATCAGACCATTAGATCAAAACTGTGCCAAAACTGAGCGAATTTTAAATGTAAAATAAAAACATTTTTGCAATTTAGCAATTTAGTTCCAAATACAATTCTAATAATTTTTGAACCTCAAAGATATGTTTCTAAGATACTTATTTTTATGAGAGCTTAAAATATGATCATTTAAAATTAATATGAATTTATTTTGAAACTTGGTCTTTGTAAAATGATGTTTTTCAAAGAAATTTAATTTCAAGCTTGTTTGAATCAATCTTTAAAAGATGCATAAATATGTTTGAGTTATAAGGATTTGATCAATAAAGTAACTTTACATAAATCTTAAGCACTCACTCAATTACTGAATTAACGAGTCTTTGAATGCTTTGATTTATTTCTTCAAATTGATCTTCACTTGAAACTTTTTCCTATAAGCTTTTGATCATTTGTGCTTCATGATTTGCATTTAGAGATTTGATCTTCCTTATCTTGTCCAATGATCGAATAGTGAAAGAGTGATCCTTGTCATATTTTTCTTAAATTTTTCAAGTAAATGAACTGTATACTTATATCAAGAAATATGTTAAATTACACATGATTGATTTATTGTTATTATCAAAATAAGATTAAGACCTTAGGTCAACAGAGTGGATAAGATTTTCTTTTCTAAAAGATATTGATCGATCAATGGTGATACCCTAAACCTCAAACATATTTCATTTACATAATTAAGCATGATTAGTATGCATCGTACATCAGTGCATTTAGCGGGTGTGTAATGCTAAGTGTAAAAATGTTTAAATTGGAGAGTTGTATTCATGATTCATGTTTGCATTTCATATGTTAAATGTTATGTACAAGTTGTAGTACAAGCTTGAATTTCACATAGGAAAGTATGAGGTGCTTACATGTGTAAAGAAGTAGAAGAAATTGGGTTATACATGGAAACAAAGTGCTCGCAGTGCTTATTTCTAAATTATAAGCTTGTGCTAGGTGTCTTTTTTTTTCATTGTCATTTAAGCATGACAATGCAAATTGAGGTGCTTGGCTCAACAATAATAGATGTTTTACACTATTTTCTTCCAAAAAAATTTAATTATTTACCAAAAATAAAGAAAATTGAGAGAAAAATAAGAGGAAGTGGAAAAGAGAAGAGAAAATTTAAGAAAAATCATAGAAAAGCAAGATTTGGTTAGTAAATTATGTTTTCTTTATTTATTTTACATGCTTTATGATTTTCATGTTGAAAAGTTGGATTAGAATAAACAAACATACATGTATAGGTGTGTTCTTGGTGTATTTGAGAATTTTGATGGTAAAATTGATTCAACCCGATTTATGTCGATTTTAATTAGTGAAAAAGATGTTATATGTGCTAGAGGAGAGTTAACTGATATTATTTGAAAGTTATAAGGGTTATATGTTTGATTTGTATCAAAAAAGAGTTAAAATCCTTAAAGTTTCTTTGAGTAGACAGCTTTGTGCACTTATCTTAGAATTTTTATAACTCTTTGTACATAACTCCGAATTGTGAATTGGGTTTGAAAGTAGACACTCCTAGCTTTCTAGAAATTAATGGTTCATAACCTAGTTCATAGCCAATTAGTACATTTTAATCACCAAAGTGTAAGTGGTGTTTAGAGGATGTATAAGTGTTTTTGGAGTTGTATAAACTTTGTATATCTTGTATAAATATGGTAAAGGGTGATGTAACCCTAGCGTGTATTGTAAATCGTTGGGAATTATATGTACATGTTTTGTCTTTTGATTATGGTGGTTGTATAAACGACTTAGAAGATGAATATTGTGTTATAAAATCAAAGTGATGTTTATTTTTCAAGTGTTTTCCGCTTCTACAAGTTATTAAAGTTTTATATTTGAAAATTATGATTATTAGCTTGTATTAATCCATATCAATTGTGAGATTTGTATAGGGCAAGAAAAATGATATGGGCATCTCTGGGATAGGCATAATTCTCTAGCAATTGGGGCAGGGCGAACACAGGGGGAATAAGGTGGGCTTCAGCACAGGAGAAAATTTTGAAAAACCCACAAACACTTGAAAAAAAATAAGTAAGTATAAGTCCACCCCTTTGCTAAGTTTTAGCCTGGCTCAAATATAATTGTGTTGTCAATCTAATTACATTTTCCCCAAAATGTGTCGATGAGTTAAAGTCAGCACAAAGAAGTGAGGTTGAGAATATGTTGGCTGAGAGCTAATCTGGTAGGGGTGCTAATCAAATTGGTAATTTGCAACAAGTTGGAGCTAAGATTATGAGTCTGCTAGAAGCATGATCGACATGTATGGTGCATATTGTGAAGTTGTTAAAAATCTTAAGAAATGTGTAAATCTACAAATAAGGGGAAAAGCTCTTTGTATTTTTAAGGTAATGGGGAGTTTTGATTTTATATTTATGTTAAATTTAATGAATAACATTATAAAAATCACCTACACACTTTGTCAAGCTTTACAACGTAAATCTTAATATATCGATTGTGAGATTTGTATAGGGCAGGAAAAACGATATGGGCATCTCTGGGACAGGCATGACAACAACCAAAATTCTCTAGCAATTGGGGCAAGGCGGACACAGGGGGAACAAGGTAGGCTTTAGCACAGGAGAAAATTTCGAAAAACCCACAAACACTTGTGAAAAAAAAGAGTAAGTATAAGTCCACCCCTTTGCTACGTTTTAGTCTGGCTCAAATATAATTGTGTTGTTAATCTAGTTACATTTTCCCCAAAACATGTCGATGAGTTAAAGTCAGCATAAAGAAGTGAGGTTGAGAATATGTTGGCTGAACGCTAATCTAGTAGGGGTGCTAATCAAATTGGTAATTTGCAACAAGTTGGACCTATTTGGTGGAGCTCACATTATGAGTCTGTTAGAAGCATGATCGACATGTATGGTGCATCTTTGTATTTTTAAGGTAATGGGAACTTTTTGATTTTATATTTATGTTAAATTTAATGAATAACATTATAGAAATCATCGACACACTTTGTTAAGCTTTACAACATAAATCTCAATATATTGTGAATGCGATGAAATTAGTCTAAAGAAAAAAAACTTCTTTAGCAATTTAGAGAAAATGCTTGGGACAATTTCCTTGCACATGTGCTGTTATTTTTCACTAGGAACAATATGCATGCAGTGAATATGAGTTTTCCATACGAAGATGGTACAAGTCATTGTTGCCAATAACGTGATCAAATTATGATTGAACATCACTACCATTTTTTATATAATCAATGCCATAATAGATTTTTAATTAATAGGGTTGAAACATGGATTTGATTATGTCATAATGGAAATTCTAACTCTTAGCATAGCTTTGGATCCTAATGATTCTTTTAAATCATTTAACGAAGAGAAGATTTGCATACTTGCTGCAAAATTTTATCCAACTGATTTCACTACTCATGATGTTTGTGTATTAAGATCTTAATGAATGCATTACAAGTTTGATGTTGTTTGTGATCCTGAGTTTCATAAGTTTTCTACTTTTGCCTAGTTATTCTGAGAACTAGTTGTGAGAAGAAAGTTGGAGGACTATACTCGACAAATTGATTCGTCTTGTATTGAATCTTCATGTTTTTATGGCAAATAAATAAAGAGTATTTAATTTCCAGAATGAATAACATCAAAACAGATATACGCAGTTCAATGGGGGATGTAGTTCTTGCCGATTGCATGTCGCTAAACATAAAGCGAGACCTTGGTTTAAAAATTGATTTACAATTTATAATAGATGAATTCGAATCATTAAAAACTCGTCGAGCTCAACTTTGTTAGATACTTTTTGTTATGTATAAACTCAAATATTTAAATTATGCTATTAAATATTCTTTTCACTATATGGTTATACTTTTGGGTTTTTTTTTATGATTTTTGTCTGTTACTACTAGCCCACCTCTTGGAAGCTTTCTGGGTTTGCCCCTGAATTGGGGAGCTCTTTATTGCAAGCATTGCATTCCTTTACACGCCATGATATTGATTTTTAGGACCATGAATGGTACGTGCATTGCCATTGTACGGCCATGATTGAGAATGCAATTAAGCGAATAATTCGCATGAACAACATATATGTTTTGTTGGTGTTAAAATCTAGAAGAGTATTTTAGACAACATAGTCAAATATAGGGTTAAATGATTGATACAATAAATGCAATAAACCCAAAGAGTCAAAGTTGTATAGAGGAGGCTGGCCTCATATGAAGATACGAGTTAGTCCTCCTCTGTGGAATATTGCTAGGAGCTCGGTTTGCTTTGTATTGACGATAAACAAACATATATTACAAACTCACAAAAGCCTATCTAATTACTCTATTCTCAAAATGTTACAATAAGAGTGTTTTCAGACTACTCGGGTTCTGACTTTTCTATTCTATGAGCTCTACTGAGTGCTCTGAGCTTCTATTTCTCTTTTGTCTTATTGCTATTGAATTCTGGACTCTCCTTGTTTTTAGGTTTGTCTGGCTGTTGTTAGGTTAGTTGAACTTGGTTGTTGAAAGAAGTAAATACTTCTTGTATATCTATGACTGGGAGGAAACGTGTGACCAGAGTCCCCATAGCAGGTTTGGAGCCATGCTTCTACCGTTACCCACTTTGACCTTGCTTCTCCATAAATTCTGAGGCATTAAATACAGTTAGTGTGCATTTAATGAAGGTGAGTGGAGTTATGTGCACTCTGCAGGGCGGGTGGCAGTCGCCCATGCTTCGATCTGTCAACCATTTTGGCATAGTGGTTTAGGCGAGAGGGAACTCCAGAGCTCGCCAAAAGAGCTCTGGAGCCAAAGCTTCGCAATTCGTTGTTCGTAATTAACTCTCGAGCGGGTGTCCAATTCTTGAGGAGCTCTATCCCTCTTATAGTGACCTAAAAGGACTCCTCCGAGCTCCTCCACCTGGGGTGGGCCTGATAGCTGACGTGGACGGCCACATGTCCGCTCATGGTTGGTGGGGTAAATTGGATCAATAGTTTGCACCATCATGTTTCTTGCAAGGGATCGGACTTAACAATACCCACGTCCCAATATTTGAGGTCTATGTTTGTCTGGATAGACAATACATTAAAAAAGCATGTATTGTGCCAGTTTGACAACGTGGGAGTGATGTATAAGCCATAGCTAATTTATTGCAAGCCTGCCGCCCTTTACAAATTTTCAATTACCTCTTTTATATTTATATCTCTAGAATTCGAAGCATATTTGATGCATATATAATATTATACCTGATATTATATAGATTTTTTAAAACAACTAATAATATACGATTGTGTTTGGTCAAATAGTAAAGTAATTGTAATGCCCCCGCCTTAATTGTACAGGATAACACCTGTAATTAAGACCTGGAGAGTCACTAACCCGTCCTAGTAGGGCTAAGACAGGTGTAGAAGAAGTCTACAGATCAACGGCAACATCCAAACCAAGCAACAACAAGCATTTGGTGCAAAAATGATACTATAACTGATAAACATGCACATAGATATTCATAATATGCGTTACGTGAACAACAATAATATATAGGCAGTCCTCGGGCGAGCCGTAGCTTCCCAGACTAACACATCTATTACAAAAATAAACCGTAGTATCAAAGCTTTCTACTTCGTCCCCGAACCCCTCGTTTCTTTTTTCCACTGGGACTCGTGAGTACTTGAAATAGTTTAAGGAAAGGGGGTGAGCTATATGCTCAGTAGGGGTAAGTAATCACATACAAAACACAATTTAGTTTAAAACATACGGTCATTTCATCATGCATGCATATGCCAATGTAGGTTACCTCATTTGTGTCAACCATAGAACCACATAGCCGAAATACCAATGCCGAACTAGAGTATACTGTGGGCCTGACCGCCCAAGAATGGATCCCAATGACAATCATAAGATGGCCAACGGCCTCATAGAATATCCTGGCCCATCTGCCCCAGAGGATATCAATAAATCATAATCGATTTGGACCTCGAGTCCGCCAATAGAATCATAGTAACAGAATCATTAGTGCCGTATCGTTGTCTAGTTTTTCGGGCTACACACCGCTGGCTCTAGACAGCCGACGCGTTGCTGCCCTCCGGAGGTTTAGGGATTTTCAACCCAATGGCACCAGGCCCCACTTATTTTCCATCCCGGTAGGCACCAACCAATACATAATTCCTTCACAATCGAAGGATCACAACCGAACCATATCTGGATCCATACTAGGATCACATCATATTCAGATTTATATCAAGATCAAACGAACTTCCATCATCATCTTCATCAACATGAGAGATATGCCTCATATATTGAGCCATAAGGACAGTACACATATTCCAAGAGTCTTCAACCAATTGGTTGACACTATGATAATATGTATGATATGCAAAACATGTTATTTCGTAAATATCAAGCAATTTATTCCATATCCACTCCTATAATTCTCATACCATATCCCTTGGTACGTATAAATCATCAACAATCCATTTATCCTTACCCAACAGATACAACCTCAAGGGATACCGCATATAGAGTAAATAACTCTTTTTAGTAAGTGTATATGGCATATATTGCACCAAATCATTCAATCACAACTTTATAAATCATAAAAACATTATGAACACTTGCATTTTCAAGTTTCTCAAATCATAGTAATCAAAAACAACGATTCTTTGAATAATAAAAGCATATTATCAAGTTTTGAAAGCCAAAGAACCCCTACCTCAATTTATGAGTGATAAAGAAGAAAGAAACTTGTTGCTTCGAGCCCTTCCCAAAGAATCCCCAAGGAAGGAGATGATGAATAGTAGTTAGAAGGTGTTTTGGATGTTTTTCGGTGTTTAATCCTTCAGTTAAAAGTGAAAATAGGTAAGGATCGCTCAAGAACGCCTCTTTTTCTCTCTCTATAATCTTTTGGAACACTCTAGAGGTGTGTGGTTGAGTCTAGCTCGACATATGGATGAGAATGGGTGAAAAACGAGCTTAAAACCATTTTAAGTCGGTTGCTACAGTAACCGTGCGGACCGGTATGCAAAAACCCTTAGACCAGTCTGCGGGGTGAAGATTTGGTGATTTTTAAAGGCCGGACCGGTCTGGAAAAAGGCCAGACCGGTCCGCGTGCAATTTTGGTTCTGGAGCACTGTTTTTGTTTTGGCCATAACGTTTGACTCGGAACTCCGATTGATTCGTTCTTTATGTCCACGGAAAGGTATTTCAAAGCTCTAAAACTTTTTAGTTGGACGATTTTCCAAATTATGGACCAACAGTTCTCAGAAATTTACCGAAGACAGCGCTCTGCCAAAGCGCTACCGAAAGACCAGAATTTAGCAATGGGCCAACTTCGGGCCCTGTTTTAGTCAACGAGGAGTGCGAATTGGACTTCAGCCAAAACACGAAAGTTGTAGAATTATACAAATATTATACACAAACGCGAGCGAAATGTTAGTCGGATCAATAATGGAGGAATTACGATAGCTCAAAGTTAGCTCAAATTAACGAATCGTAAGGAACCAAAACTTCCTATTTATCAACCGGAGTCGATTTGGACCACCCGAATCACCAAAGGATCATTCACATGTATATAAAAGAGTTAATAAAACATAATTAACATTAATTTAAATCCAGGATGCTACAGTAATGCTCCTTTCATGTATAAGGTCATGCATTCGAATTCCTTAATTGAGGTTTTTCTTTCCTTTATTTCTTAGCATACCGGGGTATTTTGCTTATTTAATACAAACACCAAAAATTTTCTTCGCAATTAATTAATAGTATAGATAAGAGACTACTACTAGTGATGATGATTTTAGCTTAACCCTATGACAGATATGCTTTAATTGGCCGCTAGTTTTGTTGGTTACGGCTCGGGTGGCCACATATATTATGTTTCTTTTGTTTTCGCACTTTGTAAGCCAATGGACTTGTGAATTTTGAATCATTTTACTAAGGTAACTTTTTTAGACAGTAGACTCTATGCAATAGATACATATATACGTGCATACAAGTATCAAAATATTATCAATTATGCATAGTATAAATACACACATATATACAAACATGTAAATACATACATATATTAGTACACATATAGATCATACCAAGAATTGGGTCATGGGGTATTGTCGTTGCTTGACACATAAATATAATGTGTATACGCTGGATTGGCGAGCGAGTCGATTGTTACAAATTTATAGTAATAAATGAACTCCACTTCAATAAAAAAAATCTCATGTTCAAATCTCACAAACTGCAAATGCAGCATTAATAATCCTCTTTCCCCGCTATAATAGTGAAAGATCATTCCAAAAAGGAAAAATACTAGCTTCAATGCAATCAATAGTTAAAAATAAATATTGCTTACTATCACGAAATTTAGTACATAAGTTATATATATATATATATATATCTAAAAAAGATATTTCAGAAAAGAAAGTAATACATATCATGAACCACGTTCTGATCCCAAAAAAAAATTTGAGCCTAAAGTAGAGATTCCTTATAACCGATCAATTGTCTTAAACATTTTCCAAGAACCACAGTGTGGATCGAACCTCATCCAAGTGGAGTGAGTTTTTCTATACCCTATCTCAAATAAGAGTTTTTCACTTTTGCACTTTTTTAAAAAACTAGTTTTAATATAATCAAAAGTTAAAAAACAAACTTACTATAAAATATTCCACACTGATATGCCATACACACTTGAAATTATGTGATATTGAAATCATATGACATATTCCATGTTGGTATAGCTATTATATGTTGATAAAAATGGAAGTATTGATAAAAAGCATACATTATGTAATATCAATTAATTTTTTGCTTAAAGTATGTATGGCATAGATTATTCGAATGTCTCTTTTCATTTGCATATATACATGTTTTATGACTCACAGAGATTTAAATATGAGATTTAAGGCAATAGATGCCACTTACACTTGATATCCTTATATTGTTAAACCCTATGAAGAATCCCATGGATGCTTGACTATTAAAAGTTGATGGAAATGAATTGTTATTGATTTGTACACACCATGGGTTAAGGGTTTGGATTTATTGAAGTGTATGTGTCATAAAATACTTCAAATGCTTGTTAAATGGCACGAATACATGTTTTGAGGCAAAGTATGCCATTTATATTTGACGTAATGTGCTAATTGAATGGTACGAGATATCCATTAAATGTATGGATACCATTTATGATGAAATTGATTTGTTAATGTGTTATACACATCAAGGGATATCTAGTGAGACTTGCCAGAGAGTATATGGCATAAATTGCTTAATGTGTTTACTAAGTAGCATGCTATGCATATTATGCATTATTATCGTGTCAACTCGACATCATGGCGGTATTCTAGCAAGTCTGAATCTTTCTTATAGCATATGGCACAGATGTTATTTCGGGAGGAGTTCATATGTCTTTATCTGAGACTGATGCTCGTGGCGGAGTATCCGAATGCTACAAAGATTCTTATTTCTTATGGCATTTCATGGAGGTTTCATTTCTCTCTTGATATCTTATAGTCGGATACGATCGATTAATGGATCTCCTGGTAATGATGGTATCTGGTCATGGATGACCAGGATAATGTGAATTCTGTATGAATATATATTTGAATAGTGCTTGCTGGATGAAAAATAAGTGGGGCTCGGTGCCCTTGGGTTGAAAATCCCTAAACCCCTGGGAAAGATTGTTTGGCCGCCTATAAGCCACCGGTGAAAAACAAGGGAACCAAGGCATTAGCAATGCACCATTGTTTTGATTCTTTTCTATGAAAGATGGATGGGTTGTTCCACTTTCTATGTATGATGATGATGGTATGCCGTCTTAAGGCAACGGAATCTACACTATGACTTCATTTCGGATTCTTGTTGAAAAGAACTATGGGTATATTATATTTTCTTGAAGTAGATAGATTTCATAAGGCTACGTTGGCTTGGATTTTCATTGGTACGTATCATCAAAGTTTGAAAATAGGTTGACACAAAGGGAGGTAACCTGCATATGCATGAGCATGCATTATTATGAATTAGTTGTTTATGAACTGTCAAGAATAATGATTAAATTATTTTATGATAAAGATTATTGTGTTTAGAGTCATAAGTAAATAAATGTTTTCAAAGTTGTACCCTCTCATTTCCCCATACTAAGCGATATGCTCACCCTGTTTTTCTAAAACCCTACAGGTATCCAGGAGTCCAAAGAGGACAAGGACGCGACGGGATCGAAAACGAGTTAGTGGCTCTGATACAAATGTATTTTTATCATGTATATGTTCTCGCAGGAAGCCATGGCTAACCCGAAGTATTGTATATATTATTTTTGAACTTACTTAGTTGGTTGTGTATAACAATAACATGTTTGTATACATGTTTATGAGTAGTACTATTGTCTTATATCTTACTGATTGACATGTATGATATTACTATTTGAATTTCTTTAGACATTTACATATACACCTATTTTAGTCAATCTAAGATGAGTTAGTGACACTCCAGGCCTTGATTATGGGCGGTGTCCTATTAATTAAAGCGGGGGTGTTATAATGGTCTTTTGTGGAAAGAGGCCATTAAGAGTGAAATTGATTCTATTTTGCAAAATCATACTTGGGAACTGGTGGATCTTCCACCTGGCAGTAAACCTTTAGGTTCCACGTGGATTTTTAAAAAGAAAATGAAAGTAGATGGGTTAATTGATAAATATAAAGTAAGGCTTGTGATCAAAGGTTATAGACAAAAGGAAGGTTTTGATTACTTTGATACATATTCTCATGTAACGAAAATAAATTCCATTAGAATAGTACTTGCAATTGTCGCTTTACGCAATCTTGAAGTACATCAAATGGACATGAAAATAGCTTTTCTTAATGGAGATTTAGAAGAAGAAATATATATGGAACAACCTGAGGGTTTCTCCACTCCTGGTAAAGAAAATAAAGTCTGTAAATTGGTGAAGTCTTTGTATGGTTTAAAGCAAGCACCAAAGCAATGGCATGAGAAATTTGACAACGCTATGATTGCAAGTGGATTCAAAATCAATGAATGTGACAAATGTATTTATGTCAAAGATACAAAGAATGGATATGTCATTATATGCTTATATATAGATGACATGCTTATTATTGGAAGTAATGATAAGATGATCAAATTTACAAAGAACATGTTGAATTCGAGGTTTGACATGAAAGATATGGGACTAGTTGATGTTATTTTGGGAATTAAAATCATAAGAACTTCAGAAGAACTTATATTAAGTCAGTCTCATTATGTAGACAATATTTTTGAAAATTTTGATAAAGATAATTCTGGGGTGGCTAGAAAACCCCTAGAGTTAATTTTACATTTATTCAATAATAAAGGAGCGAGTGTTTCTCAAGTAGAATACTCAAGAGTGATAGGCAGTCTAATGTACTTAATGAGTTGCACAAGGCAAGATATAGCCTATGCAGTTAGCAAATTGAGTAGATATACAAGTAGTCTTGGAGCCGAGCATTGGCGAGCTATTGTTAGAGTACTAAAGTACTCACGATTTACTCGTAATTATGGGCTGCACTATGCTAGATATTCAGCCATACTTGAATGATATAGTAATGCAAATTGGATATCTAATGATAAGGACTTCAAATCCACTAGCGGTTATGTATTTATACTAGGGGGTGGAGCGATTTCGTGGAAATCCTCGAAATAAACTGTGATTGCTATATCCACTATGAAATCTGAATTTATTACATTAGACAAATGTGGGAAAAAGGCTGAACGGTTACGCCATTTTCTAGAGGATATTCCAAGATGGTCAAAACCGCTGCCTCTAATTTGCATACACTCTGATAGTCAATCAGCTATTGGTAGGGTACAAAGTAATATTTATAATGGTAAGTCTAGACATATTTGTCGAAGGCATAATACCATTAGACAACTACTCTTAACTGGAGTTATCTTACTTGATTTTGTAAAGTCAAAAGATAATATTGCGGATCCGTTAACCAAAGGATTGAATAGAGAGTTGGTTGATAAATCATCAAGGGGAATGAGACTAAAGCCCATGAATAAATAAGTCGATACAATGGATAACCAATCTACGTGACTGGAGATCCCAAGATCTAGGTTTAAAAGGGACAACTAAATTATAAAGGCTACGTTGGATCACTGTGGGGATTTTTTTTCATGTCCATTCCTATGATGAAAACAGTGATACACGTAAGGAAAAGGATAAGCTAAACTTTTAATGATTCTTATGCGTCAATAAAATCGAACGGAGTAATATGGGTTAATCTTAATTAAGAAATCACCTATGTAAGAGGGAAGAAGGGCCGCTTTTAAAAGAATTGCTTAGGGCACAATTCTTAGTGAACTCTTGCAGAACCAGGCGTATGTTCATGGCCATTAAGAACATAATAGTGAGAACTAGAATGTGTTAGGAAGACTCCTATGTGAGATATGTCGTCGTTTACATAAATGGCAGAATAATTCAAGGATATCGCATCTACTGTTTAGTTAGTAAAGTAAACATATTCTTACAAGGGAAAGTTCAAAGGGTAAAACCTACCTATCATATGCAGGTTTCGTCCGCTGAATTGTATCACCTACTCCGTCATGTTTTTGGTAGCCAATTTCATTCATATGGGGAATGCTAGAAAAATATATATTTTTAGCCATTTTTAGAGAAAATTTATTTAAAATCGGATAGTCGGTTTTAAAAGATTATTACACATTTGTGTTCTCCTCCACGAGTACATCGAAATGGTATATTTATTTGCTTAAAATGGATTTCGGGTGAATGAGAAATTGTCACCCAAAGTGAGTTACTTGGAAAGAAAAATGGAGAGTTTAAGAACAAGAATTCTTATATCCCACATTGGAAGTTTGTGGAAAATTTTGTGGGTTTATAAGGTGTTACACCTTATGAGCTAGTAAAGCTTCTTGACACTCAAGGTCCCTACCTCGCGCACACAGGCGCAGGGGGGGTGCAAATCACAGATCGAATTTTGCTTGACACAAGCTTGGCTTGTGTGCGCCAGCACCTGCGGACATGAATGTCGAACCGAAAACGGCCAGCCGCGCTGGGTCGAGTTCTGCATTTTAAGAAAAAAAAAATTTCTCCTTCATTTAAAAATTTGAATGCATAAAATTGTCCAATTAATTTAAGCAAATCGGCCACCTGCGGACAAGTTTAATGCTCCATACCTCCCCTCATTATAATTGGTCTTCTCCTCCCTCATTAGCACACAAGAAAAATTTACAACCTCATCTCATACACAATTCCTTTTTCCCTTTTCATTTTGTTCATTTGATGATACGATTCGGATATTTTTTAGTTCGTCGAGAGTGGCATCTCCGTGCTTAAGGTAGCCACTCTGTAGCCATTTCATCCTGGGAAACAAACACCTTAAAACAACCTCTAAATCACTCCGGCGAGGCGGCATAATTGTTTTAAGAATATTGTGTGATACACAAGACTTGACTATAATTTCTATACTTTACGATTTTGTGTTTTTATTTTAGAATATAAAATTGCTTACACTGTAATTTTGCAACATCTTCTTCTTCTTTTTTGATAAATAAAATCCTTATCTTTTAACCACATGCTTTTGTATCTGAAGGGTCACTGACCCATCCGACATATTATGCATTCAACAATATAGGACAATGATCAAACTCATTATGAAAAAATCACCTCTTACCTAACCTCAATACGGCCCACTTCCCATTATGAAAGAAAAAATAATCTATAAGAAAGCGTGTCAAGAAGTAATCTAAGAGGACTCATAATTGTTTAAAAATGTGAGGGACATAATGTGGCACAAATACATAATTAGTTAGTGAGTAAAGTGGCAAGAATGTATGCTCCACTCAACAACCAATAAACTAATGACATATTGTCTGAGTCATTTAATCCAAAAACTAAGTACCGTTAGAATTACTTTTTGGAATGCCCTAAAATAAGAGAAATAAAGTAGTGCTTGGATTCCACATTATTTTCTTAGAATAATCTTATACTAGATTCGGGTGTTCTAGAGTTTCCTTAGTAGATTATAATCGAACGAATCAATTACTTTCTCCTTCTCTATATTTAGTTTCTCTCCTTTGAATCTGCTTCGTCGGATTTCTTTTTTCCTACCTAACATGTTCTTTCTAACCCAATAACATAAAAAATTATGAGGAAGAAGAAAAAGAAGAAGATGCCCACAGGCGATGACTCACATACATTCAAGCAAAATTAGAATTCAAGTATAAATATTAACAATGATTATAATCTTATTTATAACTTCTAAAGGAAACTTCACTTATTTGCTAACCTCGTGTGGTGCTAATAGCGGCCTAATAGTTTTGATTTCCTAACTTTTGCTATAAAATTTTAATTTATAAATTACTAAAATACCCTTAATAAAATAATTACCTACTACAATCCTTACCTTTTTCCTACCTAAACTTTTCTTTTTAACCCAAATAACAAAAGAAGAATATAAGGAAGAAGAAGAAAATGCTCATAGGCTATATGGTTCACAAGCATTCAAGTAAAATTAGAATTCAAGTATAAATAGTAACAATGATTACAATCCTATTTATAACTTATAAAGGAAATGTCACTTATTCGCTAACCTTGTGTGGAGCTAATAGCGGCTTAATAGTTTTGATTTCCCAACTTTTGCTAGAAAATTTTAATTTATAAATTACTAAAATACCCTTAATAAGATAATTACCTACTACAATCTTAACCTTTTTTCCTACTTAACCTCTTCTTTGAATCTGCACCGTTGGATTTATTTTTTCCTATCTAACCTTTTCTTTTCAACCCTAATAACAAAAAAGGAATATAAGGAAGAAGAAGAAGATACCCACAAGCGATAGCTCATAAGCATTTAAGCAAAATTGAAATTCAAGTCTAAATAGTAACAATGATTACAATTTATTCATAACTTATAATGGAAACTTCACTTATTCCCTAACCCCGTGTGGGGCTAATAGAAGCCTAATAGTTTTGATTCCCCAACTTTTGCTAAAAAAAATTAATTTTAAAATTAGTAAAATACCCTTAATAAGATAATTACCTGCTACAATCCTAACCTTTTTTCCTACCTAACCTTTTTTTTGAATTTTCTCCGTTGGATTTCTTTTTTCCTACTTAACCTTTTCTTTCTAACCCCAATAACAGAAAAAGAAGAAGATGCCCACATGCGATGGCTGATAAGCAGTCAAGCAAAATTAGAATCCAACTCTAAATAGTAACAATGATTACAATCCTATTTATGACTTACAAAGGAAATTTCACTTATTCGTTAACCCCATGTGGGGTTAATAGCGGCCTAATAGTTTTGATTTCCTAACTTTTGCTAGAAAAAATTAAGTTGTAAATTACTAAAATGGCCATAATAAGATAATTACTTACTGCAATCCTAACTACCCTAGATAAAGGCATAATCCTAATTACCTTAAATAAACCTAACTACTAAACAATTATCCTTAAATATAAATACATAAAAATACAAGTACAAATATAATCTTCTTCTCCCATCACTTTTTTGATATTGATTGAACTCCAACTTACAGACAAGGGTTAGGGCAATTGTTTAAATTTTGATGTTCGCCTTCAATCTGCCTAGGTCCTACAGCCCATCTAATTAGACCAGGCTTTAAAATTATTAAGGCCCATGTACATTGGCGCCATTTCAGTTTCACAGCTTTGAATAGCCCCTTTCTCTTTATAAGATTCTTTTGCTCACAACCTAATATTCATCTCTTAGGCTGATAGCAACATGGAAAATGAAAAGAAAAATAACTAATTTAGGTGAGAAGATGGAAATTAAGTTGAAAGATGTGGTGAGATTAACTCTTACTTTTTGCTTTAATGGATGATGTAGGAGATATATGTAGGTCGGAAAATACCCTAAAGGGGGGTGAATAGGGTTTTAAAAACTTAATGCGGAATTAAAAAAAAATTTCGAAAATGTTTAAGTAAAACAATTTACTAAACAAATTTATCAAGGAATGTAAGCAAATAAACAATCAAGCACAAGAGCAAATAAATAAGCAATCTCAAACAATTTAAACAATCAATAATAAAGAGATTGAGTAAGAAAGATTGAACCAATTTGAAGTCGAAGATTTTTTGTCCACACGGTTCGGCTTGTTTCCCCTACTCGGCGCTCGGTTAGTTCCCCGAGAATTTCCACTATAACCGATCTCCTTCCGGGTGAAGATCAAACATCTATAAGTGTATTCTTCTCACACACTCTTACATGTATTGAAACACCCTCAATACTCTCACAAGATACCCTCTTGCTAACCTTGTGAAATTTACCTTCACAATTTCTAAACAAGAATTTATCTTCTTGTTTTTCCTATGAGATTTACCTCTCACAATTGAATACAAAATTGTTTGGTGATTCACACCAATTTACAATAACTCTCTCAAGTGTGTAAAGAATACAATTTGAAGCTCACACTAGAGATATCAAAATTGATCAAAATATATAGCTCAAAAATGAAGAATTTGATCAATAAGATGAATTGAATACTTGAATAACTTTGTATATATGTAAAATAAGTTTGTAGAATGATTCAAGTATGTTAAAACATGTCTAAGACATCATATTTATAGCTTACAAAATCATATGGCCGTTGGGGATGATTAAGAGAGGTTTTGGCTCCAAGGTATACATTTTCAAACTTTCCAACAGCTAGTTTTGACAAAAAAATTCAAAATTGTTTTGTTAATTTCTCCCAATTGGACCGTTGGATCATGCTCAAATTTTATTCAAAATTTCCAGGAGATGTTTTCTAACTACTGTAAAAATTTCAAAATGATCGGAGTTCGGTAAGGCCTCCATTTTACCGTTAGATCAAAACTGGGCAAAAATTGAGCGAATTTTAAATGAAAAATAAAAATATTTTTCCAATTTAATAATTTAGTTCCAAATAAAATTCTAATGATTTTGAACCTCAAATATATGTTTCTAAGATACCCATTTTTATTATAGCTTAAAATATGATCATTTAAAATTAATATGAATTTATTTTGAAACTCGGTTTTGTAAAATGATGTTTTTCAAATAAATTCAATTTCAAGCTAGTTTGAATCAATCTTTAAAAGATGTAAGAATATGTTTGAGCTATATAATCAATCAATTAAGACACTTTACATTAATCCTAAGCAAACACTCAATTAGCGAATAGATGAGTCTTCGAATGCTTCGATTTGTTTCTTCAAATTGATTCTTCACTTGAAGCTTTTTCCTTGAAACTTTTGCATATGATTCTTGATCTTTGTGCTTCATGGATTTGCATTGCTAGCTTGTGGGTGATGAGATTGATATTCTTGTCTTGTCCAACACTTGTAGAAGAATGATCTGAATTCGGGTAGATCGGTTTTAGTCGAATGCTTTGTTGACTTGATCGGATATTGATTGAATGATCCTTGTCAAACTTCCTTTGAGCAATCATGCTATTCTTGATTTTTCAAATAAGAAATCTATAATCTTATATCAAGAACATGTTAAATTACACATGATTAATTTATTGTTATTATCAAAATAAGATTAAGACCTTCAAGGTCAACAATCTCCCCCTTTTTGATGATGACAATAAATTAATGTGTGTTTTTAATAACAAGCATAAATAGCATATGAATAATTGAAATATGCTCCCCCTCAATTTATGCATAGATAAAATAAAAGATTATTAAAAGCATTACAAATATTTGAGATAGTTTTTAAAATTTAATATAAAGAATTTTGATCTCAAATAAGGTTTTCAAAAGAAAATAATTGTCAATATTAAAGACATAAAACAATTAATGGTCTTACCAACATTAATTGTCACCAACCACACATTTTCTCCCCCTATGGCAACATCAAAAAGGGATCAAGGCCACGGAGAGAAATTGGTAACTCCAAGAGTGCTTCATCTATGAGGCCAAGGTGTGTATGCCTCTCCATCTTTTGCCATTTTTGTTTTTTTTTAATGGCTCAATAAAATGTCAAAACACGAAATATAACATGCAAAATAAAACAAGTATGAATATTAAAGACATAAATCATTTACAATGTTTAAAATCGGTATAAAAAATCTTACCACAGCAGAAAAAAAAAATCTTACCGCTGCAAAAAAAAATCTTACCTTTTACCGCAGCATCAACATTACGCACATTTTCTCCTCCTATGTCAACATCAAAGAGGGATCTAGACCGTGCTAGGGCGGTGGACTCTAGATGCACGCGGGGAGGGGGGCGCTGGATTTTTGACTTTTTTTTGGATGACAGCTTTTCATTTTTGAGATGCTTTTAATTGTTAGATGCCTCTTGTCCCCTCTTTCTTGTTGTCTTCCTCGAGATCCATTTTCATCTTATAACTTTTATAGGAGGTACCCATGAGTAAGGGAAAGCAAATCAAAAGTATGCCGAATACCTTCCGTTGTACCGGTTCATCTTGTGTTGCTTGCACTTATAAACGCAAGAAATGTCAGCCATGGTGTGAATATGCACAAATTTTTATGGATGTGATTAGTCGTCAAGATTATCGTACAATCTGATGTGTCAAGAAATTGGTACAATTTAGGGCACTAATATATATCTTCAAGAGCATATATTACTACGTTTGTTGTGTTTTCGGAGCTTTTCAGGTATTTGGAATTAAATCGAGAAGTTTGCCATTAAAGGAAAAAAATGGCTGCGCGCAAGACCTGAGTTCAATAAATTTCTGGCACTAATCCGTACAGAATTTGAAGAAAGCTTCAGATATAAAAGTTGTAGATATTTGAGTTATCTACGCGTGAGCGAAAACCTTGCGTCAATCGGAGTTTCGAGCGCGAAGTTATGGCCAAAATAAGATCAGTTCGTCGATGAAATTTATTCCAGCGTGAATGTTTTAATTTGATGAAGAATGATTTTTATAATTAATGGGCTAAGCCCACTTGCTCAGTCCACTGCCAGCAGCCCATTTATCAATCTCATGAGCCCATCTCACCATAGAGCAACCAATCAATTATAAATAGAGATGGGGCTGTCGAGGGAAGGAGGGGAGAGAACAGCTTTTATTTATTTATTTTTTCTTTTCTTTCTCTTTCTTTGTTTTCTTTCTTATCGAAAAAGAACACAGCCCTACATTATTTTTTCTTCTTCTCTTAGTGCACGTTCATCGAGAGGAGGACAGCAGCCTTTATTTTATTTTTATTTTCTTCTCTTTCTCTTTGTTTTCTTTAGTATTGACATTCACAATAGCCGAGCAGTATTTTATTTATTTGTTTGAGTGAATTATTTTATGCCATTAATTCAGATTGTTATTTTTTAATTTATTCGCGCGTACCAAGTAAGTATTTAATTTATTTAATTATATATTATTTAATTATGTGTTGGGTTTTAATTACAAGCATGCTAGGTTAGGTTATTTTCTAGGGTTGAGAATGAGTATATTTGATTGATTCCCTTGCACGTATTCATGCCAATTGACTCTACCAATTTAATGCTTTAATGTTAAAAATAGTTTTTCCTACTGAATGCCTATTTTAATTGATAAAAAAATAAAATTAGATTCTCATTATTTTTTGTTGGATTCACCTTATGATTTGTTGAAAGCGGATATAGGGTGTGTTTTGATGGATATAGTGAGTGTTTTGATTTTATACATTCGTTTGGCTGTGGAAGAATTAACACTTGAATTTTATAATTTAATTGGGCTTAATTTAATTTATTTTTCGCATCTAATAGAGTCGAGAGACCAAATTAGTGTGAGACAAAGAGTAGAGTTTGTTGGGCATGAATACTAGGAACATGATATCAAATATACGACTCCGCCACCCTAGTATTTTATTAATTGATTATTTCATTAATATTTTTATTAGTTTATTATTTTATTCATATTTTTAGTTGATAAATCACCCCACTCAATTTTTAAGCTAGATTAGGAATTAATTAGAATTAGTGAGAGAGATACGTACGTACCATCCGTTAAGTCCCTAGGGTTCGACCTCGCACTTGCCTAAGCTATACTAGTATTCGATTCGTGCACTTGCGAGTATTTAAAACATTCACAACAAGTTTTTGGCGCCGTTGCCGGGGACTTAAAAATTCGTTTTTCCACCATCTCATTAATTTAGATTATTTCCTCCTACTAGTTCCCTTTAGAAAAAAAAAAAAAAAACACTTAGGAGTAGAATAGTGTATGAGCATTGTTTGGAAGCGCGGTGTTAAGAGATTGAATATGATAGAGAACTTAGAACTCAATCCTTTATTTGAGGAAAGAACGATGGCGGATGAATAAGAAGAGGCGAAAACTTTGAAGGAGCTTTTCTCTCCTATCACTACCAACCCACCATCATGCATTGTTTTACCTGCCACTACCGCAAACCATTTTGAGCTTAAACCACAAGTAATGCAACTTCTTCCTAATTTTCATGGAATTGATCACGAAGATCCTTACCTCCATATTAAGGATTTTCTAGAAATTTGTGCCACTTTCAAGTTTCAAAATTTTTCTGATGAGTCAGTTCGCCTGCGTTTATTTCCTTTCTCCCTGAAAGGGAAAGCAAAGGCGTGGCTTAATTCACTACCTTCTAGGTCCATCACCGGTTGGGATATTTTGGTTTCCAAATTTCTTACTAAATTTTTTCCCATGTCAAAGACAAATGAACTTCGAAGGCAAATATCTTATTTTTGTCAAGAGGAGAATGAAAAATTTTACGAGTCATGGGAAAGATTTAAAGACCTACTTTTGAGATGTCCCCACCATGGTTTTGAAACATGGAGACTAGTTCAGTTCTTTTACAATGGGTTGACTCAAACCAATCGAAATATGATTGAGTCGATGAACAGTGGTACTTTCCTTAGTCTCACAGAAGATGGAGCTTATAATTTCCTTGAGAATCTTTCCGAGAGTTCTCAGCAATGGGATTTCTCTTCTCATAGAAATTCATCAGCTCAAGTTAAGAAGGAAGTTAAGAAAGAGGGCATCTATGAACTATCTGAAAATGTAGAGACTAGAAGGCAGTTAGATAGTCCCTCAAAGAAACTTGAAGCGTTAACTCTGCGATTAGATAGCAATTATGTCAATCAAATTCAAGCAGAAGGATGTTCTGTGTGTGCTAGCCCTATGCATACGTCGCAAACTTGTCCCTCTATGGTAGGATTCTCTGAATTCATGCCACAACAAGTAAATGTGATGAATGAATACAAAAAGCAAATCAATAGCCCATTCACAGAGACATACAATCCAGGTTGGAGAAATCACCCAAATTTTTCGTGGACACAAGCTCAACCCATACCTAATATGGGTTCCCCATCAGCTAGTGTTCCACGACAGCAGCCACCTCCTGGTTTTTGCCCTCCAATCAATTCTTATCCACCATTCCAACCTGCTCCGCCTGCTCCATCACCCCATGTCACTCCACAACAATTTTCATCTTTGGAGGACACTCTCAAGCAATTCATCCAAGTGACCACCCAAAATAATCAGACTTCAAGCCAACTTTTGCAAGAAGTTAGGAATAACGGACTCATGAACACTCAAGCCATCATTAGGTTAGAGAGTCAAATGGGTCAATTGGCGAGTCAATTGGGTGAGAGAGAGAATGGTAAATTTCCGAGTCAGCCAATTCCGAATCCTAAAGGTGTTTCCTCAAGTGGGACCACTCCTAACCCACCAAATGCACCAATACATGGGCAAGTTCAAGCCATCACTACACTTAGGTCGGGAAAGGTAATTGACAATAAAGTGAGAATACCAGATAGCAAGGAAGAGGAGAAAGAAGAAGAAGAGCAAATTTCAACTGAGGTTGAGTCTTCACCTCAAGTTGTGAACCAAACTCCTCCTGCTAAGCAAGTAATTGAAGATACCTCGACTAGGAATTTTGTTCCTAAGGCCCCATTTCCTAATAGGCTGAAAGATAATAAGAAGGGTACTCAATTCGAAGAAATCTTAGAGGTGTTTAAGCAAGTTCAGATAAACATTCCATTGCTTGATGCCATCAAACAAGTACCTTCTTATGCCAAGTTTCTTAAAGACTTAGTCACTCAAAAGAGGAGAACAAATGTTCCGAAAAAGGCATTCTTAGCTGAACAAGCAAGCTCCATTATTCAATGCAGGATCCCTATCAAGTATAAAGACCCTGGTTGTCCAACAATCTCATGCAAGATTGGGAATCATCATATTGAGCGAGCTTTGGTAGATCTGGGGGCTAGTGTGAACTTATTGCCATATTCAGTTTTTAAACAATTAGGTTTGGGAGAGTTGAAGCCTACACCAATGACAATCCAACTTGCTGATCGATCTGTTAAATTTCCTAGAGGTGTCATTGAAGATGTTTTGATATAGGTAGAGACATTTTACCTCCCAGTGGATTTCGTGGTCCTTGATACTCAACCTGTTCAGAACACAAATGGGCAAATCCCTGTGATTCTTGGTCGGCCGTTCCTCGCTACAGCTAATGCATTAATCAACTGTAGGAATGGATTGATGAAAATAAGTTTTGGGAATATGACAGCCGAGCTTAATGTCTTTGATACAAGCAAAAACCTTCAAGAAGAGGAAGTTAAAGGTGTGAACATGATATGTAGCTGGATATTTGATGGAGAATGTGACGAGCTTGAAGAAGATTTCATAACTTTGTTGGGAGATGAAGTAAATGATCCAAAATTTGTAAAAGAAGCAAGAAGCATGTCGAGAATGAAAGAGGAAGATTGGGACGCAGAGGTTCATAACTTTTTGTTTTCAGAGTTAGATAGCGAGAGAGATGAATCCCTTGATCGTGTGAAGCTGTGCGAGAGTATCCCATTTGATCCTGGTATAATTGAGTTAAAATCTAGTGAGTCATCCCCTTTGGAGAAACCTTATTTGCCTATTGATTTCATGTTTCCATCTGTTGAGGCCATTGAGTTAATTCATCTTATATCCCCTAATCTGGAGTCCAATATGAGCCGTCAAATCTTGGAGGTATGTGGTTGGTTTAACAAGTATGTTCATGTTGTGATTATTATATCTGCTAACCTTCCACCTGATAAATATTCATTTTGCAATTAAATTGGATATTATGCTTTTCTTTGTTCTCTTTCTAACAAAAGTGCAGGTTTAACCTTTATCATTGAGTTTCATCGACTTCAGTGATATCCTTCTTTTCATATTACTTGTCTTTATACATTGAGGACAATGTAAGATTTCAGTTGGGGGTGGAATTTATTTGCCTTATCATTCCATACACTTCACTTATTGCACTTTGTTAAAAAAAAAATGAGCTACAATTTTTGAATTTTTTTTAAAAATAAACAAAGAAAAGCTTTGCAATGGTTCTTTGATATTAATTAAGATTTTCTTTCTAGCCAGTGTAATAATGATGACGCATTTGTCTTAATACTTTACATGTGCATGCTTAGTTCTCCTACTATCATTATTAAGAGAAATTTCATGATTTTCAATCATCATTATATTTGAGCACATATGGCAACTTATGCATGACTAGATGGATGAGTGAGTATAACTGAAAATTCCTGAAAAACATAAATGTGGAGACTAAATAACCCGTGAGTATTTGAGCCAATCTTCCTTTTTGAGGGATATATATCAACTCTTAATTTTTGAAAAGCGTATTTCGTTGAGTAGTTTCATTATTCTTTGCTTTGTTTGAACACTAGAAGGGTACGTCCATGAAATGCAATTTTCTTTTAAGGATTCTTGATATTACTTGAACTGAAGAACTATAAACCTTAGGAAGTGACTTAAGCCATCTTTAACAGCCTATATATAGCCTAATCCTACCCTTACATATGTATCGCTAGTCACCCCTTTGAGCCTTATATATAGCCTTTCTTTGGTAACCCGATATCCTTACCCTACTCCAATTAGGAGTGTAAACCATATTTATAACCTACCATTTTATCTAAGAATATGTTGAGATTATCTATTCTATGTACGGGTAATAGTGGAAAGTGAGCTTGAAAAAAAAATTAAAAAAAAAAGAGAAAAAAATAAAATAAAATAAAAATAAACGAAAAAAAAAAAGTGATGAAATCTCCTCAGAAATATCAAAGTGAAAAAAAAATGTATGAAAAGGAGATATGAAGAGGAAAAGATTGAAAAAAAAAAGAAGCAAAAGAAAAGCTTGAATAAAGTCAAATTTAGCCCGGAGTGTTAATTTTATATTTCAATGTATTTCTTAGACATTTGAATCCCCTATATATCCCTTCATTTGATTAACCCTTGCCTAAAGCCTTGCGTTACAACCCGAAAAAAGTCCTAAAGATCCTTTGGAATATGGTTTTGAGGTGAGAGTGATGGAGGAGATCCATTTATGCATTTCGCTTTTCTAGTGGGATTTATCCTTTCATGAGACTCTTGTTCTTTCATTTATAACGTTTTTCATGTATACATGTGAGAGGCATTTGAATTTGAATACATTTACTCTTTATAGCCCACATGTAATGAGAGCAATTACACTATATTCTTGAGTGTTTCATTTGTTGAGTGTATGCCATGTGAGGAGTTGAGTCGAAGCATAGTTTAGATGGGATTTAAAAGTTTTGCCTACTTTGATATTAATGATGTTATGTTGTTCTCAATTCAGACGCATATTGAGATTGGAGAGAAAGAAATATTCTTATTAATCTTGCTAGTTTGAGAACTTTGATATTGTATATGTGTCACATTGATTAGCTTGTGGTGTTTTGATGTCTTTGTTGAGTTAAATATATTGGTGAAAAAAGGGAAATAATTTTAAAAAGGACCATTTCAATCGAATTTTGTTGGTATATTCACTGCAAACCATCACGAGACTTCACTCGTCCTCTTGGGGGAACCTTGGGGTTAATAAAAGAATTTATTTTAAGACTTTTGCTTTGCTCGAGGACTAGCAAAGTATAAGTTGGGGGAATTTGATGTGTCAAGAAATTGGTACAATTTAGGGCACTAATATATATCTTCAAGAGCATATATTACTACGTTTGTTGTTTTTTTTGGAGCTTTTCAGGTATTTGGAATTAAATCGAGAAGTTTGCCATTAAAGGAAAAATGGATGCGCGCAAGACCTGAGTTCAATAAATTTCTGGCACTAATCCGTACAGAATTTGAAGAAAGCTTCAGATATAAAAGTTGTAGATATTTGAGTTATCTACGCGTGAGCAAAAACCTTGCGTCAATCGAAGTTTCGAGCGCGAAGTTATGGCCAAAATAAGATCAGTTCGTCGATGAAATTTATTCCAGCGTGAATGTTTTAATTTGATGAAGAATGATTTTTATAATTAATGGGCTAAGCCCACTTGCTCAGTCCACTGCCAACAGCCCATTTATCAATCTCATGAGCCCATCTCACCATAGAGCAACCAATCAGTTATAAATAGAGATGGGGCTGTCGAGGGAAGGAGGGGAGAGAGCAGCTTTTATTTATTTATTTTTTCTTTTCTTTCTCTTTCTTTGTTTTCTTTCTTATCGAAAAAGAACACAGCCCTACATTATTTTTTCTTCTTCTCTTAGTGCACGTTCATCGAGAGGAGGACAGCAGCCTTTATTTAATTTTTTTTTCTTCTCTTTCTCTTTGTTTTCTTTAGTATTGACATTCACAATAGCCGAGCAGTATTTTATTTATTTGTTTGAGTGAATTATTTTATGCCATTAATTCAGATTGTTATTTTTTAATTTATTTGCGCGTACCAAGTAAGTATTTAATTTATTTAATTATGCATTATTTAATTATGTGTTGGGTTTTAATTACAAGCATGCTAGGTTAGGTTATTTTCTAGGGTTGAGAATGAGTATATTTGATTGATTCCCTTGCACATATTCATGCCAATTGACTCTACCAATTTAATGCTTTAATGTTAAAAATAGTTTTTCCTACTGAATGCCTATTTTAATTGATAAAAAAATAAAATTAGATTCTCATTATTTTTTGTTGGATTCACCTTATGATTTGTTGAAAGCGGATATAGGGTGTGTTTTGATGGATATAGTGAGTGTTTTGATTTTATACATTCGTTTGGCTGTGGAAGAATTAACACTTGAATTTTATAATTTAATTGGGCTTAATTTAATTTATTTTCCGCATCTAATAGAGTCGAGAGACCAAATTAGTGTGAGACAAAGAGTAGAGTTTGTTGGGCATGAATACTAGGAACATGATATCAAATATATGACTCCGCCACCCTAGTATTTTATTAATTGATTATTTCATTAATATTTTTATTAGTTTATTATTTTATTCATATTTTTAGTTGATAAATCACCCCACTCAATTTTTAAGTTAAATTAGGAATTAATTAGAATTAGTGAGAGAGATACGTACGTACCATCCGTTAAGTCCCTAGGGTTCGACCTCGCACTTGCCTAAGCTATACTAGTATTCGATTCGTGCACTTGCGAGTATTTAAAACATTCACAACACAATCTTCACCGTTTTTGGGGTAAATAGTGTTGCAAATATTTTAAAAGATATTCCTAAACATCAATATTTAGAGACTCTCTATTCATTTCTTTTTGAAGCTAAGGCGAGAGTCGAGAATCCTAGTAAAGGCTGTACTGCGCTCATTGTTTCTCTTGAACAGAAGGTACAAGAGTTACAATCACGGGTGACAGCGTTAGAGGCTTTACAGTCACGAGTAACAACATTAGAGGCTCGATTAGGAGAGTCTTCTAGCGCTAACCAAAGCTTTTCTTTTGCTCCTCCTATAAGTTCTACAGGGCTCCTATCGTTAGTAGAAAATGTTGCACCTGAAATTCTTCCGACTATCGGGAATCTTTCAGACCATGGTGCTTTTCGAACTAATGTGGGTTTGCCGGCATATCTGACTATGTCAGATTACCAAGCTGCTTTGGAAGGCCATTCATCACAATTTTCTCACAGTGGTACTGTTGCGGAGGTTGCCGAGCCAATGAGTCCTGATTGGACAACTCTATTATATATGGAGCATAATTTTGTTGATTATTCTACTTCTAGTCTCGATGCTGTTTTGAATTTTGATGTTGATGATCTTCAGATTATGTTCCCTTCTTTTCTTTGAATGATAAGTAATAATTTTTAGACTGCAAAATTATTGTTAGTTTATAATAACATGCAAAATGAAGACTTATGTTGTTTACCAAGTTGACAAGCATCACAAATTCTATCTTTAATAAGTTTAGTTTTAGGCAATCCTTTAACTAATTCCATTTTAGATAATTTGTGAACTAAATCCATATTAGCATGACCTAATCTTCTATGCCATAACTAAGAAACATCATTCAATACGGATAAACATTTAACATATTGTTTAGATAAATCATCAAGTTCAAGAGTATATACGTTATTTGATCTATAAGCAACAAACAAGATAGAATTATCACTAATAATTTTAATAATGCAACATTCGGATTGAAAAATAACTTCGTAACCTTTATCACACAATTGACTAATACTAAACAAGTTATGTTTTAAACCGTCAACAAGTAGAACAATATTAATATAAGAAGATTTCTTACCAACTTTACCTATACCAATAATTTTGCCTTTGGCGTTGCCTCCAAATATGACGTTGCCTCCTTGTTTAGGAGTTAGACTCAAGAAATTTCTTTTCTTTTTTTTTTCGTCATGTATTTCTAGCATCCACTATCTAATAACCATTTTATTTTGCTAGATTTTGCTCTTAGGCAAACCTACACCAAAATCTTAAGCAACTTCTCTTTTGGTACCCAAAATAAGTTGGGTCCTTTGGGGTTAGCATACATAGTGGTTCCTTTAGGAATCCAAGCAAGTTTGTTCTTAGCAAAATTCTTTTCTTTGTAATAACAAGAATGTGCACTATGAGTATTTCTTCCACAAAATGAGCAAAGATTAGTGTGATTATGTGGTGTGTATGTTTTGAAGAAATTTTTGTAATCCTTTTGGTTATCAATTTGGTTATAGCCCAAACCGGCTTTATCAAAGACACACCTTTGTACTCCCAATAGTTTATCCAAGTTATCTTTTCCTTTAGTGAACTTGGCTAGACTATTAATTAAGTCATCCACTTGATCTTTTAATTTGACATTTTCTAATGCAAGTGTATTTGGAGTTTCTTTCTCCTTTCCTTTCTTCAAAGTTTTGTTTTCATTTTTCAAAAATACATTTTCTTTCTCAAAGTTTTCACACTTGCTAGAAATAATCAAATTTTCCTTTTTGAGGCTAGCATACATTTTAGACAAATTTTTAAACTTTTTATGCAATTCATCAAACATATCATATAATTCTTCATAGTCATTCTCATCATGTATATCATTATTAATAGATGCATTATCATCACTAGATGAGTCATAAGAAGAGTGTACCTCATCGTCTCTTTCCATAAGGCAAAGATTTGCCGTTTCCTCATCGCTAGAATCGGCATTGGATTCACCTTCTTCGGAATCACTCCAAGTACCTTTGAGGGCGTGTCGTACTTGCTTGAAGGCTTTGTCTCTTTTGTCTCTTCTTTCCTTTCTTCTAACCGGGCAATTTGTTTTGAAATGTCCTGGTTCATGACAATGGAAACACTTCTTTTCTTCTTCATTTTCAACTCTTGGTTGAATAGATCGATCATTGTTCCTTCTGGATCAAGAATCAAAGTTGTTTCCTTTTCCTTGAAACTTCTTCTTCTTAGCTAGAAATTTTATGAATTTTCTAGAAAGGAGAGCCATATCCTCATCTCCTACCATCAACTCCTCATCATCTTCTAGTTGAGTTGCTTTGAGAGCTAGTGACTTTTTGGCTTTTGAATCACTTTCTTCTTCTCTCGCCAATTCCTTCTCATGGGTTTTAAGTGAACCCAAAAGCTTGTCCATGCTAAGTATTTTAAGATTCTTTGCTTCTTGAATCGCCGTCACTTTTGGTCGCCATTTCCTTGGAAGAATCCTTAGAATTTTTCTTATTTTATCTTCATTAGAATAAACCTTTCCAAGAAGATCTAAATCATTAGTAATAATGGAAAATCTACTATACATGGAAGCAAGAGATTCATTAGGCTCCATTTTAAATAATTCATAATCATGAACAAGCATATTTATGTTATCATCTTTAACTTGAGTGGTTCCTTCGTAAGTAACCTCAAGTTTGTCCCAAATTTCTTTAGCCGTTTTGCAACTAGAAATTTTGTTATATTCATCCATACTTAATGCACAATTTAAAGCATTTAAGGCTTTAGCATTATATTGAATTTTCTTAATATCATTTTCATCATACTCGGACATTTTCTTAGGAACAATTTTTTTACTATCATCCTTTTTGGTAATTTCATAGGGTCCTTCAACTACAACTCTCCATTGTTCAAAATCACTAAATTGTAAAAAAATACTCATTCTATTTTTTCAATAGCTATACTTTTTACCATCAAATAGAGGTGGTCTATGGGTGGAGAGACCTTCGGAAAGACCGGTTCCTTGATATATAGACATGATCGTAAACTCTAAGATTGTTAAATCAAAATAAGAGTACAACCTCTGATACCAATTGTAGGTCGGAAAATACCCTAGAGGGGGTGAATAGGGTTTTAAAAACTTAATGCGGAATTAAAAAAATCTTTTCGAAAATGTTTAAGTAAAACAATTTACTAAACAAATTTATCAAGGAATGTAAGCAAATAAACAATCAAGCACAAGAGCAAATAAATAAGCAATCTCAAACAATTTAAACAATCAATAATAAAGAGATTGAGTAAGAAAGATTGAACCAATTTGAAGTCGAAGATTTTTTGTCCACACGGTTCGGCTTGTTTCCCCTACTCGGCGCTCGGTTAGTTCCCCGAGAATTTCCACTATAACCGATCTCCTTCCGGGTGAAGATCAAACATCTATAAGTGTATTCTTCTCACACACTCTTACATGTATTGAAACACCCTCAATACTCTCACAAGATACCCTCTTGCTAACCTTGTGAAATTTACCTTTCACAATTTCTAAACAAGAATTTATCTTCTTGTTTTTCCTATGAGATTTACCTCTCACAATTGAATACAAAATTGTTTGGTGATTCACACCAATTTACAATAACTCTCTCAAGTGTGTAAAGAATACAATTTGAAGCTCACACTAGAGATATCAAAATTGATCAAAATATATAGCTCAAAAATGAAGAATTTGATCAATAAGATGAATTGAATACTTGAATAACTTTGTATATATGTAAAATAAGTTTGTAGAATGATTCAAGTATGTTAAAACATGTCTAAGACATCATATTTATAGCTTACAAAATCATATGGCCGTTGGGGATGATTAAGAGAGGTTTTGGCTCCAAGGTATACATTTTCAAACTTTCCAACAGCTAGTTTTGACAAAAAAATTTAACATTATTTTGTTAATTTCTCCCAATTGGACCGTTGGATCATGCTCAAATTTTATTCACAATTGCCAGGAGATGTTTTCTAACTACTGTAAAAATTTCAAAATGATCGGAGTTCGGTAAGGCCTCCATTTTACCGTTAGATCAAAACTAGGCAAAAATTGAGCGAATTTTAAATGAAAAATAAAAATATTTTTCCAATTTAATAATTTAGTTCCAAATAAAATTCTAATGATTTTTGAACCTCAAATATATGTTTCTAAGATACCCATTTTTATTATAGCTTAAAATATGATCATTTAAAATTAATATGAATTTATTTTGAAACTCGGTTTTTGTAAAATGATGTTTTTCAAATAAATTCAATTTCAAGCTAGTTTGAATCAATCTTTAAAAGATGTAAGAATATGTTTGAGCTATATAATCAATCAATTAAGAAACTTTACATTAATCCTAAGCAAACACTCAATTAGCGAATAGATGAGTCTTCGAATGCTTCGATTTGTTTCTTCAAATTGATTCTTCACTTGAAGCTTTTTCCTTGAAACTTTTGCATATGATTCTTGATCTTTGTGCTTCATGGATTTGCATTGCTAGCTTGTGGGTGATGAGATTGATATTCTTGTCTTGTCCAACGCTTGTAGAAGAATGATCTGAATTCGGGTAGATCGGTTTTAGTCGAATGCTTCGTTGACTTGATCGGATATTGATTGAATGATCCTTGTCAAACTTCCTTTGAGCAATCATGCTATTCTTGATTTTTCAAATAAGAAATCTATAATCTTATATCAAGAACATGTTAAATTACATATGATTAATTTATTGTTATTATCAAAATAAGATTAAGACCTTCAAGGTCAACAATATACTCACAAAAATGAGTATGAGATGGAGAGCATCTCACCGTATGCCTCAACTTATTTTCCATCTTCTCACCCAAATTAGTTGTTTTTATTTTCATTTTTCATATTGCTATCAAACGGAGCCTTAGATTCTGTTTAAAAACAATATAAAAAATAATAAGAAAAATACTTGATTTATGTAAAAAAAATAAAAATTAAATTAAGGTATGTGATGAGATGAGATGTTCTCCATCTCATGCTCATTTTTACAAATAGATATCGTTAATCTTTTATTATTCTTTGTGAATTTTTTTTCTTTCTCAACCACTAAAGAAAATTTTTCATGGTAAAAGCCATAAAGTAAAAAAAATATCTCATCATAAGTCTCAACTTATTTTCAAACTTCTCACAAAAATCAACTATTTTTATTTTATTTTCTTATGTTGTTATCAAACGTACCCTTAAATTCCTGAATGTCAACAAAACTCCGTTCTCTCTCTATTTAAATTTACGAATTCTTCATAACCTCCTAACTCTATATTTAATTATTTATAGTGCGAGAATCTCACTTTTCCTAATAATTAATTATATTCATCACTAAGGCTATCCACTGTAGATATGGTATAATTTATGTTAAATTGTTATTTTAACTAGATGAGTTTCACTGTGGGTAAATGCTAAATTTAGTTAAGACTTACCACATGGTATATGTTTATATCAATTATACCATACCCATGGTGGCAGGTAATTAGCTATGGGTTTTGCAATTAGCGCTCACCTTTATTCATAGCCGATCTGATGCAATAGTATAGCAAGGAAGGCCGTCGCCCTAGGTCTCCAAAATTTTGAATTTTTTAGGGGCTCCTTAATTTTGGTAGCCATATATATGAAAATTTTCAAGTGTGGATCAATCCGTACGAACTGATCCTTTTTATGATGTTTTTTCATCATAAAAAGGCTCGATTCGTACGGACCGGTCTATACCAGAAACAGAGTCTCCATGTATATATTTATATATTGTGTTATGTAGAAATATAAAAGGACACTTATAATTATCCATATTATACGGAACAAAAAAGTAATTTTTTTTATAACTTTCCCTCTCATTAACTTTTAGAAAATTTAAAATACTATAACTGTAAATCTAAAAATATGAATTTAATAAAATTTATAAATTTAAAACCTACTCATCGAGATCTATAAAATAAGATTAATTGTGACTACAATATTATGTTTAAATTTTTTTAAGAAAAACCATTAAATTATGTATAGTTAAATTACACAGTTTTATTAGATATTTTGAACCACCAAGTTCATGGTGCACACTTTCTTTCTCTAGGTAATCTCCATGCTGAAAGGAATCGTGGTATAAAAAAGATATTGAGAATTAAAAATATTAATATTAAATGCAAAAAAAAAACAAATATCTAATGCTCGTACAACTACTCTAAATATATAATAGCAAAACTATATTTTTTATACAAACGCATATATGAAAATTCATATTACAAAATAACCAATTATTAGTAATTGTTATATATACTTTGTTTGTTTAACCGTTTATATCATAGATCATTGCATAGAAAAATCTAAATCAAATTTAATGTATTATTAGTATAACGACAAAATTATGTAATTTTGAAATTAAATTATTTAATCTAAATGTGTCAAATTCATTTTTTTTTATTCCAACATGCCATCCGGTACGAACAATCCCTAGTATATTATAAAAGTTGAATATTTACACACATGCATATTAACCCTTATAACACTCGAAATAACAAATTATTGAAATATATTTTAAAAGTTTTGTTAAGAAAAATCTAATTTTACATTTGTAGTGTTACCTTAGGGTTTAGGCCATGAAACTTCCGGACCGGCCCTGCCTTTATTTGAGCTTTAAACAGCCTCTGTGAATACCTTCGAGTTCTTCTATATTTTACGGTGAAACGGGCCGGGAAGAAAGAGAGCTGGGCGCTGAAGAAACCTTGTTCGTCCACAAACATTTTTGGGAACTTCCATCCAAATCATATAATTAATTGCTTCCTCTACTCTTTACACATTCTAAAGAAATTAACATTTTTCTCATTCACCCTTAATTACAACTCTTCAAGATATTCATGAAGATCTACCAAAATCAACTTTCAACTTGTAGTTCACCTGTTCGTGGTATTTGTGTGATCGATTGTTGTTGTAGTAATTGTAAAATTATATTAGATGAAAAAATGAATTATTGAACCATTACTTGTATAAAAAAGCAAAAAACAAAAAGGAGTCTTTTTTTTTCCACACACGTGTATATTAATTATTCCATTCTAAGTAACCTTACATCTAGTTCATTTCCAATTATAATCTTTTGGTATCAACTCAAATTTCGTATACATGACCAGAGATGAACCTACGTGGTCTAAAAAACGTACGGTCGTACCTTCTCAATTTTTTTAAAATGTTCACATATATAAATATATATATAGAAATTTTCAAGTGTAGATCGATCCGTACTAGAAACAGACTATATATATAATATTATATATTTAATATTTTATTAAATAATCTAGATACACTATTTCATTTGTCTTAAATTAAGAGTCACATTTAATTTACGTATTTCTTTTTGTTGACCAAGTGTAGACCGGTCCAGCTTTAAATGACTAAGTCGATGCTACGCACCCACACCTAGAATTATACTAGTCTTAGCACGATTTACAACTTACACAGAGACCGCACCATAATCATCCAAAAGCTGTATCACTTTCCGCACATTAGAGACAACCGCATTATAAAAAATTTTACAAAGCACCCTTAAATGTAAGAGTACCAAAATAAAACTGCAAAATTTCTATCATCTTTAATGCTTGTGTCAAAATTCCGATTGGCTGATAGAATTTCTGGAGTGTATTCTACTGAGTTGATTTTTACAAAGTGAGTCTAAAATTAGTGTAAAAGAAGATATTGACATTTAATTGAAAAGTAATATTCAATATCAACTCAATTATAGATATTATAATCAACTGCAACCGAGACACAAAATTTGATGTTGTATCATTAAAACTTGAGATACATACATCTACGCATAGTAATTAGTCGCAAGGTTCGTTTAGATTATCAAATCAAGTGAGCTTTGATAAGTTAAAATTGATCAAGTGAAAGAATGACGTACATGAAAATAACTGGCAAATGAAAAGATAAGTGTGCGTTAAAATTACAGATATGAAATATCTACCATCAGTCTGTGTTCTCTGCAGCTTTAGTTTGCTGCTGCGGTTTTGTTTTGTGTATTTTTTGCTGCTTTTGTAGGGATTATTTCCTGTTTTGTTGGCCTCCCTGTTTTGGCCTCTCTAGAATTTGCAAGGTGGACTATAATGCCTAGCTTTTCAGTCCATCTAGCAATTTCTTTCATTTGGTTTAGTTGCTTCATTTTCATTGTGTTTAGGTCATTGGGGAAGGCCTTTGTTTCTCCCTCCTTTTGTTTCATTTTTGTTTTTTATGCTACAAAGTTGCCCAAATAATCTGGTGTAGGCCAACAAGCCATAAATCTAATTAGCTGGACTGATCAGAAATGTTCCCGGCCTTTCGCCTTCATGAGCATTCATAGCAGGATCATTAAATATGGTGGGTAGCTAAGATGTTTATATTAATCGGTTTGACTTTTGAAGGATAAAATACTGTTTGCTAGAATTTTTGAAAGATGTGTGTAGTTGCGACAAATATCGTTCAAGAATTGGTCTGTCTCAACACAACTGGCAGAAGACTAGGGGGTTTTTTGGTAAATGTTTTGAGTTAAGTTTTTAAGTTGAGTTTTTTTAAAATATGGTATTTGGTAGAATTTAGAAGTATGTTGAAAAATGGATTTGATTTTTTTTTTGAGTTTTTTTCAACCAACTAAAAATCTCATAAAAAAATTTCAAAAAATAGTCAAAATGGATCTTATTTTATAGATCTTGACGAGTATGTTTTAAATATATATTTTTTATTTAATTTTGATTTTTGAATTTAAAGTAATAGTATTTTAAAAGTTTTTTTCAGAGAGAGAGAGAGTAAAGTTAAGGTTATTTTGGGAAGTGTAAAAGTATAGTTGATTTTGAGTTGAGTTTTTAAAATTTGGAGAAAAAAATAAAAAGAGAGAGCCACCAAAGTAAACAGGGCTAGATGTCTGTTTCACAGTGATCATCATCAACTAATTAATTATTTTTTGGCAAAATTTTAGGCCTTATAATTTGGGAAGGATCCAATCTTTAGGATAGAATTCTTTCAAGATGAAGGCCACAATTTTTTTTCTTTATTTATTTATATATATATATATATAGTTGCAATCCCTATATATACAAATATCATAGTATTTGTTTATTTTGAGAATTTACATACACAAGTAGATATTAGTATTTCTTTATCACATATATTAATTTTCTCTATCAAATATACTAATTTTTCTAGACATAGATACTATATTTGTAACCAAGAAAATTACTATATATAACGGAGAGATATCGAAAAACGTATTTATGGGACAGCGTCCTTTCGGAAAAGTTGAATAATTGCATCTTATCAAAAAAATCATATAAGAAACTAGATCTTAATATTTAAACATAATTAAGGCCATCGTGAAAGATATTAGCAAAATCATAGTACAATTGATATTTGCATACATACAATCCAATTTCAAGACCACCTTCCAAATTCCCACTTAGTAGAGCATCTATAATAGAACTAAAATTGAATTAAAATAATTTTTGATTATCCATTTAATAAATTCTTAAAGTTAACAAAATAAGTATCTCTAATGCTTATTTTTTTTTCTCAATAACTAAATTTGTAGCTTCAATTACATTGATTGGCCACAAATTAATCAATTTGATTTTTTTGGAAAAATAAGGGGAAAGATTATCAAAATTTGAAAATGTTTTCTTCTAATCAATAGAATTAGTTGGTCCCTCATTTTAAGTATTGAAGAATGTTGTTAACTTTTATTATAAAGGGGGTATATATTTGGTTATTAGTTAAAAAGATTGCTAAAATTTGATTATGCCATTGGGGTAATGTTTTAGCCAACATTGTTAAAATTGATTATAATTGCTATTTTGATTATACCATTAGAGGTACTATTAGTTATTAAGAGACATTGATCTCTTATTATATAGTAATTTTAAAGAAACATAAAAATCTCCCATAAAAAAAATTGTCATATGACCACTATCAGAAGCTAGGGCTTAGTAAGACTCATCTTATTCAAGAGTACGCTATTGGGTAGAAGTAACTAGATTTGTCAATGGATTGAATTTCGATCCAAACCCGACTTATTTTATTTTATTGGATTTGGATTTGAAATTTCAATCCAATAATCCAATTATGATATAAATTCGCTAATGTAATAAAACAAATATAGATTTAAGTATATCCGATCCAATTTTATGTTATATAATATATATTCTATATGTATATATATTGAATATATCTATAGCAATGTGTAAAAGTTTGCCTAATTAAGATGAGATTTGAACTTTGAATCCTAGGCAATCTTATAACATATGAATAATTGGGCCATCTTTTATATGAGATATATACATGTAAATAGAATATACATCATATTTGCTGGTGTACTATATATAATGGGAAAGAAAGAACCAACTGCATCTTTTCACTCACAACAACAATAATGAAGATTTTTTACTTCACTCATTACCTTAAGTCATTTGACGATGTAGAATTGGTTGAAACATGGATTCCTAGCTTCTATATCTTGAACGTGCAAGCCAGGTGTAGTAAGGTGTCATTTTACACTACATGGTCTTTAACCTATTGATCCAAGTGGAGTCTGTTGACCTAAAAGTCAATAATCTTGTTTTGATAATAACAATAACATTAATCATGTGTAATTTAACTAAGCTGATATTTTAAGTAATAACCACAACTACTTTTATCATACGTGGACAAAACCGTCGAGCCAAAATCGAGATCATTCTTCTACAAGTTTACAATTGCTTTTATCTTACATCACACACAATAACTTGATCAAAACATAACAACAATGGCATATCAATGAGGATCAAAAGCTCAAAGCAAGTGAAGAACCGAAGAAACTTTCTAAAACGCTTGAAGACTCGTTTATTTTAAATTGAGTGAGTGTTTAAGTTTTCTTTGTAAAGTTTCTTGTTTGATAATCATTATAGCTCATGCATATTATTTTAACATTATTAGATTGATCATAACCAAGTTTGAAACTTGTTTGAATTAAAATCATTTCAAAATCTCTAGTTGCAAAACCGCCAAAGATATATGGGATAAACTTGAAGTTGCCTATGAGGGAACCTCCTAAGTTAAGGATGGTAATATTAATATGCTTGTTCATGACTATGAATTGTTCAAAATGGAGCCTAATGAATCTCTTGCCTCTATGTATAGTAGATTCTCTATTATCACTAATGCTTTAGATTTTCTTAGTAAGGTTTACTCTAATCATGACAAAAGGTGACGGCCATTCAAGAAGCCAAGAACCTCAAGACTCTTAGCATGGACGAACTCTTGGATTCGCTCAAAACCCATGAAAAAGAGTTGAAAAGAGAAGAAGAAGAAGAAGAAGAAGTTAATTCGAAAGCTAAAAAGACTATAGCTCTCAAAGCAAGTCAACGAGATGACGATGAGGAGTCAATGGGAGGAGATGGAGATATGACTCTTCTATCTAAAAATTCATGAAATTCCTAGCTAAAAAGAAAGGTTATCAAGGAAAAAAAGACAACTTTGGTTCTTCATCAAGAATGAATAATGATTGTTCAAGTCAACCAATAATTAAAAATGAATAAGTGAAGAAGTGTTTCCATTGCCATGAACTGGGGAATTTCAAAACCAATTGCTCAGTTAGAAGAAATGAGAAGAAATACAAGAGGGATAAAGTGTTCAAGCAAGTGAAACATGCCCTCAAAGGCACATGGAGTGATTCTGAAAGAGGCGAGTTCGATGCCGACTCTAGCGATGAGGAAATGGAAAATCTTTGCATCATGGCAAAAGATGATGAGATAAATTTTATCTATGATTCTTTAGTGATGATAATGCTTCCATAAATAAAAATGCACATGATGAGAATGACTAAGATGAATTATATGAGATGTTTGAGGAATTGCATAGTAAATTTGAAAATCTATCTAAGAAGTATGCAAGCCTCAAAAAGGACAACTCAATAATTTCTAGCAAGTGTGAAACTTTTAAAAAGGAAAATGTTGTTTGGAAAAATGAAATTAAAACTTTGAAGAAAGGTAAGAAGAAGAAAATTTCAAACACACTTGTTTTAGAAAATGTTAAGTTGAAGGATCAAGTGGATGACTTGACCAATAGGCTAACTAAGTTCACAAATGGAAGGGATAATTTGGATAAACTATTGGGAATGCAAATGTGTGTTTTTGATAAAGTCGGTTTGGGTTACAATCAAATTGAAAATCAAAAGGATTACAAAATTTTTTTCAAAACATACACACTCCATAATCTCACTCATCTTTGCTCATATTGTGGTAGGAATACTCACTATGTGGATTATTGTTTTTATAGAAATGAGAATTTTTCAAAGAGGAAACTTGCTTGGGTTCCAAAATGAACCATTATGTATGCTAACTCAAAGGGACCCAACACATTTTGGGTATCAAATGAGAAGTTACTTAAAGTTATGTTGTAAGTGTGCTTAAAAGCTAAAGGAAGCAAAACCAAGTGCTTCCTAGATAGCGGTTGTTCAAAGCACATGACAAGAGACAAGAAGAACTTCTTAAGTCTCATTCCTAAGCGAGGAGGGAATGTAACTTTTGGAGATAACACCAATGGCAAGATCATCGGTATAGATAAGGTTGGTAAGAATTCTACTCGTATTAATAATGTTCTCTTAGTAGAAGGTTAAAAGAATAATTTACTTAATATTAGTCAATTGTGTGACAAAGGTTATAAAGTTATTTTTAAATCCGATTGTTGCATTATTAAGAATATTAGTGATGATTCCATATTACTTGTTGCATATAGAACTAACAATGTGTATACTCTTGAGCTTGATGATTTGTCTCAACAAGATGTTAAGTGCTTGTCCACTATTAATGATATTTCTTGGTTATGGCATAGAAGATTAGGACATGCTAATATGAACTTGATTCACACTTTGTCTAAGAAAGAATTAGTTAAAGAATTGCCAAAAACCAAATTTGTTAAGAATCAAAATTTGTGATGTGTGTCAACTTGGTAAACAACACAAGTCTTCATTTAAGTTTGAGAAAGATATTACTACAACTAGACCTCTTGATATGTTACATCTTGATTTATTTGGATCTAATTTGGTTGCAAGCTTAGGTGATAAATTGTATACTTTTGTCATTGTTGATGATTATTCTATATTTACTAGGGTGTTCTTTATTTATCACAAAAGTGAAACTCCACATGTTTTTGCTAAATTTTATAAAAAAATTCAAAATGAAAAAAGCATTTCTATTGTACATATTAGGAGTGATAGAGGTAAATAATTTGATAATATTGATATTGAGAACTTTTGTGATGAGCATGGTATCGATCATAATTTTTTGGCTCCTAGAACTCCTCAACAAAATGGTGTTGTTGAAAAGAAAAATAGATCTCTTTAAGAGATATCTAGGACTATGTTAAATGAACATTCTTTGCCGGAGTATTTTTGGGCGAAAGCCGTTAACACCGCTTGCTATGTGATTAATCGTGTTATTATTCCCAAAAAGATAGATAAGACACCTTATGAATTATAGAATGACAAGAAACCAAATATTGCATATTTTAAATTTTTAGTTGTAAGTGTTTTATCTTAAATGATCATGATCACTTTGGTAAATTTGATGCTAAATCCAATAAAGGAATTTTTCTTGGATATGCTACTAATAGTAAAGTATATAGAGTTTATAACAATAAAAATTTTAGTTGTTCAAGAATCTATGCATGTTGTATTTAATGAGTCTAATCCTTTTACAACCATAGTGCATTCCGCTGACAATGTTGAAATTATCCAAAAAATCTCGGATATTCAAATTAATGATACATCTAAGAAAGAAATATCAAGTGCTCAAGCTCCCTCTAAAGAGTTGGAAAATAAAACCGAGCAAAACTCGAATGATTTGCCTATGAGTTAAAAATTTGTGTCCAACCACCCTATTGATCAAATTCTTGGAGAGCCATCTAGTAAGGTTATGACTAGATCATCCTTAAGAAATGTATGCAATAATGTGGCTTTTGTTCTCAATATAAGCCTAAGAACATAAATGAAGCCGAATAAGATGAATCTTGGATGATGGCTATACAAGAAGAGCTCAATCAATTTGAAAGAAACAAAGTGTTGACACTTGTTCCCAAATCAAATAATCACACCATTATAGGCACTAAATGGGTATTTTGTAATAAAAAAAGATGAAAGTGGTGTAATTGTTAGAAATATAGCTAGACTTGTTGCCCAATAATACAATCAAGAGGATGTCATTGATTATAAGGAAACATATGCACCCGTTGCACGATCAGAAGCCATTCGTATGACTTGCTTATTCATGTTTTAAGAATTTTAAATTGTATCAAATGGATGTGTAAGGTGATTTCTTAAATGGTTTTATTGAAGAGGAAGTTTATGTGAAACAAACTCCCGGTTTTGAAAATCATGCCTATCCGGATTATGTATTTAAATTGTCAAAAGCTTTGTATGGTTTAAAATAAGCTCCTAAAGCATAGCATGATATATTAAGTTCATTTTTTATTAACAATGATTTTGTTATAGGTAAAATTGATACTATTTTATTTATCAAAAATCTTGAGAGCAAAACGTTACTTGTGCAAATTTATGTCGATGATATCATTTTCGGTTCTACTAACGAGAATCTTTGCAAGGATTTTTTCACTTGTATGCAAAATGAATTCGAAATAAGCATGATGGAAGAGATGAACTACTTTCTCGGACTATAAGTAAAATAATGCAAAGATATGATCTTTGTCAATCAAGAGAAGTATGTAAAGGAACTCTTGAAGAAGTTGGACATGGAAGGCGCTAAATCATGTGCTAGGTGTCATTTTTCCTTCATTGTTTTTTAAGCATAACAAGGCAAATCGAGGTGCTTGGCTCAGTAATAATAGATATTTTACACAATTTTCTTCCAAAAAAATTCTAATTATTTACCAAAAATAAAGAAAATGTATAGGAAAATAAGAGAAATTGGAAAAGAGAAGAGAAAATTAAAGAAAAGTCATAGAAAAGAAAGATTTGGTTAGTAAATTATGTTTTCTTCATTTATTTTACATGCTTTTATATTTTTCATGTTGAAAAGTTTGATTAGAAAAACGAACATACACGTATATGTGTGTTCTTGGTGTATTTGAGAATTTTGATGGTAAAATTGAATCAACCTAATTTATGTCGATTTTAATCAGTGAAAAAGATGTTATGTGTGCTAGACGAGAGTTACATGATATTATTTGAAAGTTATAAGGCTTGTATATTTGATTTGTATCAAAAAAGAGTTAAAATCCACTACACCAAAAACAGGTTTTTTGTGACTTTCTGCTTCGCTGAATTTGTAACTGCCATTGGCAGTCACAATGTTTGTTACTGTCAATGACAGTCACAAAGGCCAAAAAGTCATAGTTTTGAATATTTGTGACTGCTAATGGCAGTCACAAATATTAGTGTTATTTGTGACTGCTAATGGCAGTCACAAATATTAGTGTTAGCATTTGTGACTGTTTTTGGTAGTCATAATTGTAACAAGTTTGTGACTCATATTTGTGACTGTTATTAGCAGTCATAAATGCTCAAAAATAAGATTTGTGACTGTTATTAGCAGTCATATTTTTATTATTATTTTATTATTTTATTATTATTTTTTTGCACCCCCTTTTTTTCACCTTTCTTTTCTTTTCTTTTCTTTTGTCGGCCCCTTTCGGCGATTTTTCGGCCCCTTTTTCTTTTTTTTTTAAATCCTCCCTGTCGGAGGCTCCTTTATTTCATATACACATATATATATATATTTTCTTTTTTCTTTTTTCTTTTTTTTTTTGCACCTTTCTTTTCTTTTCTCTTTTTCTTTCTTTTTTTTTCACCTTTTTTTCTTTTCTTTTCTTTTTGTCGGCCCCTTTCGGCCGTTTTTCAGCCCCTTTTTCTTTTTTTTGAAATCCTCCCTGTCGGAGGCTCCTCTCTCTTTCACTCCTCATCTTCCTCTCACTCTTCATCTTCCTTTCCCTTTTTCCTCTTCATCTCACTCTCCTTCTTCGTCTTCCTCTCCTTCGAGACCCAACCCATTTCTTCCATCACCATCCATTTCTTCCAACGCCATTTTTCTCTTTTGTAATAAGTTTTTCTTACAAAAGTAAACCAAAATAATGTCAAACACTCAATTTTTTTCAGGTCGTCCATGTGTGGCTTGTCCTCATAGCCACAAGAGATGTCCTCTAGCTTGTGATTATGCTAGAATTTTTCCAAATGTGATTGATCGTGAGGACTATCACACAATCTTCACTGTTTTCGGGGTGAGGAATATTGCATCTTTTTTGCAACGTGTCCCCGAAGATCGACTTCTCGAGGCTCTTAGTTCGTATCTTCTTGAAGCCACGGTGAGGATTGAGAATCCCGCTAGAGGCTGTACTGCTCTCTTTGCTTCTTTTGAACAGAAGGTGGAAGAGTTACAAGCACGGGTGAAGGCATTAGAGGCTCGATTAGGAGGGGGGTCTTCCTGTGTTAACTCGTTATGCTCCTTTGCTCCTCTTGGAGGTTCTTCGAGGTTCCCTTCGTCAGCAGGAAATAACGTGCCAAATGTTATTCCGACTGCCGTGAATCTTTTGGAACCTATTCCCGGAGGTTTTTTGAGGCTCCTTATGTCGGAAGAGGGTGTACAGAATTTGCCGTCATTTCAGAATCCGTCCTATAACCAGGCTACCTTGGACTCCGTTTACTAGGCTGCCTCGGAAGGTTTTTTATCGCAATCTTCACTAGATGATTTTGTTGCAGATTTTGCTGAAACAACGGGCCCTGATTGGACAGCTTCAGGGAATAGCCGCCATGATTTTTTTGATTCTTCTTCTTCTGATTTAAGTACTATTTTGAATTTTGATGCTGATGATCTTCAGATTCTTCAGCCTTTTTTGAGTGACTAGATAATGTGTATCTCTAGTGAGGGTTTTGTAAAAATGTTCCGGAGATGTTCCACTTGTGGCCCTTATATGTTGATAGCAATTTTTCCGAAGTCCTTGGCTAAGTCATAAATATTTTTTTTCTTATTTCTATTTTTATAATTTTTGGGTTTTGGTTTTTAAAAATTAAATCTATTAAAGATTATTTTTATTAAGTATTATTTTGACATGTTATATATATATATATATTGGGTCAAATTAGCTTTTGGGAGAAAGTTAAAGTTTTATGTTAAAGTGTGTTTTTTCTTGGGATTATCTTGACCGTGCATTCCTTCTTTTCATCTATGGCTACTGTTTGGTCAATCCATGTGAGATTGATGGAAAGTATATATACTATTTCTTTTTTATTCTTTAAGGGATTGCACATATTTTTTCTAACACACAGATTGTTTTTCTCTCTCTCACCTACGGCTCTCCTTTTCTTTTCTTCTTCTCACTGTGCGTAATTTCTTCTTCTTCTTTGTGAGATAAAAAGCCCTAGAAACATCTAGTTTCTTGTCTTCGAGTGTGGTTAATTTTTGGAGTATAACAATCGGTGATTCTTCTTCTATTTTTGGTGCGATTGTTATCTTACTCGAGGTTAGATGTTTGCGATTTTGCATATATTTTTCTAGGGTTCGTTTGATGCTTTGAGAGGGATTTTCATCAAACCAAACAGCTTGTTTGGATTTCGAATTTCAGTTTTTATACAACAGATTCTTGTTTGAATACAAAATCAGATTGAAAGGTATTTTTCATATTTGTGTGTGCGTATATTTTTAGATCTGTATATGTGTATGTTTGTGTGTTAGGATTATATATATATATATCTATATATTTGTGTATATTTATGGATCTGTATATATGTACGTGTGTGTTAAGATTAAAGAAAAAGTAAAAAAGTAACGGGATGAAAAAGTAAAAGAATGATGTAAAAAGTAAAAAATTAAAAAAAAACATGAAAGAATGATGCAAAAGTAACGGGATGTAAAAGTAAAAGAAAAAAAAAGTTAAAGAATGATGCAAAAGTAAAAGAGAAGATGAAAAAGTATAATTTAATTTTGGTATAATGGAACACATTAACGGGATGCTTTGGATGAAATGGAACACATTGAAAATATTTTTGTGTTGATTTTTTATGTCAATTTATAATAATATTTTTGTGTTGATTTTTTAGAAATGCTGGGTTCAACATCGGACAAAACGATTCTTGATAAGGTCATAAGGAGGAGCTGCAAAGATTCAAAGAAGTGTTTGAATGGAGACGGAAGAGTACAAAATTTGCCTTATATTTTCATTTTTGGGATGTGCTTGAAATTAATATGTATTTGTTGTCTTATTTTATGGATTGTAATTTGGGATGTGCTTGAATTTTTGGCCTCATTTAGTTTTAGTCACACATTATCATATGAAGCAATTAGTGCAAGTATATTATGGATATTGATTGATCGGATTGGATTGCAAATATATTGTAGATATTAATTGATTGTATTGCCAATATATTGTGGATATTGATTGAAATGCTGGTCAAAAAAATTGGTATTTTATATTTTCGAATTTATTTTTTTCAAATATTCACAAAATTTGTGACTGCTAAAAACAGTCACAAAATATTCTGCCTAACTAGTGACAGTCAAATTTTGTGACTGTTCAAAACAGTCACAAATATGAAGGAGTAGTGACAGTTTATGGCTGTCACAAACATAAAATTTGTGACTGCTAATAGCTGTCACAATTTGGCTTTGTGACAGCCATGGAAAGTAACCTTAGAATGTCATATAAATTTAGATTGTCACTGTTGTGTGACAGTTTTTGGCTGTCACAAAGAAACTTGTGACAGTCATTTATGTGACAGCTCTTTGTGACAGTTTTTAGCTGTCACAAATTACTGATTTTGGTGTAGTGCAGGCTAAGGTATGTAGAGAAGTGGTCGGAGCAAAGTAAGGACTCGATGAAGTCTACCAGAGAAACGCTTGAAAATCTCCTAAAGCTATGGTTTAAGGAAGGTTTGTTAGCCAGAGTAGCAGAGAACGTGGTGGGTGAAAGTCTTACGAGCTCTAAAGTGCCTAAGGTTCAAGAAAAAAAAGAAATGAAAAGTAAAACTTCCTCATAAGGCAAAAGAGTTTATATAAGGTGTGTAGGAGAAGTTAAGTGTCTATTCAAAGCCTTAACTGTCCATTCACAGACCCATTATAACATGTTTACACGTTTACACGTTCTCCAAGGAATACGGAATGGCCACGTGCGACCTCATTAAACAGTAACGGTCATATCAAAGACTTCGGGGTAAAAAGAAAGGTCGCAGAACCAGGTCGGAGACCTCAGTGTTCAAGATATCCACCAAGTCTGACGGAGACGCCAAACCCGACCTCCACAAAGAACTCATACCATGTGTTATCCATCAAACGAAGGACATAACTCCCTTTGAGATCGAATAAGACCTTTTGTCCTCGCTAATCAGCTCATTTGAGCTAAATAACAAGGATGGGGGTAATTGATGGTGCAAACTATTGATCTAATTTGCCCCGCCAACCAAGAGCTGACACGAGGCCGTCTACATCAGCTATCAGGTCTGATCCAGCGGGAGGAGCTCGAAAGAGCCCTTTTGGGTCACTAGAAGAGAGATAGAGCCCTTCAAGAATTGGACATCCACTCGAGAATTGATTATGAACAACGAATTACAGAGCTCTTTCGACGAGCTCTCGAGCTCCCTCTCGCCTAAACCACTCTGCCAAAGTGGTTGATAAAAGCATGGGTGACTGACACCTGCCCCGCAGAGCGCGCAGAACTCCTCTTACCTTCATTAAATGCACACTAACTGTATTTAATGCACTACAATTCATGGAGAAGTAAGGTCAAAGTGGGTAATGGTCAAAGCATAACTCCATACTTGTTCTGGGAACTCTGGCTACATGTTTCCTCCCAGTCATATATATACAAGAAGTATTTACTTCTTTCAACAACCAATTTCAACCAACCTAATAATAACCAGACAAACCTAAGAACAAGGAGAGTCCAACATTCAATAGTAAGAAGACAAGAGAGAAATAAAAGCTCAGAGCACTTAGTAGAACTCCTAGAATAGAAAAGTCAGAACTTGAATAGCCCGAGAACACTCTTATTGTAACATTGTGAGGATATAATAGTTAGAGAGATTTTTGTGAGTTTGTAATACTACTTTTTCTATCATCAATAAAAAGAAAATCAAGCTCCTAGCTCTATTCCACAGAGGAAGACTAACCCGTATCTTCATACGTGACCAACCTCCTCTATACATCTTTGACTCATTGGGTTTGTTGCATTTATTGTATTAATCATTTGACCCGATCATTTGACTGTGGGGTCTAAAATACCTTTCCAGATTTTAACACCAACAAAACATATATGTTGTTCATGCGAATCATTCGCTTGATTGCATTCTCAATCATGGCCGCACAATGGCCATGCACGTACCATTCATGGTCTTAAAAATCAATATCATAGCATGCAAAAGAATGCAATGCTTGCAATAATGAGCTCCCTAATTCAGGGGCAAACCCAGGAATTTTCCAAGAGGTGGGCTAATAGTAACAGACAAAAAAATCATAAAAAAGAACCAAAAGTATAACCATATATTAAAAAGAAAATTTAATAGCATAATTTAAATATTTGAGTTCATACATAACGAAAAGTATCTAGCAAAGTTGAGCTCGTTTTAATGATTCGAATTCATCTATTTCAGATTGTAAATCAATTTTCAAACAGAAGTCTCGCTCTATGTTTAGCAACATGCAATCGGCAAGAACTACATCCCCCCATTGAACTACGTGTATCTATTTTGATGTTATTTGTACTGGAAAATAATCTTTATGTATTTATTGTAAAAACATGAAGAGTCAATATAAAACGAATTAATTTGTCGAGCATTGTATGATCCTCCAACTTTCTTCTCACAACTAGGTCTCGGAATAACTAGGAAAAAGTAGAAAACTTATGAAACTCAAGATCACAAACAACATTAAACTTATAATGCATTCGTTGAGATCTATACACAAGCTTCATGAGTAGTGAAATCAGTTGGATAAAAATTTGTAGCAAGTATGCAAATTTTGTCTTCGTTAAATGATTTAAAAGAATCATTAAGATCCAAATCTATGCTAAAACTTAGAAGTTCCATTACGACATAATCGAATCTATGTTTCAACTATATCAATTAAAAATATATTATGGCATTGATTATATCAAAAAAGATAGTGATGTTCAATCATAATTTGATCACGTTGTTGGCAACGATGACTTGTACCATCTTCGTATGGAAAACTCATATTCACTACATTAATATTGTTCCTAGTGAAAATAACAACACATGTGCAAGGAAATTATCCCAAGCATCTTCTCTAAACTGCTAAAGAAGTTTTTTTTGTTGTTGAGACTAATTTCATCGCATTCACAATATATTGAGATTTACGTTGTAAAGCTTGGCAAAGTGTGTCGGTGATTTCCATAATGTTATTCATTAAATTTAACATAAATATAAAATCAAAACTCCTCATTACCTCAAAAATACAAAGAGCTTGTCCCCTTATTTGTAAATTTGCACATTTCTTAAGTTCTTTAACAACTTTTCAAAATGCACCATACATGTCGATCATGCTTCTAACAGACTCATAATGCGAGCTCTACCAAATAATTCCAACTTGTTGCAAATTATCAATTTGATTAGTGCCCATACCAGTTTAACGCTCAGCCAACATATTCTCAACCTTACTTCTTTGTGCTGACTTCACTACACCAAAATCAGTAATTTGTGACAGCCAAAAACTGTCACAAAGGCCAAAAACTGTCACAAAGAGCTGTCACATAAACGACTGTGACAAGTTAATTTGTGACAATCAAAAACTGTCACATAACAGTAACAATTCAAATTTATATGACATTCTAAGGTCACTCTTCATGGCTGTCATAAAGCCAAATTGTGACAGTTACTAGCAGTCACAAAATTTGTCTTTGTGACAGCCCTAAACAGTCACTATCCATTCTAATTTGTGACTGTTTAGAACAGTCACAAATTTTATTTCATGTGACAGCTATTAACTGTCACTAGTTAGTCATAAATTTATCACATAAATTATGACTATTTAAAACTGTCACAAGTTTTATGATATGTGACAGTATGAAACAGTCACAAATATATTACAAAAACCAGTGAAATATTTGTGATTGTTTTTGGCATTCACAAATTTCATGAATATTTGAAAAAAATAAATTCAAAAATATCGAATACCAATTTTTTTTACCTGCATTTCAATCAATATGCACAATATATTTGTACTATAATCTAATCAATATATTTGCAATACAATCCAATTAATCAATATCCACAATATATTTGTAATACAATCCAATTAATCAATATCCACAATAGATTTGCATTACAATCCATTAATCAATATCCACAATATATTTACACTAGTCTAAATGCCAAAGTAAACCACAATCTTTACTTTGCTATTAATTTTGAAGATAAATTAATTTTTTTAATAAAAAATAGCTACTTCTGAATTGGAAAAATTAAAATCCACGAACAATTGGAATTGAATTGATTCCACTATGAAAGGAAGAGCCGTCTGAAATAAGATAGGCATATACATATAATCATCATCGCCTACGCCAAACATGCATCCATGCATGTGTCTCATCGTGTAAACCTCGCAATACAGGAAAAAAATAAATGTATAAATAAAGAGATAAATATAATTACATAGAAAAATATAATTAAGGAGAGATGACAATTCATCTGTCATGTAGGGCTGTTAGAGATGAATTTATATAATATATCAAACTACGTCGTTTTATCAAAAACAATTAATTCATGTGATTGTTATAGGCTGTCACAAATAGAAATAACCTTTGTGACAGCTAATGACAGTAATAATTTTTCAATAATATGACAATAAGCCATTTGTGACAGTCAATGGCAGTCACAAATTTGTGACAGCCAAAAACTGTCACAAACTTAGCGAATTCAAGAGTCACAAAACCTTATTTTTGGTGTAGTGCTGCCTCATGGATCATTTTACCAGCCATGGCCAGAACTTAGAGATACCTCCCAACACAGAGCACGGCTCCTCTATGGGAGATGCTCTTATTCTCCCCAAAGGAGTTCCATAGAGATTGTAGACAGTGAGGAGAAGGTAGTGCACATTTGCCTTCCTCCGGGTGTAACAGACGAGGCGAGGGACATTAAAAAATACACAGATTACCTCAGTTCCCTGCTGTCTTCCATATAGCCTTGACCTTCTATGCCCCCGACATTCCACACTTCAAAAGGAAGTACCAAATCCCTAACTCAGTTATGATCAAGGCTCTTGGCCAGGAAGAAAGGGCTTGCTATTACAGGCCTGGAGAGGTTTGCTTTTATGAGACCGCTTTTCAGCACGGGTTAAGGTTCCTAATGGACAACCGCTTGAGGGAACTGTTGGTGACTATGGACCTCGCCCCAGCACAAGTTAGCCCCAATATGTGGTCCTTCCTGATCGGGTTGGTGTTGATCTTCAGGGCCATTTTTGTTGGGAGCCACAATATACCCATTGCGGAGTTCATCTTCCTCTTCCAGACCAAAGATAGCGGTAGGAAAACAAAGGTGTCTTCAACTGCCTCATGAGGTTAAGGGCTTCAAAAATCATCCACGGCCTCCCCGAAAGCATACTCAACTGGAAGAAGTAACTATTCTTTGTCTCAGGGAAGGACTGGGAGCATGATTCAAGGTATTCCAGTATCCACGACCTCAAACACTGGTTCTTGGAACCAGACTTCGTTAGTAAGTGTTAGCCTTCATAAATTTTCTTCTTTTCATGTGTTTTTTTTACCTCTGCATATTAAACCTCTAACTCTTCGTTTTTTACTTTTTTAGTCAAGGAAAATAAACTTGTGTTAGTGAAGTTAGATTAAATCGAAGACGCCAAGAACTTCTTTTTTAACCACTACCCAGATATTGTGGCCCCAGCGATGCTGTGGTGGTATTGCCTGGGCTCCAGATTTGCTAACATTGGTGACAACATCCTCACAATGGGAGACCTCCCACCTCTAGACGTGCTTCTGATCTCTTAGCGCAACGATTCAAGGCTAAAGGCCTCCAAGGCTATCCAAAAAAAAAGAAGTGATCAAGGCACCGGTGGGCTAGAGGCCACAAAAGAGACTATTACTGGAAGCGACACTTAGCGGGTGGAGGTGCCTGAGACAGAGCAAAGTGTTTTGCCTGGGGACACCGATTTGGAGGTGGCCCCCCTTTAACAGGTGCCTGTGGTTCTCAAGAAGAGTAAGCTTCTAATTTTTCTTCTTTGGTCTTTCCTTTCATCTTTATTTTGGGATCCCTGAGCTCCAATAACGGATCTGATACTCATCATTCTCCCATTTTTTTACATAGCTGACCTTCAGGGTTAATACCGACAAGGTCAGTAAGAAAATGAGTGCTCTGGTCAGGGGTATGCCACCATCCAAGAGGTCTAGAGGACCTGAGAAGGATGCCCCAACTCAGTCTAAGGAGGCCCAAACGGCCAAACTTGCCACCACCACTCCCAGCGACTTTCGCCTAGAAAATACGCTCAGTTGAGTAGACCTGATGAATGCCCCTATAGAGGACCCCGACCTTTTAAGTACAGAGAAGATGGTCCTTGAAATGAGATAAGCCCCTGAGCCCGGGACCCATAGTCCCACTGCTAAGAGCTCTGAGGGTACTGAAGAGCTCGCGATGGAGAAAGAGGATATGGTAATCACTAGGGCTAAGGGTGCCCCCGAGGGCACTCCTAAGCCCACACCCCAAGGCAGCTCTGCCTTGTTTGTCCAGGGCTACTTGCCCCCCCTGTCATAAAAGGTGCCAAAGCAAGCAAGAAAACGAGGGACAAGCTCGTTGGCTATCTCTTTCAGTCTCCATATAAGTTAGATATATTTTTAGTCTTCCTTCTGAGTTTCATTTTTTAAATTCTATGAGTGAAACTTACGTCTTTTACTTCCTTGCAGGCCATGAACATCTTTTTCTCAACTCCCCACTTAGCTGAAGAGGGCTTCAGCTCTGCAGGGAACTCGGCTCTTCACGAGGAGCTCATAAAGAGACAGCAAGAACTCCACCTTGCTAAGAGTGACTTAGAAAGGGCTGAAGAGAATAGGAATTTTCTTTATGCCCAAGTTTCAGAGGTCCTAGGCAAGGCTGAGAATCTCAAGAAAATGATCAATGACTTTAGCGGCTTGGAGTCTGATTGTAGGGCTCTATCGCAAGAGCTCGAGGCCAAGAAACAAGAGGCTTTCGATCTAAAATCCAAGTTGTTCAAAGTCATGAGGGAACTTCATGCCGCTGGACCTGTTCTACAGATGGCCCAGAAAATCGCAGATCTAAAGCGTAAGGGTAGGGAAGATGCTAAACAAGCACTGAAGGATGCCCAAACTCAGCTGTCAGCCAAAGAGCTTGAGTTGTCGGCCTCTAATCAAAATCAGGAAGCTATGTGCACTTAGCTTTCCGACTTGGAAAAAGATGTGAAGGACCTAAAGGAGTCACTTCTTACTATACAAGCTCAGGCTGTTGAGGATTTTTGCAGCTTTGAAGGCCCTTTGTTGAGGATTTTTGACTCCTTCGTGATTGGCTTCTATAAGAGTTTGAGGATCTTAAAGTTCCCTCTGAGATTAAGTTGACCCTAGGGCTAGAGGCCAAAATCTCCTATAAAAGGTCTGATGCCCTTATTGTGCTTTAGTTGATCAGAGCAGAAGAACCTGACATTCTGGCCAAGTGGGAGACCTGCGAGCCCTCTACTTCAGAGGCCGACGAAGAGGGCGGTAGTGGAGATGCCCAGTAGGCAGGATAGTATATGGATATTTTCTTCTTTTGTATAGATTATTAGGGCCTCTAATAATTCCTTTTCTTATCAATAAAATGGATGGTTTTGGCCTTGGAAATTTACTTGTCGTATTTTGCTTTAATTCCTGTCTTTTTATTTTATCTAAGTTGTTATATGAGATGTAATGAGCTCTGTTGTGATACTCTAATGCTCCCACAATATAGAAAAAAGTTAAATAGAATAAAGCAAGATAAACAACATGCCTCGAATAGGGTTTTTGCGCTAATGGCTTGTTGAACTGGTTATTCTTGAGTCTCTTAGCGCGAAATAGAATTCTTGTTACTTTAGTTAAGTCTATAAGAGTTATTCCCCCTAAGCTTTAAGCAAAGTTTATTAAGAATTCTCAAATGTCACTTGTACTCCTCAGTGTGTAAATGTGCTCAGTGAGCTAGCAGTTATTACACCGACCTCTTTGTGAGAGGAATTGTACAGTTCTTAGCATGACTGTATAAGGTCCTTTCATGCTTGGTGACTAGCCTATATGGTGGTAGGAATTTTTTTAAAGTCTTTGGTGTTTAAAATGAAAAATTTGTTCTTTTTTGCTAAGTCTTGAGTAGAGTCATGCCCCCTTCTAACTTAGGCAAATTCTGACAATTTTCTTATTTATTATTAGGCCTCTTCAGTTGAAAAACTGATCTCTTTGTGAGAGGTTTTTATAGAGTGCAAATGTGCTCAGTGAGCTGCCCACCTACTAAACTGACCTCTTTGTGAGAGAATTTTTGTAGAGTGTAAGTGTGCTCAGTGAACTGTGCACTTACTAAACTAGCCTCTTTATGAGAGGATTTTTTTACAGAGTGCAAGTGTGCTTAGTGAGCTGCCCATTTACTAAACTGACCTCTTTATGAGATGATTTTTTTTAAGATGCAATTTATAAATAATGAAGTACCAAACAAGTTTTTATATACATTTTTCTTGGAAACAACTATTATAAAAGTACAATACACTTCAGCTCAAGGATACTATCTCTTGAGGTGTTCTATATTCCATGATCTCACGAGCTCCATGCCGTTTACGGTCCTCAAATAAGTACCAGGTCGGCCGACCTTGGTGGCCACATAGGGATCTTCCCATTTAGTAACAAACTTGCCATGTTCAGAAATTTTGGTGGCTAGAATAACCTTTTAAAGTACTAAGTCACCCTCGTTCAGATTTATGTGCTTGACCCTTTTGTTGTAACTTTTGACCATGCTTCTTTTATAGGCATCTTCCTTGATTCTAGCTTGCTTTATCTTTTCTTCAAAAAGGTCTAAATTGGCCAATAGGCCTTCATCATTACGAGCTGGGTCATGGTGGTTGATTCTGTATATCGGTACTCCTATCTCTATTAGAATAACTGCTTCAGTTTTGTAGGTCATGGAAAAAAGGAGTTTCACCGATCGAACCTCAGATGGTGGTCCTATAGGCCCAGAGAACTGATGGGAGCCTTTCAGGCCAATTCCCCTTGGCATCATCAAGTCACTTCTTCAGCAAACTCAGCAAGGTTCTGCTGGTGACCTTTGCCTGACCGTTGTCTTGAGGGTGGACAGGGTAGTTGTAATGGTTTTTAATCCCATGCCCTTTGCAGAAGTCTTTAAAGAGGTCGCAGTCGAATTATTTTTCATTGTTAATGATTAGCACCTTTGGAAGACCAAAATGGCAGATGATGTTCCTCCATACAAAACTATGAATCTTCATGGTGGTGATTGCAATCAGTACCTCTGCCTCAGCCCACTTTATGAAGTAATCGATTGCTACCACTGCAAATTTAGTTTGCCCTTTGCCTAATGGGAAAGGCCCAACTATGTCTATGCCACATTGAGAGAAAGGCCAGGGGCTTCTGATAGGGGTCATGAGCTCTGCTGGAAGCTGTTGGACGTTGGCGAATCGTCGGCACTTGTCATATTTTCTTACCAGCTCCTTGGCGGTTTGAAGGATAGTGGGCCAAAAGCATCATTGTCGGCCAACTTTAAGAGCTAGTGAACGAGCCGATGGGTGCCATCCACATAAACCTTCATAAACCTCTAACAGAGCTCCATGGGTTTGGTGGGGATGTAAGCAAAGTAAGAATGTAATGATGTACCCCCTCTTATATAGCGTTGCCTCAACGACCACATACCTATTAGAGATGTATTTTATTCTTTTGGCTATCTTCTTGTCTTCTAGAAGAGCTCAAGTTGTGAGATAGTCTAGAATTGGATCAATTTAACACTTACAAATTTGTACTAGGGCGGTGTCAAGCTCTACGAACTCATTGATGGTATTGCTTTCCAAGTACTCTACGTGAACACCACTTGGTACCTCTGCAAATGAAGCAAGTTTGGCCAGACGGTCTACTTTGTTGTTCTGAGCTCGTGGGACCTTGACGAAGACCAAGTTCGAGTGCCTCTGAGCTGTTGCCTTAACTTTAGCTAGATAGGCGGCCATGTGATATTCTTTAGCCATGTTGTGGCCAAGTTTTTAGCTAACCACTACGCGAGTCGTTGTAGACCACCATCTATCTTGCTCCTAAATTACCAGTAATTCTCAGTCTAGAAATAATGGCTTCATATTCAGCCTCGTTGTTGGAGGCCTTGAAGAGGAATTTAAGATATATCTCTAAGGTATTGGCCTTAGGACTGATCAACACCAAGCCAGCTCTAGAACTTTATACGTTGGATGCTCCATTTGCATGGAGTTTCCATATAGGAACTTCTAGTCGCAAGTTCAAAGAGTTGGGGCTCGAAGTACTCGGATCTATAGACGGTAGCAGTTTTGGTGGCTCAGAGATCAGCTATTCATTATACGTGAACTATGCTATGAAGTCTGCTACAGTTTATCCTTTGATCGAGGTCTAAGGCTTATAATTGATCACGAATTGTTCGAACTCCACAGCCCAGATAGCTAACCTTCTTGACTGTTCTAGTTTGTCGAGAATTCTTCGTAAGGGCTGATCAGTAAGTACATCGATGGCATGGGCCTAAAAGTAGGGCCTCAGTTTTCTAGACGTGATGAAGAGGGAGTATACCAGTTTTTCTAGCCTTGGATAATTTAGCTCGGTAGTATGTAGAGCTCTGCTTGTGTAGTAAACAGGCTACTGTGCTCTTTTTTACTCCTCATGAAAGCTGAGCTGACCTCTGTTTGTGATGCTGCCAAGTACAAGCTCAGAATTTCCCCCTTCTTTGACGAACTAAGAAGAGGATAAGATCCCAACTACTGCTTGAGTTGCTGCAAAACCAACTCACATTCTTCTATATGTTCAAAAGCTTTCTTGAGGGCTTTGAAGAAGGGGTGGCATTTGTCCATTACTTTAAAAATGACCCTGTTCGGGGCTGCCAGCCTTCCTGCCAGGCTCTGGACCTCTTTTGGCTTGCTCGGAAATCTCATGTCAATGAGAGCTTGTATCTTCTCGGGATTGGCTTCAATTCCCTTTTGAGTCACTATGAAGCCCAAGAATTCCCCCCCCCCCCCCATTCACTCCAAAGGCATATTTTGCTAGGTTAAGGGACATGTTATTCTGTCTGAGTATAGCAAAGGCTTAATTGAGGTATGCCATATGGCTATAAGATTTGAGACTCTTGACCAGCATTTCATTGACGTAGACTTCCATGTTTTTGCCTATTTGGTCTTTAAACAATGCACTCATAACCCTCTGGTAGGTAGCTCCAGCATTCCTTAGGCCGAATGGCATGATTTTATAATAGTACGTGCCTCATTGGTGATCAATGAGGTCTTTTCTTTGTCTTTTGGGGCCATTTTAACCTGATTGTACCCGAAGTATGCATCCATAAAGCTTAGCATTTTATGGCCCGTGGTCGCGTCTGCGAGCTGATCAATTTTCGGGAATGTGAAACTATCTTTTGGGCAGGCCTTATTGAGGTCTTTAAAGTCAACACACATCCCCCACTTTCCACTGTGATTCTTTACGAGCACAACATTGGAAAGCCAATTTGGGTAGTGGACCTCCCGAATGAAGCCAACTCGAAGGAGCTTCTGGACTTCTTCCTTGGCAGCCAAATTCCTCTCAGCTGCGAAGTTTCTTGTCTTCTGCCTCACAGGCTTGAAAGCTGGGTCGGCATTCAGCCTGTGTACCATAACCTCTGGATTCATCCCCTTCATATCGTCATGGGACCAAGAAAAAATATTAACATTAGCTCTAAGGCATTGGGAGAGCTACTTTTTGACTTTTGAGCCGAGCTGATTGCTTATTTTCAAAATTATGTGGGTAGTAGGTGGTTTAAGAGCAAGTACTCTGGGTCCTCCACTGGCTTATCTCTTATCTCTTTCTTTTTATCTCGAGGGTTTAGAGTATCTATTTTCAACTTTTTTAAGTCGTGAGGCCCTTTTGTGTCAACCAATTTCTCCACAGCTGTGACTTTAAGCTTAACAACCGTAATATCGGTGGTTCTGACCTCTTTCAGAGTCCCAAACTGGCAATACCGATCTTTCACTTGGTTTTCTCAACCTCCCCGACTTCGTGGGGGGTAGGAAACCTCATGGTTAAACTACAAGTTGAAATGGCAGCTCTAATTTCGTTGAAAGTACCTCTACCGATGATAGCGTTATAATAGGGAACTTTGTCTAGCACAAGGAACTCTGCGATAGTGGTGATCTGATGGTGTAAACTATGCTTGACAAATTGATTCATCTTGTATTGACTCTTCATGTTTTTAGAGCAAATATATAAAGAGTATTTTCCAGTACGAATAACATCAAAACATATATACGCAGTTTAATGGGGCATGTAGTTGCCGATTGCATGTCACTAAACATAGAGCAAGACCTCGGTTTGAAAATTGATTTACAATCTGTAATAAATGAATTCGAATCATTAAAAACTTGTTGAGCTCAAATTTGTTCGATATGTTTCATTATGTATAAACTCAAATATTTAAATTATGCTATTAAATTTTCTTTTCACTATATGGTTATACTTTTGGGTATTTTTTTATGATTTTTTTGTCTGTTACTATTAGCCCACCTCTTGGAAGATTCTTGGGTTTGCCCTTGAATTAAGGAGCTCTTTGTTGCAAGCATTGCATTCCTTTGCAAGCCATGATATTAATTTTTAGGACCATGAATAGTATGTGCATGGCCATTGTGCGGCCATGATTGAGAACGCAATCAAGTGAATGATTCGCATGAACAACATATATGTTTTGTTAGTGCTAAAATTTGGGAGGGTATTTTAGACCACACAGTCAAATGATCGTGTCAAATGATTAATACAATAAATGCAACAAACCTAATGAGTCAAAGATGTATAGAGGAACTGGCCTCATATGAAGACACGGGTTAGTCCTCCTCTGTGGAATAGAGCTAGGAGTTCGGTTTGCTTTGTCTTAATGATAAACAAACAAGTATTACAAACTCACAAAAGCCTCTCTAATTATTATATCCTTACAATGTTACAATAAGAGTGTTCTCGGGCTATTCAGGTTCTGACTTTTCTATTCTAGGAGTTCTACTAAGTGCTCTGAGCTTTTATTTCTCTCTTGTCTTCTTACTATTGAATGTTGGACTCTCCTTGTTCTTAGGTTTGTCTGGTTATTATTAGGTTGGTTGAAATTGGTTGTTGAAAGAAGTAAATACTTCTTGTATATATATGACTGGGAGGAAGCATGTAGCCAGAGTTCCCAGAACAAGTATGGAGTTATGCTTTGACCATTACCCACTTTGACCTTACTTTTCCATGAATTGTAGTGCATTAAATACAGTTAGTGTGCATTTAATGAAGGTGAGAGGAGTTCTGCGCGCTCTGCGAGGCAGGTGTCAGTCACCCATGGTTTTGTCAACCACTCTGGCAGAGTGGTTTAGGCGAGAGGGAGCTCGAGAGCTCGTCGAAAGAGCTCTGGAGCCAGAGCTCCACAATTCACTGTTCGTAATTAACTCTCGAGCGGGTGTCCAATTCTTGATGGATTTTATCCCTCTTATAGTGACCTAAAAGAGCTCTTCCAAGCTCCTCTAGTTGCGGCAGGCCTGATAGCTGATATGGACTGCCACATGTCAGCTCGTGGTTAACAGGGCAAATTGGATTAATAGTTTGCACCATCATGTTTCATGCAAGGGATTGGACTTAACAATACCCACGTCCCAATATTTGAGGTCTACGTCTGTCTAGATAGCTGATACATTAAAAAAGCATGTATTTTGCCAGCTTGACAACGTGGGAGTGACGTATAAGCCCTAGCTAATTTGTTGCAAGCCCGCCGACCTTTACAGATTTTCAATTACCTCTTCTATAATTGTATCTCTAGAATTCTGTGCATAGTTAATGCATGTGTAATATTATACCTGATATTACATAGATTTTTTAAAACAACTAATAACATATGATTGTGTTTGGTCAAATAGTAAAGTAATGCTCCGTTCATGTATAAGGTCATGCATTCGAATTCCTTAATTGAGGTTTTTCTTTCCTTTCTTTCTTTGCATACCGGGGTATTTTGCTAATTTAATACAAACACCAAAAACTTTCTTCACACTTAATTAATAGTATTGATAAGAGATTACTACTAGTAATGATGATTTTAGCTTAACCCGTGACATATATGCTTTAATTGGCCTCTAGTTCTGTTGGTTGCGGCTCGGGTGGCCACATCTATTATTTTTCTTTTCTTTTTGCACTATGTAGGCCAATTGACTTATGAATTTTGAATCATTTTACTAAGGTAACTTTTTTGGACAATAGACTCTATGCAATAGATACATATATACGTGCATGCAAGTATCAAAATATTATCAATTATGCATAGTATAAATATAAACATGTAAATACATACAAATGCTAGTACACATATAGATCGTATCAAGAATTGGGTCATGGGGTATTGTGGTTGCTTGACACATAAATATAATGTGTATATGTTGGACTGGTGAGCGAGTCGATTGTTACAAATTCATAGTAATAAACGAACTCCATTTCAATAAAGAAATCTCATGTTCAAATCTCACAAACTGCAAGTGCAGCATTAATAATCCTCTTCCCCCGCTATAATAGTGAAAGATCGCTCCAAAAAGGAAAAATACTAGCTTCAATGCAATCAATAGTTAAAAATAAATATTGCTTACTATCATGAAATTTAGTACATTAGTTATATATATCTAACAAAAAGAAGATATTTAAAAAAAGAAAGTAGTACATATCATGAACTGCGTTTTGATCCCAAAACAAAATTTGAACCTAAAGTAGAGATTCTTTATAGCCGACCAATTATCTTAAACATTTTCCAAGAATCATAGTGTGGACCGAATCTTATCCAAGTGGAATGAGTTTTTCTATACCCTATCTCAAATAAGAGTTTTCCACTTTTGCACTTTTTTAAAAAAGTAGTTTTAATATAATCAAAAGTTAAGAAACAAACTTACTATAAAATATTCCACACTGATATGTTCAAACAAAAAAATAAGACTTAATTTGAGAATTTCTACAAAAATAAAAGCATGACCAAAAGAGTGATAAAGGACATAGTGGAGTGTTTCGAGAAAATAGATAATGCTATGTGACAAAACATTTCGAAAAAGTGGGCATCAATACTGCATTTGCTCCACGGGCGAAGTAACTTTTTTTCAAATGGGAGAAAGTTAATACTTTTCCGTATCAAGTTATGAATTTTGTTGGCCTTTTATATTTATCAAAGATACATAAAATTCAACATGATTAATAGTTAGTAATAGAGTTTCTTTTCCTATCATTGGTGCATAATTATGTCTTAGAAAAAAAGTACATTTTTAATTTGGGCCATCTTTAAAAAGGTAACGCTCTTAATTTAAAACGTGGAGTATTTTTCAACTCACAAGTTTTAATATTCCACTTTTAATTTTCGCCTCTGAAAATTAGGCACAAAAAAAGATTTTTTTTAACTACAAAAACACCCTCCATCTCAAACATCTCTCCTTAAAATATATCATCTATCCCTTGTGCTAAATTTTCTACTGTCATTAAATTATTATTGATTTTTTCCATTATTGTTTTTCTTGCCAATGTCATCCCTCATACTGTTCTCTGCCCCCTTTCTCAATTTTCATTTCGTATCTTTTAAATCGTCTCGTGAATTTAAACAACTCCCATCCGTTCTCCACACCCTATCTTGAAAATTTATTTAAAACCCTATTTCTTCTTCTTTTTCTTCTTCTTTTTTGATAAAATAAAATCCTTATCTTTTAACCACATGTTTTTGTATCTAAAAGGTCACTGACCCATCCGACATATTATGCATTCAAAAATATAGGACAATGATCAAACTCATTATGAAAAAAACACCTCTTACCTAACCTTAATATGGCCCACTTCCCATTATGAAAGAAAAAATAACCTATGAGAGCATCCCTAGTAGACATGTTAAAATTTAGTTAAATTTACCATAAACTTACTTAAATTTCGAAGAATATCATAGCGGGTAGGGTAGAAAAGAGAGGGATACGAGGATGTCAAAGTCGTATAATTTTTTGCCAAAAAAAAATGGTTTATACGAGTGAAGCTCACTCATAATCTAAGGGGACTTATAATGGTTTAAAAATGTGAGGGAGATAATGTGGAACTAATGCATTAATTAGTTAGTGAGTAAAGTGGCAAGAGTGTACGCTCCATCCAACAATCAATGAACTAATCACACATCGTCGTCTGAGTCATTTAGTCCAAAAACTGAGTACCGTAAGAGTTTTCTTAGTAGATTATAATCGGACGAATCAATTACTTTCTCCTTCTCTATATTTAGTTTCTTTCCTTTGAATCTACTCCGTTGGATTTATTTTTTCCTACCTAACCTTTTCTTTCTAACCCCAATAACAGAAAAAGAATATAAGGACGAAGAAGAAGAAGAAGATGCCCATAGGCGATGGCTCACAAGCATTCAAGCAAAATTAAAATTCAAGTCTAAATAGTAACAATTAATACAATCCTATTTATAACTTATAAATTAAGGAAACTTCACTTATTCGCTAACCCCGTGTGGAGCTAATAGCGACCTAATAGTTTTGATTTCCCAACTTTTGCTAGAAAAAATTGATTTATAAATTACTAAAATACCCTTAATAAGATAATTACCAACTACAATCCTAACCTTTTCTTTGAATATGCTATGTCATATTTCTTTTTTCCTATCTAACCTTTTCTTTCTAACCCCAATAACAAAAGAAGAATATAAGAGCATCTCCAAGAGACTCTTTACTTAGAGTACGCTCTCTATAATAACTAATCAAAGTAATAGATTTATACTCCAATAGATTATGTAAAATTTTAAAATAGAGTAGAGAGTGTTGTTAGGCTATCTAGATTTGGAGAATCAATTTGGCTCTCTACTTATTATTTTTTTATTAAAATAAAAATTATATGTCAACAATTATATTTTAATGGTTCTATTCTCTTTCCTTCTTGTAGTTTTTTTTTAATACAGAAAAATCTCATGTAGGAAGAAAAAATGCTAGCCTTCTATTTTTTTGACTATGGAGTCTTCAATAATAAATAAATAAATTTGTAAATAATTTATAGAAAATAAAAAAAAATTGATTATTTTATGGAAGGGATCATACTATAATTTTTAGTTAGTGGTTTTGATTTATTTTAGTTTATTTTTTAATATTAATTAATGTATAATAAAGTTGCATTAAATTTGGTTATATTTATAGTTGGCATGATAAATAGAAGAAATATTAAAAATAACCGCAATAGAGAGCATTATTGGAGTAACTATATAAACAAAGCTCTCTATTCTAAAAGATGCTCTCTAATTTAAAAAAGATGCTCTCTAAACTAGAGAGCATTGTTGGAGATGCTCTAAGGAAGAAGAAAAATATGCCCATAGGCTATGTGACTCACAAGCATTCAAGAAAAATTAGAATTCAAGTATAAATAGTAACAATGATTACAATCCTATTTATAACTTATAAAGAAAACTTCACTTATTCGCTAACCCCGTGTGGTGTTAATAGTAGCATAATAGTTTTGATTTCCCAACTTTTGCTAGAAAAATTTAATTTATAAATTACTAAAATATCTTAAATAAGATAATTACCTACTACAATCCTAACCTTTTTTCCTACCTAACTTTTTCTTTGAATATGCTCCATGGATTTCTTTTTTCCTACCTAACCTTTTCTTTCTAACCCCAATAACAAAAGAAGAATATAAGGAAGAGGAAGAAGAAGAAGAAGATGCCCATAGGCTATGGCTCACAAGCATTCAAGCAAAATTAGAATTTAAGTATAAATAGTAACAATGATTACAATCCTATTTATAACTTATAAAGGAATGTTGCTAATAGCGGCCTAATAGTTTTGATTTCCTAACTTTTGCTAGAAAAATTTAATTCATAAATTACTAAAATATCCTTAATAAGATAATTACCTACTACAATCCTAACCTTTTTTCCTACCTAACCTCTTCTTTGAATCTGCTCCGTCAGATTTCTTTTTTCCTATCTAACCTTTTCCTTTTAACCCCAATAAAAAAAGAAGAACATAAGGAAGAAGAAGAAGAAGAAACACCCACAAGCGATAGCTCACAAGCATTCAAGCAAAATTAGAATTCAAGTCTAAATAGTAACAATTATTACAATCCTATTCATAACTTATAAAGGAAACTTCACTTATTCCCTAACCCCGTAGGGCTAATAGAAGCCTAATAGTTTTGACTTCCCAACTTTTGCTAGAAAATTTTAATTTATAAATTACTAAAATTCCTTTAATAAGATAATTAACTGTTACAATCCTAACCTTTTTTCCTACCTAACCTTTTCTTTGAATATGCTTCGTCGGATTTCTTTTTTCCTACCTAACCTTTTCTTTCTAACCCCAATAACAAAAGAAGAATATAAGGAGGAAGAAGAAAACGCCCACAGGCTATGGCTCACAAGTATTCAATCAAAATTAAAATTCAAGTATAAATAGTAACAATGATTACAATCTTATTTATAACTTATAAAGGAAACTTCACTTATTCGTTAACCTCGTGTGGTGCTAATAGCGGCCTAATAGTTTTGATTTCCCAACTTTTGCTAGAAAAAATTAATTTATAAATTACTAAACTACCCTTAATAAGTTATTTACCTACTACAATCCTATCCTTTTTTCCTACCTAAACTCTTCTTTGAATCTGCTCCGTTAGATTTCTTTTTTCCTATCTAACCTTTTCTTTTTAACCCCAATAACAAAAGAATAATATAAGGAAGAAGAAGAAGATACCCATAAGCAATAGCTCACAAGCATTCAAGCAAAATTAGAATTTAAGTCTAAATAGTAACAATGATTACAATCCTATTCATAACTTATAAAGGAAACTTCACTTATTCCCTAACCCCGTGCGGGGCTAATAGAAGCCTAATAGTTTTGATTTCCCAACTTTTGCTAAAAAAAATTAATTTATAAATTACTAAAATACCCTTAATAAGATAATTACCTACTACAATCCTAACCTTTTTTCCTACCTAACCTTTCCTTTGAATCTGCTCAGTTGGATTTCTTTTTTCCTAATTAACCTTTTCTTTCTAACCCCAATAACAGAAAAAGAAAAAGATGCCCACAGGCAATATTTGGCTGGTAAGCATTCAAGCAAAATTAGAAATCACGTCTGAATAGTAACAATGATTACAATCCTATTTATGACTTACAAAGGAAATTTCACTTATTCGCTAACCCCGTGTGGGGTTAATAACGGCCTAATTGTTTTGATTTTCCCAACTTTGGCTAGAAAAAATTAATTTATAAATTACTAAAATGCCTATAATAAGATAATTACTTACTGCAATCCTAACTACCCTAGATAAAGGCATAAACCTGATTACCTTAAATAAACCTAACTACTAAACAATTATCCTTAAATATAAATACATAAAAATACAAGTACAAATATAATCTTCTCCTCCTATCACTTTTTTGATATTGATTGAACTCCAACTTATAGACAAAGGTTAGGGCAATTGTTTAAATTTTGATGTTCGCCTTTAATCTGCCTGGGTCCTACAGCCCATCTAATTAGACCAAGCTTTAAAATTATTAAGGCCCATCTAATTAGACCAGGCTTTAAAATTATTAAGGCCCACGTACATTGGCGCCATTTCAGTTTCACAGCTTTGAATAACCCTTTTCTCTTTATAGGATTCTTTTGCTCACAACCTAATATTCGACTCTTAGGCTCCGTTTGATAGCAATATGGAAAATGAAAAGAAAAATAACTAATTTAGGCCAGAAAATAGAAAATAAGTTGAGAGATGTGATGAGATTAACTCTTACTTTTTGCATTTTTTCATGAAATTTTTTTCTTTGGTTGATGATGGAGAAATTTTTTCCACAAAATATTAAAGGAGGATGTAGGATATATACTCACAAAAATGAGTATGAGATGGAGAGCATCTCACCGTATGCCTCAACTTATTTTCCATCTTCTCACCCAAATTAATTGTTTTTATTTTCATTTTCCATATTACTATCAAACGGAGCCTTAGATTCTGTTTAAAAACAATATTAAAAATAATAAGAAAGAAACTTGATTTATGTAAAAAAATAAAAAAATAAATTAAGGTACATATGTGATGAGATGAGATGTTTTCCATCTCATGCTCATTTTTACGAATAGATATCGTTCATCTTTCATTAATTTTTGTGAATTTTTTTTCTTTGTCAACCACTAAAGAAAAATTTTCTTGGTAAAAGCCACAAAGTTAAAAAAATATCTCATCATAAGTCTCAACTTATTTTCTAACTTCTCACAAAAATCAACTATTTTTATTTTATTTTATTTTCTTATGTTGTTATTAAACATACCCTTAAATTCCTGAATGTTAACAAAACTCCACTCTCTCTCTATTTAAATTTACGAATTCTTTATAACATCCTAACTCTATATTTATGGTGCAAGAATCTCACTTTTCCTAATAATTAATTATATTCATCACTAAGGCTATCCACTATGGATATAGTATAATTTATATTAAATTGTTATTTTAACTAGATGAGTTTTACTGTTGGTAAATGCTAAATTTAGTTCAGACTTAGCACATGGTATATGTTTATATCAATTACACCATACCCATGGTGGCAGGTAATTGCTATGGGTTTTGCAATTAGCTTTCACCTTTATTCATAGCCGATCTGATGCAATAGTATGGCAAAGAAGGCCGTTGCCCTAGGTCTCCAAAATTTTGAATTTTTTAGGGGCTCTTTAATTTTTGTATCCATGTATATGGAAATTTTCAAGTGTGGATCAATTTGTACGAACCTATCCTTTTTACGACATTTTTTCGTCGTAAAAATGCTCGGTTCATACGGAACGGTTTATACCAGAAACAATGTCTCCATGTATATATTTATATATTGTGTTATGTAGAAGTATAAAAGGACACTTATAATTAACCATATTATACGGAACAAAATAGTAATTTTTTTTTTTAATAATTTTCCACCAAATCAATGATCCATAATTTTTGTTAACACTTTTGGAGATTTTTGACCCCGAGATGTGATTTTTACTCGCATAAAAGCATCAAATCATAATTACATGCATTTCATACGCCCAAAGCACTCTCAATTACTTTCCCTCTCATTAACGTTTAGAAAATTTAAAATATCATAACTATAAATCTAAAAATCGGAATTTAATAAAATTTATAAATTTAAAACTTACTCATCGAGATTTATAAAATAAGATCCATTGTGACTACAATATTATGTTTAATTTTTTTTTAAGAAAAACCATTAAATTATATACAGTTAAATTACATAATTTTATTAGATATTTTGAACCACCAAGTTCATGGTGCTCACTTTCTTCCTCTAGGTAATCTCCATGCCGATTCCTCTAGGCATTCAATATTAATATTGAATGCAAAAAAGAAAAAAACAAATATCTAATGCCCGTACAACTACTCTAAATATATAATGGCAAAACTATATTTTTTTATACAAACACATATATGAAAATTCATATTACAAAATAACCAATTATTAGTAATTGTTATATATACTTTGTTTATTTAACCGTATACATTGCATAGAAAAATCTAAATCAAATTTAATGTATTATTAGTATAACGACAAAATTATGTAATTCTGAAATTAAATTATTTAATCTAAATATGTCAAATTCATTTTTTTTATTCCAACATGCCATCCGGTACGGACAATCCCTAATGTATTATAAAAGTTGAATATTTACGCACATGCATATTAACCCTTATAACACTTGAAATAGCAAATTATTGAAATGTATTTTAATTATTTAGTTAAAAAAAATTCTAATTTTACATTTATCGTGTTACCTTAGGCCACAAAACTTCCAGACTGGCCCTGCCTTTATTTGAGCTTTAAACAGCCTCTGTGTCTCAACAAATTTTCCTCAACCTCCATTGATCACCATGATTTAAAAGGCCCTTTATTTTGCAGTGATGCCATGAGCCCATGACCCCTATAGATTTAGACGTAGCCTCTTTAATTTCAATCCAATCTACATGCAGTGCATACTTTCGAGTGAAAGAGATATGTCCTAGCACTATTCATAGATTATGATTTGTACTTGGATATTTTATACTTATTGTTATTAATAAAGTTTATTTATTATACTTTATATTCTCTTGTAAATAATATATATTAATACTAGTTCATCAAGTACGTGACTAGATTGTGGGATGCTAGTAATGTTATAATTATATTGTTTAGATATCCCTGATCATGTGTCAATAACCTAGGATCACATTGATATAATGATTAGAGTATGGGTCAGCTGATGACTATGTTCCACAAGTCATGGATATGGAAATATCAAGCTGAACATACTGATACTTGTTAGGGAACAAAGTATTGGACCGACCCGCTTTGGGGACACTGCGAGGAGTGTTATATAATGTCATCAGTGATGTTCCCCATTTGTGATATCGTATTATCCTCAGATCTGAGATCGCCATGGTTACTAACATAGGGATTAGTATGTCAGGCATTATCAAACGTTGCTCTTGACCGAGTAATTATAAAGATGATGATCGAGCATACTATAAACTATGTAGAGGTATGTGGTTGATCAAGATGAGATTTGTCACTCTCATATAATGAGAGAGATATCGTTGGGCCCCTTGATAAGTATAATTAATATTTGCATGGTTATGCACAAATGAGATGTCATTTGTTTTAGATTAATTATACTTAGAGATCAAGAAATAAAGATTGAACTATACAAGGATGACACTTGCCTAGTCTTGTGCTCAATCTAGATATCGATTGACAAAAGGAGTTAATATGTGGAATATCAATTTAAGGTTGTGTTGTTTTGACCATTATACCCTTTGGGTAATAGTAATGTTTTACTAGAGAACGCTTACTATTTCGTATAATAAAACGGGCTTTTAATTATACTACCAAAGAGTATAAACCTACAGGGTCGCACACCAAAACGAGTTGGATCAAAACGAATTAAAATTGGTCAAGTTGAACTTGGGCCTAATTCGTTTTGTTGCTTAGAGTATCTCACTAGGGTTCCCTTTAAAAGGGGTCGTTGTTCCTCTTGGCCGTCAAGGAGAGAAACAGATGCAGAGTACAAAATTAGTGTGAGAACCCTAAAGGCGCTAGTACACCAAGCAAGGATCCGATCTCGTTCGTGTGTGCATACCGTAGAGGAATTGTATTTTCAACGCTAGAACGACAACAACAGAAGGTTCTGTCCACCGTGTTCATTGATTTTAATTCGAATCTCGAACAAGGTATGTCTTCTATCGATTTATATTGAACATTATAGATCCTAGGGTTTAAAGATTAGTGCGTATATTACTGTATGTGATGCATGATTACTGCCCTAATTCCTTACATCGAGTTCTTCTATATTTTACTGTGAAACGGGCTGGGAAGAAAGAGAGCTGGGCGCTGAAGAAACCTTGTTCGTCCACAAACATTTTTGGGAACTTCTATCCAAATCATATAATTAATTGCTTCCTCTACTCTATACATACACATTCTAAAGAAATTAACATTTTTCTCATTCACCTTTAATTACAACTCTTCAAGATATTCATGAAGATCTACCAAAATCAACTTTCAACTTGTAGTTCACCTGTTCATGGTATTTTTGTGAACGATCATTATTGTAAAATTATATTAGATAAAAAAATGAATTATTTGAACCATTACTTGTATAAAAAAGCTAAAAAAAAAAGGAGTCTTTTTTTTTTACACACACGTGTATATATTAATTATTCCATTCTAAGTAACTATACATCTAGTTCAATTCCAATTATAATCTTTAGGTATCAACTCAAATTTTGTATACATGACCAGAGATGAACCTACGTGGTCTAAAAAATGTACGGTTGTACCTTCTCAAATTTTAAAAAAAATATTCACATATATAAATATACATACGGAAAATTTTAAGTGTAAACCGATCGATCCGTACTAAAAATGGACTATCTATATAATATTATATATTTAATATTTACTTAAATAATCTAGATACACTATTTCATTTGTCTTAAGTTAAGAGCCACATTTAACTTAAGTATTTCTTATTGTTGACCAATTGATTATGTACCAAAAAAAAACAAGAATTTTAATTTGAAACATCTTGGAAAAAAAATAGTGTTACTCTTAATTTAAGATAAGGTGAGTAATTTATATGTACGAGAAATGCTAATGAGACCAAAAAATATATCAAAAGTCATAACTTAGATAAATTTGAACCAAATTAACATCAATAGCAATTGATTGAAAGTTACTTTTGGGTTGTGCTTTTGGTAAATTATTATTTTTTATTTTTGGTGAGTAGCATTGTTCTTCACATGCTCATGTAGAATACTACTAAATTTTGTACATATGCTTTAATTCTTAATGTAATGATGTAATATTTTTAGCAAATGAGAGGACAATTTTTACCATATGACTTTAAAAATTTACGGCACTTTATATTTGTACCTCCTCAACCAAATTCATGCGTACATAACTGTATATGAAAAATATTTTCAAGGGTCATCTGGGTTTTGGGGTCCATAGTTTTGACAATCTTGAGTTACGAGTCCACAGTTTTCATTTCTTCGATTTTGGGGTCTAATTTTGATAGAACTGTTAGTCAAAGGCAAAAGGCTAACGGTCAATGAAAATTGGTGCGCGAAATTTCAATTTTACCTCTGGCTTAACAGAAGACTAAACATTAACATTAAGACTTTGAAGAAGAAATATAGATATAGAGATATAGAGAGAAAAAGTCTCGAAATAAGTGGAGTTGAGGTAAAGAGAGAATATTAATTATCAGGAGCAATAGCCATACTTTTCAACTAATTATAGATCTTTAGTTTTTAGTGAGAGAAAAATAGGCTATAAAGAATTTTTAGAGAGAGTATTGGCTTTCTTTTAGAGAGGAAAATGTTAGAAAGACAAAAGGATATTAGTTTTGATATTGTGGAGATGGATTTGGATGACATCCGTAAGATTTTATCGAATTACAGAGTTGATGTGTGGACGTTAATGGATGCTGTGATAGCATTAGCTTTCTCGAAATACAGCGACAAATTGAAGCACCGAAGAGACAGAATCGTCGAGCAGCTCTACGCTCATCCGGTGGTGTGCCGGAACTACAACAGTAACTTAAAAGGTGAACTGAAATATTCAATCCTAAAAGTTACCTTAAAAAGGTTTACTATCCAATTCTGACATACTCGAAGAACTTCCCCTTTGCGATTCCACCGATGCACTTCTGCCGCTGATGGATCCTCGTCCGGTAGCCCAAGTAGGCAACCTGAACCGCGGTGCCGACGATGAACCAACTCTATTCATTGCAACTATATATTGCTCTCTCTCTCTCTCCCGCCATACCCTCCATATAACTGCCTTCAGTGCCTCCACAACCACTACTGCCGGCGCTGTCTTTATCGGATTTCGCAATTTTTTACTTCTTCTACCTCCGTTGCTTGGCCACCATTGTTTTCAACATTGTAACTCCTTCCTCATCTTTCTTGACTACAAGGAATTCAGATCGTTTGGAACTAGTACCATCGATGAACTTCTTCAATAAATCTTTAGGGATTCTGTTTAGTTGTAGAGAAAGATTTTCCATCATGCTACTAGTCTTTCTAATACTAATCTCACTAGCTAGAATCTCCCAAAATAGCTATTGTTGATTGTTTTCTCCATTTTTTTTAAAGAGACTGAAAAATAGGGAGAGGATTTAGAGAGTGTGTGTGAGAGAGAGAAAGAGACAGAAAGGAAAACAATGAAAGAGGAGGATGTTGTTTACAAGACATGGGTAAAATTGGAAGTTCGCACACCAAATTTTATTGACAGTTAGCTTTTTGTCTTTGACTAATAGTTCTGTTAAAATTGGACCTCAAAGTCCAAAAAATAAAAACTGTGAGTCCTTAACTTAATATTGCCAAAACTATGGACCTCAAAACCCAAATGACCCTATTTTTAAAGTCAAAATAGTAATATGCTAATTTTTTCTACACACATAATGCAAGTATACCTTAAATTTATTGGATTTAAGAAAATTCCTTAAAAATTAATAACTATATTAATGGCTTAGAGCAATTACAAGGGTTTGAAAGAAAAACCACAAGTGCAAAAATAGGAATAATAATTACTTACCCACTTTATTAGATCGTATATAATAGACATAGTAAATATTTCACATGTCATAAATTAATAGTTTACCCTTTGTATTTTTATATGTTAAAAAATATATTAATTTTAAATTAATTAATAATATAACTTCCTTTTTTTTTATTAGATGTGAGATTGGTTTTTGCATATAATTGAACACAAAATATTCTATTAAATGGAACAATTTCTACAAAAAATTTGTGGGGAACAAACTTGAGCCGACCCATACGATTAATATAACTTTGAAATAATAGCAGAGATTTGATACATCAAAAAAGAAAATATACCGGAGGGAATTTTTCTTTAAGATTTTGTAAAAGATCTTGGACGGGCCTTTGAAATGAAATAACACAAGTCCATAATCATAAGCCTTAATAATTTCATATTATTATGTGATAATTCAGCCCAACATATTCAAGACTACGTACACAGACAAAATCATTCGATTATAATAAAGATGTACCATTTCCCTTTCCACTGAAGATTATAGTTGGACCATAGCCATACATACCCATGACTATACAAAACCCCTAAAATCCCTAAAATTAAAGCTCAGATTGAATCATTGAACCAAAAATTCTACATATGACATGAACACTACCCTTATTATGGCTTCTGCAATTTACAGTCCACCATATTCATCTTTATCTTCATCTTCATATAGAATTAGGAAATCCACCTTCTCCACCACTCTCTCCACTTCTATTGCTTTAAATCCCAATGCCCTAAATTTGAGTTCCTCCACATTCGTTCCTCTTCTGGGTTTCCCCCATTTTTCGCCATGGATTGGTTTGAAGCAACTGAGTATCTCAATCTCAAGACAATCTGTGAAACAAGGTATTAAATTTTTTTTTTCTCAAATGGGTTTGTGCTAGTATGCCTTTTGCACTTCAAAATATGTGATAGAAGTGGAGCTTCAAATGGGTTATGATTGAATTTTAGGCTTGGGAACTTTTTTCCTCATATGCGTTTGTGTTATTACGCCTGTACTGAACCTCTAAATAAGTGATAATTGAATCTTAGGCAATTGAACTTTTGCTTTTCTCCAAGTATACTTTTAGTCAATTTATTTTTGTGGAACTATACTACCACTAGTGGAAAGTGGAGCCTTTTTTTTTCAGTAAATTGGAAGTGGGAATATGGTTATATATAAAAGGGTTGATTACCTATTTACCTCGTCCGTAAAGAAAATCAAATCCAAGACCTCATTGTTGCAAGAAAAAGAGTATGCCATCAGGTTTTAAGGCCACTGACAAATGACTTTTAGTCTCTTTAATCATATATCTATTTGAGATTTAGTGTTTTATTGACATTGTAATCTCAACTAGTTAGGTCGAGTTGAGGGCCAAGATTGTACAATTAGATCTTCTAATGGGACCCACTAAAATAGCTTTATAGACCATGGATATATGTATGTTATTGTGTGTTTCTGGTTTGATTTAATTATGCGATATAATTGTTGCCATGTCCATCCCTTTTTCCTATGCGTGTTTTCTATTTAAATTTGAAATGGTTCTATTGCAGAAAGTAAAAAGGAATGTAAAGGCCGTGTGTTTGCATCTTTATTTGGAGTTGGAGCCCCTGAAGTTTTAGTAATTGGAGTGGTAGCTTTGTTGGTTTTCGGTCCCAAAGGTCTTGCTGAGGTGAGGTCTTGTGCTTGTAAGTTGTGAATCAAAGCTGCTGCACTTATCATGTCATAGTTTATTGAAGAAAGCTTGTTCATTGATATTCAGTTGCAACATTTCCAACATTATATGGAATACTATAATTATATGTTACTACAAATGACATGGTCATTCCTACATCTTGCTCAATTTTGGAGTGTCTAGCTGTTGTCCGAGGGAATGGGGGCTTTGCATTAAAATATCAGTAATGCACAAATAGAAAAGAAACCCTGAAAGACAAATAAAAAATTTCTCCCATCAAGCTGTAGCATAATACTAGCCGATTTTGACCCAGCTAAGTAGATAAATATGACTAGAGTTCATATACCCATTTGTATCCCAACTTTATAAGTTTATAGTCTCACTTAGGTGCCAAATACAAGCCCTCTTTGAGAAGAAGTCAATAGATTTGAATGTTTAACTTGCTCAAACTAGCCTTTTGAGTAGAACTCTTAATATGAGATGGAGGAAATATTAATATAGCCATATAGGCTCCACCCTTTTCCTTCTTTTGCTTGTATACCGAAAATCAATGTTCTAAAAATCAGGATTATTCCATAGTTAGGACTTGATGTCAAGATAATAAGTTACGACTTGATGTCAGGCTGTCAGTTGTCATGGACTGAACGTCATTCAGCCATTCAGCGAGATTTTAGGTAAAATGACGATTCCTTCGAATATCATTTTGATGAGTTGGAAGAGAAGTTCTGCCACTTTAAGTGAGCCAGTGTGGTGGATTGTGTGTAAAGTATTTTGAGAATTTGAGCTATTTAATAAGGCTCTTCTAGGTAGGGACGTACACACTTGAGTCCAAGCGTACCCCCTCAATTTTTGGATTTTTTTTCATATATATATATATTTATATTAATTAAAAATATTTTATGTTTGGTATTTATAATTAATAATAGGATGCCTTTGACCATAAATTAAATACACTACTCGTTTCATCTCAAATTGAGAGTATACTAACACTGATTCAATTTAATCAGTGCTCATGATTACAACTTATTAATTATTTTTTTTATTATTGTTGATATATTATTATGTGCAAAAAAAGAAAATGAGACTCTAATGAGTCTTCATGTAAAAGGAAATTGCCACTCCTTATTTGAAACAAAGTGAGTAGTCTTTACCAACGTTGACAATACGATTCATTTTTGTGAATGCGGAAACAATTAATTCTAATATTTAAACATGGCATTATCCTTTTAATAATTAATTAACATTTTTGTAAATGAGACACCAAAAATTGTTTTGGCAATAGGTGAAACATTCTTTATTTCTAAAATTTCTTAAACTTTTAGGCTTGGTTTGATAACAAGAAAAACACTTGATTTATGTAAGAAGTTGGAAAATAAGTTGAGATATGCGATGAGATGCTTTCCATCTTATGCTCATTTTTATGAATAGATATCCTCCACCCTCGATTATTTTTTGTGAAATTTTTTTCTTTCTCAACCACCAAAGGAAAAAATTTCCATGAAAAAAATCACAAAGTTGGAAAACATCTCACCATATGTCTCAACTTATTTTCCAACTTTTTACAAAAGTCAACTATTTTCCTTTTTCATCATGTTATCAAACAGACCCTTAATGTTTATCTTTGTTCTTGTGAGGTAAAGATGGATAAATAATTCTCAACGATTAAGTTTGTGAATATATTTTTTTCAAATAACGTTTTTAAAAAAGTGCTTATTATACCTATGAATGTAATTTTTCACTTTACTCATATATATATATGTTTGTAATTTGCATATTCTATGAGTGATGATTTATGAAGTAATATTATTTTTACAGTCTTTTATTTATGTATCCCCTCAACAAAAATCCTGCGTACGTCCTTGCTTCTAGGAATATGGCTTCGGAGGCATGCTATGGGTTTCCCCCTTCACTTGCTTGTAGTTTTATGTATATATTTGTGAAGAAAAAGGCTTTGTTGTATACGTATTTCTTCTGAGGCTACCTTTGAAAAACAAGAAATGACTCTTTATAGGAATAACCTTGGAAGATCAGCCTCACATAAGAATTGATGCTAAACTTGTTAGTGATGGAGAGAGGGTGCCATTGTTCTGTCTAATAACCTATAAGGGAACTACATATAAAATTTTGCAATATGACCTCTACGGAGAAGTGGTCGCCATCTTTTTTCAGGAAATTACAGATGTAGTTTAAATAGGCAATGCTTTGGAGGAAGGAAACTCGTCAGAAGAACATTTTTCTGTGAATTCGCTCTTCCAGATCTTACTAATGGATCCTCTTAAAAATTGTATGCTTGAAACGTCTTGCCTTGTCCTAGCAAGTAGGCTTAGTTGATTGAGAATTCCCGTTAGAGCTTGTGCTATAGTTTTGGTATACAATATAAAGAACATCACTTATTTCATTCATGAGGTTGACTTCATTCCATATACATAGTGGCTCGATTTTTCTACCTAAAGAACTACTTGTTTCACTATATTTATGGTAAAAGAGGTTCAAATTTATTAAAAAATTAGAAAAAAAAGAAGAGTGGTCCTAGAAGGTGAAAACTTTTGAGGAAGAAATTTTAATTTTTATTAGAATTTACATAAAAACTAAAAAGAGAGGGGAACATATATAGATTAGAGGGGAAATGTGGGGGTAGAGGGGAATTGCGTAAAATCTATTAGGGAGGCAAAGCCAAGGTGGTTCAAAAGACTTATTGAGGGAGGAGATTAGGACTTTGGAGGGCAATGATTTTTCTATAGCTTTGTTCAAGGAGCTTATGACGTAGTGAAGGATATGATTTGATAACGTTCTGTTAAAGAATTTTGGGGAAGGCATCCTTAATGCACGTGTGAGTGAGACTTGTATCATATCTTTGACTTAAGGGGAAGATAACTTTTAGGTCTACTGGTGATTGTCAATGAACTATGGATTATAGGGAGAAAACCAAAGAAAGAGTAGTTTCTAAGATTTAACTTGGGACTATGTAGGTAGGCGCACGGTCTCAGGTTGGATTTCCTACTGCGTGAAACCTTTCTTGGGCCATTGGGGGTGTCTCCCGGTCGAGCAACCAAGGCCTCATGGGATTGGTGGGGGAGGGCTCCCGATACCCATGGTTATCAAAAAAAAAAAAGATTTAACTTGAAGCTTATGATCATATGGATTCAGCATTTTGAAAAAATAAAAGTATTGGGTTGGAATATTTTATTTTGTGGGTTAGAGTCTTACAGATGAACCTATACTTCACTCTTATCATTCCTACCCTCATTTACAGCAACACTAATATCTCGAACTATAGAATTCTACCACTGAAAAACATTCCCTTCTCTGTATATGTCAGAAAACCTTAACTCCATATCATCTAACATATCCAAACACCCCTGCCATCTTTTCCTGAACTGCCAAGGAGGGATATAGTTCTTCCTAAAGAAATTGAAGCATGTAGTGGCAGGGTCCATTTCTAGCCACACCCTTCTCCACCCCCCGGCATAGGCCTGCTCCACGGCAATGAGAACAGCACAGAATTCAGCAAGAAACTATCACTTCCCCCAAAAAGACCACCGCAAGCAGCAACATTATTCTTAGCTAGACCATCAGTATTACACTTGATCTACCCAGAAAGAGGAGGATGCCATAAAACTTAATGATCATGGGAACTTTAACAAGATTGCACTGAACACTAAAAGCTTTAATAATCATCAGATCTGTAAATGTGTTTTGCATGTCACTCTTTGAGGGATGCCCAGCTTCCTTAGTCCAACTAGAAACAGCAGCACAAAGTCTAGCAACTCACGGAGTCTTGTTCACAAACTTACATGCATTGGTCTGCACCCATACTCCAAAAAAGACAGCAGTAACAGCAGCAAGCCATAAATCCCTCCCGTAGCATTTGCAGGTAATCAAACACAGCCTTACTCTTTTGCTTCTCCAGAAAATTCTGGGAAAGATTTTGAAATCTTAAAGAATGAGAAATTTCTAAAATCGTAAAGATAGGAACGATAGATGTTCAAGTTTTACTGAAAAGAAGTTTCCTCCCTCTTGTTTCATTGCATTAGTATTTATAGATACCATAAGGACTTTTAGGCTGCGTTTGATGCATAGGACAAGAGGGTGGGATAGGATAACTTTATCCTATCCCATGTTTGGTGTTCGTCGGGATTGGATATACGGGTGGATTATTTATCCCATTAAAGCTTTTATCCCACCGAGAGAGGGATTAATGAATCCCACCTAAAAGGTGGGATTGTTTTATCCTATTCAGATGGAATTAAATAATCCAACCCGACTCTCTAATCCGGTGCGTCAAGCACACCCAGTGTTCTAAAAATCCCCGATTTAGGCCGATTTATCGCCGATTATCGGTGATCGGCTGTGCCCCGATACGATTATGCATGATCGGCTGAAAAAATCGGCCAGGGAAAAAATCGGCAAAAAATCGGATTTTATCGGCAAAAAATCGGATTTTATCGGAAAAAATCGGATTTTATTGAAAAAAATCGGCAAAAAATCGGATTTGAGTATTTTGACTTTTGAAATGCTTTATGTTTTACTACTTAGTACTCTCTACTCTCTCTTTATAATTTTGGGATTCCATAATATTGCATGTAATCTGTTTCTACATGCTTGGTACTTTGTTTCTATTAATCTATTAATGTCCATTTTGCTACTAATTATGTTTTATTTAGCATGTTATTATATAATATATTATTTATATGGTGAACAGTGCATATCCGATTTTTTCCGATTTATCCTCGATAAATCCCCGATAAAATGAAAAATCCCCACTCCCCACCTTGCCGATCGATTTCCGATTCACGATTTTTAGAACATTGAGCACACCCTTAGAGATCCCAAAATAGGCTAGATATTAAATGCATACAACTTTCAATCGACCTATTTAATGCGTAGGAAATCTACTAACCATACCCTTTAGACTTCCAGTATTTCTAAGTGAATATCTAGATATGAGCTACTAAAAGTCTGCATTTCTCTTGAACTTCCGAACCTTTAATAATACAAGAAATCGTTTTTAAGATTCTAGAATTTGCTACATTAATTTCTTTTTGCCTTTTATTTTTGGGGTGTTTGTGCTGGGAGCGTCTTTCATTTGGACCGTTGTAGGAGAAATAATTGGTTTGTCTTCACTGGGAAATACAAGGGGGTTATAAGCGGGTCAAATGAATGCAGGTTGCTCGGAATTTGGGAAAAACTTTGCGTGAATTTCAACCCACAATCAGAGAACTCCAGGTAAATGCTACGTAACTTTTGTTTTAAACAGCTTTGCTGGTATCACTTCTGAAAATGGTCTGATGTTGTTTTGCTGCATTTTCTTGTTCTTCTCTGCAGGAAGTTTCAAATGAATTCAAGAGCACGCTTGAACGAGAGATTGGTCTAGATGACATTAAAAGTCCAAAGAATGACGCTTTTAGCTCTAACACACCCAAGAGTACACCGGGTCCTGCGCCAGTTTCGAGCCCCGTTGATTCTCAGATAACAGATGAGTCTGGTAAGTAATCAAATGCTTCACAAATAATGAGAAGTTAGGGTGCATTTGATTGCAAAGTCAAGTAATTTATATGAGAAGTTAGAAAATGAGAAAATGAGATGAATCTTTTGGGGGGATGTTCTATTACCTTTTTCCTTTTCCATGGACTCCAATTCTTTGGGTGCTGAGTAAGAAACTTTTTCAATGAAAAATAAGAAAAAGATGAAAAACATCTCACCAAATCACTCCTCTCTCTTTCCAGACAAGCCATTTTCCATAGTTATATTGTTGTACTAACTTTCCAAGTAATTATAGAATATCCAAAACTATATGACATCTATAATTGACAAACCATTTTCCCAATCCCACAGAGGAGCATGAATTTATATTTTTACTCCTTACAGTGAGGTGGAGCGAAGTACAACCTCAGTAGTTTGCACTTATTTATGGTAGTGTACATTTCTGCCATGTGTAGGCTCAGGTCAAACAAATCTCTATGGTTCACTAGGCAATGTGTGATAATCTCAACCGTTTATTATTAATGGGAAAAACCTTAACAATTGTTGTGCTTTAAGTCTCAAGGACATTTTGGACGACTCATTCATATTATATAGGTATATACTAGCAGTCACCTGTGCCTACAACACATTTCTTATCTACTTGGAAATTAGTTGGGCTTACAACATTAATCAAATTTGTTTCGAACAAATTATGTGACGTCCCTGACCAGACCAGTAAGATATTACTAGGAAGGACTAGTCCCACACATATAGCACGTCAATTTAGCATTGGTCCAGCCAAAAAAGATATTGTCCGCTTTAGGTTCAAGCTCCCATGGTTTTGCTTTTTCTCAAAAGGCCTTTTACTTGGAAGGACTAATGGGCAAACATATACAGCACATTGGTTTTTGACACCCAGGTGATGTGTGATTTACACCCATAATATGTAGCCTGCTAGCCCCTATTGCAGCCACACCAGGGCACATATAATAGCATGTCACAACACTAGGGTCTTCACAAATTGTCTAAAAGGTCTCACACAAGCTCCTCCAGTAAGTATAAATTTAATAAAATAAAAATGATGGCCTTTTACTTCATCTGAAAATTGGAAAATCATTTCACTTACCTTGTGTCACCAATGATACGTTTTAATTTTGGGGGGGAACCCAAATTCTTTAAGTTAACCTCAACCCTTCATAAAAAGCTTGGAACTATCTTCACCGTTGTTCTTTATATCCTTAAATGAATGGTAAATATATGAATCATAACGGGGATCAAATCTCACCATTTATGACAAAATAAAAAATATTAAATAGTGTGCAAGTATGTTAAAACTTAAAAGAAATAATATATTATAAGACATTACCATGTAAAATCAATTTAGGATATGATCACGTCATCTAATTGAAAGACGATTGGTCCTAGGAGGCTAGACATTAGGCATTCCTGTTTCTATATATATATGTATGTTATATTTGTTGAGTTAAAACTTAAAACACGATACTACAATAAATAAAACTTTATTTCTTAAAAATGTAGAAGAGTTCTGCAACCACCAAAAAAAACTCACATTTCACACACACAAAACAATACTTTTACAAAAGAAAAGAGTTAAAAATCCGTCTGATGTGGACTTACCATTCTAGAATTCAGTCTTTTTCATATTATTTAATAAATTTATATTTGTTATGGAAGATTAGATTCAAATATGATGTAATCACATTACATATTAAAGGTATTTCGTATTTACTATTTGGATATGATATCATTAGAAATTTAGAATACATATTTAAGGCGTTTGGTATTTACTCTCTCTGACTCGAATAAGTAGTCCCAAATTGAGTTTGTTACTTCTGATTGAAAAACTAATTTCAAACCAATCATTGGTGAAGAATACAACTTCTTGTCTCTTGTGAGATACTAAGATATGTCCTCCGACAAAAAAGGAAATGGGACTACCAATGTGTGACTCGAAAAGGAAAGCGAGTCTATTAAATTGAGTTAGAGGGAGTATCTTTTAGCTTTAACTAAGGCTTGGATTATTGCTTTATGATATTCTAAATAACATTATTTGAGTTAAATTATAAATTGAACAAAGCTTTTGAGCTTTTGGCATATGTGGCTGTGTGCCATTGCCTGTGGGCATTTCTCCCTCTTCTCTCCACTCTCTGATTCTAATCCTGCATCAATTCCGAACCCGCCTAATTGCCCACCTAGCTGCCTGCCCAATTTTTTTACGGACTAGTGCTTAGGCTAGGCGGCTACCTAGCGCTTAGGCCAATTACTAGAACAACAGCAACCTAGTTTTGCATTGCCTACAACTCTGAAGCGTCATTCTTTTTTCAATTAAATCTTTTGGCATTGGTAGTTGTGGAATTTCATGTTTACTATACACAAATAATCATTTTTTCACTCATGGTGATTTCATAAATGTCAGATATTTATTGCCTCCTAGTGCAAAGTATAACTCGTATTCAATTATCTGGATTATCGTTTTATATATGATGGTATCATTTTCTGTGCAATATTTCTGAACGATAATCCTTGCTTCTTATAAAGCATTTAAAGAGGTGATCTGAATTTTCTAAAAATTCCAGATGGTATGCCATCCCAAAACAAAGCATACTCCACTGAAGACTACTTGAAGATCACCGAAGAGCAGCTTAAAGCAACTGCAGCACAACAAGAACAGCAGAAAGAACAGACCGCTTCTGTTGGAGAAACCCCATTGGAATCCTCAACTCAGACTCAAGGTCTTTAATTTGAACTCTTTACGTATGTATTTGTGTGTGTGTATATCTTTATCTACTATCTATCTGTCGAAAGGTCACGTGAGGGTTATAAGGAGTCTCCTTTTGGGTGAGTACATTCTTGATATTTTTGTTTCTTTCAACCAAGTTTCATGACCCAACTGAACGATTTAGTGGATTAGATTATGATAAAAAAATTAAATGGGAAAACGTGCACAGGCAGACAGACAGACACACACGTATATATGATTTTGCATTTTAGTCACTTGTGATTGAATTTGTTTTAAGTTGTGGTGGAGATGATGTCTGTTGGCCAGTACATTAAAACCCTCATAAAAAAATCAATCATTCCTCCAAAGAGAGTCCCTTAATTTTCTTGAAGTTGCTTTTTTTACACATTCTCTCTTTATGTGTGTGTGTATCTTAATATTCTTTGTTGATTCTTATAGAACTGGCATCAGACACTGTTGAAGAAACTGCAGTGGTAATGCCTACACCCCAGAAGCCGAAAAGTGAGACATGAGACGTCACATGAAGGTACCCCTTTTGCTAGAGAAATAGAAAGAGTGAAGAGTTAATTCTTTTTCATTTCAAATGTTGCGTATTTTCTTCACAATAGTTATCTAAAGGACCTATTTAGATTTCAGTGAAAGACAGACATTAACTGTAGTTCCTGCGCTGTCAGTGTAGATTATTGTTTGTGAACAAGAATTTGTTACAAGAGAGGGTCCGTGGTAGCCAAAGGTCTTTTTCTTTGCAGCAATACATACAATATGGAATTTTTGATGTTACCTTTCTTACTAGTATTATCGAGTGCTTTTGAACGTTCCACACTATGTGTTTTGGCTTTGGGTAGTTGTACTTCTTGAGTCTTGGGTTTCAATAGTTCTACATTCCTGAGGTGGTTTCGTTATACACATTGCCCTTGCAATGGAGTCTAAAACCAAGTACAAACCGTCAAGTGCCCTTGCAATGGAGAACATTAAGAATGTACTACTTAATTGAATGGAAAATGAATTTGTGAATGATTGTTTGGTGACATATATTAAATAAGACATTTTTGACAAGATTAAGAATGGAGAAGTCTTGCAATATTTAATTTTTTTTTTTTTTAAACCTCATAAAATGTTATTGTAATTGTAATTAATGTTTTCGTTGAATTGTGTAAGACGTTTTGTGTTGTGTTTGCATTAAAATATTTGCCATATTATTAATTTAATTTTTTCGTCTTGTTTTAACTACTTAAGATAAATGTATGTTATAGTACTAACTTTTGACTACCCTCTGTCGGAATTCTAGCTTCGCTGTTGCTTTCGGTGAGACTCGAATACAATATTTTACTAAATAAATGTCTTTCTCAACTATGTATGTGCTTTTTTGAACTAATTAATTGAATTTACTTAGTGTTACAGAATTTGTGAAACCATGAGAAACCCATTAATTTCCCGCTGTTTTGTAAAGGGAATGTTGGTTAATTGGTTTGTTGAATTAGCGTTTCTTCCTCTCGCATGCTAAAGAGTTTGTTGTCCATTTAAAATTTTCAAACTTTCAAGGGGTAAGTGCTAGGGGTGTGCAGAAAACCGAAAAATCGAGCCGAACCGAGCGGTTTTTCAAGTTTTACGGTTCGGTTCAGTTAAGAAATCGGACAACCGAAGTAAGTCGGTTCGGTTATCGGTTTTTTGGTGTATAAAACCGACAAAAACCGAACTGAACTGACTAGTATACTTATTACATTTTTATTGATTTTGTGTATTTAATTAATGAGCTATTTTCTTTAAAATAATATAGGTTAAATAATTAAAAAGAAATTTCAATAATAATAAATATTTAAGAAGAGAAAATGCACAAATAATTAACAAGAAAATAAGGCCCAAGAGAAAGAAAAACATATAAAAAAATTCAAATAATATAAACCTATGGCCCAAAACACTAATATAGGCTCAAGGTCCAAATCGACAAAAATCGACCGCCCGAATCGACCCCGGTCGGTTTTAGCCGCTTTGACGGTTCGGTTCGGTTGAAGTTAAGCGTAAAACCGAAAAATCAGTTCGGTTAACGGTTTAACCACTTGGTTCGGTTAACCGAACCGTGCACACTCCTAGTAAGTGCACTAAACCCCCTCGAACAATTGCTTTTTGGCACCTTTTTCCTTGATTTATGAAGGTTAACAATAAACCCTACCTAAACTATTATTCATTATCGCTTAACTTTGAAATTGACATAATTACCCTTGCATAAGGTTTGAAAAAGAAGACGATTACACAAAAAAAGGTAGAAAAGGAAAAAAACCATACCCAGGTAAAGTGAGAAAGTGCAATAATTCAAGGGGATTTAGTGTATTTTATCCAACTTCTTTAAATTCATACTATCCATATATTATATTATAAAGATAAAATCTGCTTAGATTGCATCTTGTTTATGAGTCTTTCTTTTTCATAAACACATCTAGATCACATTTAATTACGAGACGGTCTTTCACTTTTGTTAAATCTTTTTTCATAAATTATAGTGTATTGGTCTTAGAACACACTTTATGCATGTGCAATATTATAATTAACAATATTACTAACATTATGTGTTGACTTTCAAAATAATTATGTGAAATGGTATTTCGTAAAGCAACAATAACATGCACATGTCATTTAAGCTCATTGTCATATGTTCAAATTCTTACGTATGTATTATTCTTGTTGTAATTAATTTTCAAAATGTGAAGGGATTTGGTAATTTTATGTACAAACTAAATATCCTGGATGTGTTTAATATATAGTAGTGTTTTCAATATTGTTGAAAAGCACGCTCTGTAACGCTTTCTTAGAGAAAACACTATGTGAGATTGATTTGTGTTGTGTAAGAATTACTAGTGCTTTTTGAAGAAATGGGATGCTATTTGCGCGCTATTAATGCGCTATTCACGGTATCTACTAGGTTGTTCACGCTATTCGGGAATCTACAGAATTAGTCTTCCACTTAAACTATGTTATCCATTCAGGGTTCTAAAGAATTAGCGAGGCACTTAAACTTTAGGTCGCCTTTACCTTTTGCGTTAAAGCATATTAAAAAAAATATACGGCCGAAATAAATAACACAACGTATATGCTATGATCGATCATCAGTTCAACTGTTTATCACACAACAGGTTGGGTTCGTTCTTCTCCTTCTTCTCCTTCTTCTGTTCTCTGCTTCTTTTTTCTATCTTCTTAATTTCAAGGTCAGAAGTACGCGTATACATAGTGTATGATGCAAAAAAATATGATATTCAAATTTATTATTTAAAACTCTCAATGTGAAATTGTAAACGAACAACCTTAATTTTTTGAATATATACTGTACTTGTGAATACTTGAAATTATGAAGCTAATTTTTTTCTGCATTTAACTATGTGGTGTTCAACCTTTTTTTGAGTTTTAGTTGTAAAATTTTTATTCATTCCCTACGTTGTGCTTGGATCTTAAATATGTGGATGCTATTTTGACATAGTCTTTTGACTTCACTGGAATCTTGCAGGGATATTAGTTATTTGAATTGATGGCATGAATTTTATTTGATATAATTTATTAATGTTCTTTATATATTATTTGTATAATTTTAAATTTTAAATTTTAAAGAAATATTCAAATAGCTTACACAATATGCCATGGTGCTTACGCTATATAGTATTGATTATATGTAGTACATGGAGTTCCCAATATATAGTACATGCATAGCATGTACATGCCAGTTGTCTAATATATATATAAATATGAAAATTAATGCTCTTATAAGAGAATATTTTACTTTAAGAATAATAAGGACCATTAATTCGAAGGTAAACGAATGAATTTTTTTTTATGAAACTTTGAAGAGATGATTTCAATAATAAGTAGATCATTATCTCCTTAAAATTCTGTCAAAAAAATCAGAACATAAGTGAATTTTATGAAAATGTGATATATATATATGTTTATTTTCATCCATTGAAATTTTACACAATCATATCATCAACATTCAAAAAGTTTCTTTTATGAAATTTGGTAGAGATGATTTACTTTTGTAAGTGATTCTTTGCAAGAGTATTTTTGTATTATATATAATATTAGACTAATAAAAATCCAGTTTTTAAAAACAGAATTAACATATTAATTTGTAAAGGCAAAAATTAAAATTAATGTAGAAAAAAAAAAAAAAAAACTTAGTTGTTGATTGTATTGGTACATTAATCATGCTTATGTCGTGTCTGTATATTACGAACACGCTATATAAATGTGCAAGCAAATATTTTTGCTGGAGAGAATTTGGTAGACCCAAAGGATGGTACTCTGTTGAAAAATTGTTAAATTTTGTTTATTTTAAAAGGTTTTTCATTGGGTTACATATCAACTATACTAGATTTTTGTACTCATTCATGCATGAACTATTTATTTAAGTAAATAATATGGAGAAAAAAAATCAAAAAAATGAATAAGCAGCGCAACGACTGATAGCTTGTTCGAGCCTTATAGCTTGCGCTAAAATAAAAATATATTTTTTTGTGAAATAAAAGTTAGCAAGGGCAAAATTGGAGCGCCAAAAATCTAACACGGCTTCAATATCCTTGAAACGACTTTTGGATTTATATAATAGTGTGTATATATGTAATATAAAGACGAAAGGTGTTGCAAGGTTCTTAAAGTCATGTCAAATTTATTTATTTTCAATTTTACCCTTGCATGCTTTTATTTCAAAGAGAAATATATTTTTATTAGGGCAACATAGCTATTACCCACTACGTCACATAGTACTACTTGTTTAACACTTTTTAATTAATTTCTATATTATTGCATACACACCGCATTCGTATAAAAATCTAGTTGTCAATAATGTTAAAAGTAGTGTATCTTTAAGAAAATTATTTACATCTATTAACATTATATATATCATTAGTGTAGATATATATCATTAGTTGATTTTCAATATTAATAAAATTTTAGGGGTTTTCCCTTTTTGATTAAAAAATATATCATTAGTTGATTGCGGATTTAGTGAAAAAATATATTTACGGTACATGTGCCGGAGCTTCGATGAGGCCTCAGCATTTTGAGAGTGGTCGCGGAGCGCCGACGAGGACTCCGACAATTGTTGCCAGAGCTTTGACGGTGGGAGATTGTAGTGGTGACCAATGGTGTATTAATTTTATTTTTCTTTAAAAAAAAATCGAAGAAGGATACTTTAATTAGACAAATAAAAAAGAGTATTCTTATTTTAAATAAAAAAGTAAAGTATTATTTCTTTAAATATAATTATAGATAGAGATCCTTTTACCCGTTGCCTTTGATAGATACTTATGTTATTAGAGCATCCGCACCGGATACTGCTAAATTTAGGCTAAATTTAGCTATTGCTTTCTAAATTTTAAAACATGCACACAGCGGAAATGGTAATTTTTTTACTCATACGAATGTCTCACATTCGTATGAGTTTATAAAAAAAAAAAAAAAAATGCCATACGATTGAAGAACAATTGTATGAATTGTTTTGGCATACTTTTTCAACCATACGAATGTGCCAAATTCGTATGGGTTATTTTGTAATATTTTTTTTATTTTTTTTTTAAGTTTGGTTACTTATCTCACACATATAACTTAAAAAAAATAGATAATATAATCAAGAAATTCCCATACGAATGAGCCAAATTCGTATGGGTTTAGAAAACAAAAAAAAATATACATATAATCAAGAAATTCCCATACGAATCTGCCACATTCGTATGGTTTTTTTTTTAGTTTGATACGAATCTGCCACATTCGTATGCCTCATACGATCGACCCATATTCGTATAGGGTAAAATTTAAGAGAATAGTAAATTTAGTCGTTCTCTACCCTACCTTTCAAATTTTGTCCATCCAAATTCTTCCGCTGGAGAGAGGGATAGGGTAAATTTATCTATTTACCCTATTTGGTGCGGATGCTCTTAGAGTCCCATTCATTGTAATAGTACTACCAAACTAAGATGCTTGTGAAGTAACCAAAGTTAGTCCAAAAATTCGATTTCAAAATTAAAACAGACTCCAAGCTATATATATATATATATGCGTGTACGTCAGGGCATGTGTGTAATTGGTGAACTTGGTTTTATTGCGTAGCTTTTACAAAATTAAGTTTGGGAGGTGAGATCAAACATCACGTCAGCTTATCATTCTGCTTCATGCCTATTAATAACTTTTGTTGTTCTCTAGATTAGAAAATGTTGCAACAAGTTGCGTGTTACATATTTTCAACATCAAAAGTCTAAAGTTTGTCAGAGCGCACATGTTTAGGACGTTACAAATAGAAAAACTAAAGTTTTGCACTAATAACGATGTTAAAAATAATGCTAGTTGGGATTTTTCTTTTCCAGTAATGAATTTTTAACTTACAATTATTTCTTCTGGCCCATCCAGGATCACGTTCATCTTTCAAGTAGTACGTACAAATGACGAGTTGGAGGCTCACTGAAGATGTGGTGGTACAGTTTTTATTCGTGTTACCCGTGAAAACGTTGCTGAGACGCAGGTGCGTTTGTAAAACATGGCGGACCATCATAGATAATCCTAATTTCATTACCAAGCACCTTAACCATGCCAACCTCAACAAAACCGAGTGCATCCTTGTTAAGCGTTTCATCCAACAAAGTAGTAAAAGTGTCTTATCTTTTGTTTCGGAAGAAACTCCGGATGTTACAATAAACATAGACATACCATTTTTTACAGACAAAAATCTAGAACTTTTGGGCCCTTGCAATGGCATTATTTGCCTTTCTTGGAACGGCGATATTCTTTTATGTAACCCTGCTACGAGGGAATTCAAGGCACTTCCACCTTGCATCAATAACTATTTACCAGGTCTATTGATTAATGAATTGGGTGTGGGATTCGGCTTCCATCAGCACTCAAATGATTACAAGGTTGTAAGGATTGTTGAGCTCTTCTATGACGATCCCTTCATTCACCATGATGTAAAGGCTGAACTATACAAGTTAAGGACTGATTCTTGGAGACCCCTCAATGCCGTTGTGCCCTATGTTTGGCATCAACCCTGTTTCACTCCTTTCTTTAATGGTTCATTTCATTGGTATGCACAAAAAGATGAATTCCAGCATGAGTTAATCCTTTCATTCAACATGAGTACTGAAGTATTCGAGGAGATACCATTGCCTAGTATTTGCTCATATCCAGATGGAAAAGCCAGGAGTCTAACGATCTTAAATAAATCCCTTGCATTGATTCTCTATGTACGCGAAGAAGTTGACAAGTTCTTTGACATATGGGTGATGAATGAATATGGATCCAAGGAGTCTTGGACTAAACAGTTCAGTATCAGGCCTCTTTCAGGAATCCATTGTCCGCTATCTTTTTGGCGGTGCGAAGAGCTCCTTCTACAAGGGATTAATGGACAATTAGTTTCCTGTAATCTCAATACCCAAGAAGTTAAGGAATTCCAAGTCTATGGTGCTCCAACAACATTAGCGGTTATTATTACCACGGAGAGCTTAGTCTCAATCAACAAGAGAAGTCTAGTTTGAAGATAATATGTTATTTTTGCATCCCTATTTTTTTTTCTAGTGTGTTCTAAATCAATATTAGTATAAGTTAGTAGTAAGAAATCAACCAGGTGTCGTTCACCAACAATTGTAATTCTAAACTCTATCACATCATATTTCGTAAGGGTATCAGTACTAATTAACAACTAATTATTGTTTAGGAATCTTCTTTCCCTTTGTGGCTGTGATTTCATAATAGTTATTAACGTGTTTATAAAACTTCGTCTATACATCAACTTAAATATGTCAAATGAGATACAATGGGAATGGGCTTCGAATATATTATTAATTTATATGTCTAAGGCACTTCTTGAGTTTGTTAGAAAACTGGTACGTTTAAACATAAATAACTGCAATAAACGTAAAGAATACGGAAACAATTTAAACCGAGTCTCGTGTATCACACGATTCCCTTAAAACAGTTACGCCGCCTCGCCGTAGGTGCTCAGAGGTTGCTCACGGCGTCTGTTTCCCAGGGTAAAACGGGTTAGAGTATCTACCTTAAGCACACCGGTGTCACTCACAATGAACTGAACAAGTATATGAAAATATCACCAGATAGGAGGAGAAGACTTATGAGAGTGTGTTTGTTTGTTATCTCAGAACGTGTGTTTAGCAAAGAGAAGAGAGACTAGTTTATACAAAGGGGAGTGAGTGCGGTATTAAATTGTCAATTAAACCAAAATCCGTTTTGGTTAATAATGAGCCATAATTCAGACGTTTTCTGAATTAATTTGACTGTTACAACAGTTCAAAATTTGAATGAAAATAGAGTTGGAAAAACTACCGTGTGCAAAACATGACCCCGCGCGGCTGGTCATTTTTCGGAGCGACATTCGTGTCCGCATGTGCGGGGCGCACACAAGCCAAGCTTGTGTCAAGCCCAATTCGATCCGAGATTTGCACCCCCCTTGCGCCTGGGTGCGCGAGAGAGAGCCTTATTTTTCATAGAAGCTTATGAGTTAGTTAAAGGTGATCCTTTATAAACCCAAAACTTTTCCCACAAAATTTCAATGTGGGACTAACCACTTTCCATTTCATTTTCTATCTCAAGTAACTCACTTTGGGTAACAATTTCTCATTCACCCGTTATCCATTTTGAGCAAATAAACGTATGATCTTAATGTACTCACGGAGGAGAACATAAATCCGTAATAACCTTTCAAAACCGCCCAATTGGTTTTAAATAAAGTTGCTCTCAAAATGGTGCAAAATGACAATTTTCCAACAGAGTTTTGGGTTTCAATAGTCAGCTAGCGGGAACCATACAAAAAAAAATATATTGTGAAGAACTAGAGGAAAAATGCATGAGGAAGCCAATTTTTATTTTGGACAGACAACATATATAATAGGATTTTGTGACAGTTTTGTTGCAAGTTTTCCTAGTTTCTTAGCATGCCGATCCAAACAGGAGGAAAAAAGAGGAAGCCAATTTTTATTTTGGACAGATAACATATATAATAGGATTTTGTGACAGTGTTGTTGCAAGTTTTCCTAGTTTCTTGGCATGCCAATCCAAACCGGAGTTCGCACTTTAACCCTATTTATTAACCAGTGGGCGGATCTAGCCTCGAGTTAATCAGGGTTATACTCCAGTCCAAAACTTTTTATTTAGTGCTATAATATGTTAAGCTCAATCAATTCTAGCTAGCTAGCTCAGTTTAGCCTAACTAAATATTGAGTTTAGCCCATCCCTCCAAAAAAATCATAGTCTAATATGATTGAAGCATAACCAGAAAGATCATATATTTACTTGTACGGCTAAAAGTGATCGGTTAATTAAGCTCCTCTTAAGTTCAAGATGCCATTATAAGGCACAAACTCGTTTAACTTGGCCGCGCTCGGCTGCTTGGTTAGACTGGCGATTTCAATGTCCTCCATGGTCGCTGCCACTGCTACCTCCACACTGCTCATACAATCATCATACTCTACCCGAAATACGCCTTCATCATCTTTTCCTATTCTCCCAGCAAGTTGATAAAATTCTTGCGAAACTACACTAAGCCCATCCTTCAATTTTTCAACCATGCCCTCAAAATCATCGCCCATGTAAATTTACAACTTTTGGGTGAACTAGAAGGCTAGGTAAGGGGGATCATAAGTGACCAATTGACACTCGATCTTTTCTTCCCAGGGCACTTTTGGGCTTTACATAGCTTTTATTGAGGACTTTCATCTTCATTATTTCCTCCTCTGCAACTTTAGTTTCAATGTTTTACACACTTAATGAGTTAAATGAACCTCAAGAGAGATTTATACATGTAGTAGGACACCTTGTGTGAAAGTATATATGTGCTTGAATTGAATGGATGGCATTGAACTATATATATGTAGGTATTTATTATTATATAAATCCAGAAATCATTTCAGCAGTTATTTGAAATTGTGTTTAATTTTTGATTTTCCAATCTTTCTCATATGAACTTTTATTGCACGAAAATGTATACTCTTTCGCGTACACAACAGGTTTCGAACTTTTAAGTTTTAATGAGAGTTATCTGATGTATTCTTAACTGTTGGGTTACTTATTTTAATTTTTAATTTTAATTTTTAAATTATTTATATTCAAATAACACTCGTGTCACATATATACAAAAAAAGTGAATATTTATAATTGTTTTACGATATTAATACAAATGCATGCACGCACACATTATACATATATTTTCAGATATCATGTATATAAACATTTTGGGTCATCTGTTATTTCAGCTACCCTAAAAAGGAAAGCTACAAAAGGAGAAAGTCATATGTATTTTATTTTATTTTTGCAAAAGAGAAAGTCAAATATACTTTGGGCCACCATGATAATAGTCAACACGAAAGGTTAAAGAGGGACTTTTTTTTTATAACTATGATTCTTTTTAAACTCATTTTGCTAAATAGGGAACTTTTCAACTTAATTTGCGGAATGGGGTTGTTTTAAAACCAAAGTTTAAATAAGCAATTTTTACATTAAAACCGCAAGTCAAACTAGCGGTTTTACCAAAAAAAAATTTGCATTAAAAACGCAGTTCATAGTTGCGTTTTTACCTTTAAAAACACTACTCAAAATCTTGTTTTTACCCTTAAAATCGCGACCACAAATAGCGTTTTTAAAGCTGACTTTTTTTAAAAAAAAATTGATATTCGATATCACGGTTTTTAACATAAAATCGCAATTGCTTACTGCGTTTTTTAGTTTAATTAATTTCCATCCAACTACAACCCTAAGCTGCTCAGTTCGCTCTGTAACTTTTATTGCGCTGTTTTCCTCTTATGTTTTTTCTTGCTCTTCATGTTCTTTTGTTTCTTCTTGCTCTTCTTCTATTTCTTCTTGCTCTTCGTCTTCTAAGTTTCCTCTGTAATTTTTATTGCACCGTATGTCGCTTCAGTTTCTTCTTGCTCTTCTTCCTCTTCTTACTTTTCTTCCTCTTCTTCTCTCCATCTTTTTCATAATTTAAAATACGAAAAAAAAAAAGCTGAGAAGACTATTCACGCATAATAATTTTTCTCTACTTCAACAAAAATAGGTATATCCATTTATAGTATTTTGATTATTCATAGATCTATATTTTTTGTTTATTTGTAGATTTATATATTTTGATTATTTGAAATTAATTTCAAGTTTCCTAATTAAATGGATGTTTCTTTTGGAATTTCGGATATTAATAGATTTAAAAATTCAAAAGTTTGCTATAAACTAAATCTTAGGGATAATTAAATTGTTTACTTGAAAAGCCAATTAAGGGTATTTTAGGAAAAATAAAAACAAGAAATTAGTGATTATCCGAAGTTTTGGGTCATTTCCTATTTTCCCTAAACAGGTGGGTAAAATACAAATTAAACAAAGAAAAAAATGGGCCAAAAACAAAAAGGGCCATTGTAATACTTAATAATTATATTTGCAGTGGTTTACCATATTTTTTTATTTGCAAAAATTTATTTTATGATTTTAAATAAATACTTTAATCTAATATTTCGTAGGGGTTGATACTTAATTTTGATTTTTCAATAATTATACCCCTATTTTAAAGAATGTATATACTTATTTATTTTTTGAGAAATTGTATTTTATTTTAAAGAATGTATTATTTACTATCATAATGGAGGGCATGCTTGATTATTTTAAATAAATTATATTTATTATAAGTTAATGATAAATTTGTTTAATTGTGTTAAAGGTAAATAATGACGAGCAGACAAGTATTTATGCTTTTATACTGGGGCGGAGAAATTATTAATGGAGAGTATGGACAATGTTACAATATGCAACATAAAACAGGAATTATTGTTAAAGAAGGTACGACATACTCGGAATTAGTTGGAATGATTTATTCTGCTATGAATGTTGACCTCTCGCCGTCCACCTTAAAGATTGTATGTAGATGTCCACTGTTTGTGACCATGAATGTTTGTAGTTTCTTCCTCCATGAAATTAATGATGACAGAAGCTTACATTTTGCAATGGGTATAATTTTAAATGTTCCCACTGTGAATGCAATCGATTTGTATGTGGAGAAAGTTAATTTGAATTATGATGTGTTCCCACTTGCTAAAAAATTTCCAGCCTCAGCGTCATATACTTCAACACCACCGACACAGTACACTTATGTTTCTAACTTGCCTTCTACTTCACGACCATAAAAAAAGCTTGAATTTTCTCCTAAGACATGCGGCCATACCCGTAAGAATTACATACTGAAATAGCCAATGTTTGAGTACGGAGATGGTATAGAATATGACGACTCCACTGGAGAGGACACGGATTGGAACTCAGAATCTGACAATCGTACAGAAGGGAGTGACACTAAAAGCGATGAATGTGAACAATCAAACCAAATTGAGGTGGTTGCGGAAGACATACCATCATTGTACACATAATTTTCTGTTACGTATGTGGATCAGGATGTGACAATTAATAAACAGTTGGTAGATCAAAATGAATTACGAAAAGGGCTCATTTACGAGACTAAAGATAAGTTGAAGATTGCCGTGAAACAATATGCAATTAAGAATTCATGTGAATTTATTGTTAATGAATCAAAGTCAAATACATGGGCAATAAGGTGTAAATTACACGAAAGATGGTGCAAATAACGGCTTCGTGCTTGTAAGAGGAAGAAGAAGCATGGCCAGTTTGAGATAACCAAGTACGAGGGTCTCCATACATGCACATTTGATCGTTTAAAACTAACTCACAAACATTTGGACTGCAAATTCATTGCAAGCAGAGTAAAACACATGGTTGAGGTTGACCCTGGCCTTAAGATTGGCGTTATCGTCGCATTTGTTAAGGATCAATATGATTACAAGATTTCTTATTGGAAGACATGGAATGCGAAGCAGAAGACTATTGAAATATTATTTGGCAATTAGAAATAGTCTTATACTATTATGCCGAGATATTTGGCCGCAATTAAATACAACAACTAACGCACCGTCCACGAGTATAAAAGCAAGATGTATGATGGCCATTATCGTATTTTTGATAAGAAATTTTAGGTCTTTAGTGCGTCCATTTAAGGCTTTATGCATTACAGGCCTGTACCTCTCGATAACAACGCCATCAGCATCATGGGCAGGTACCTCTCCAAATGTATCGGCTACCCAAGAAAGCTTTACTTCGATCTCCTAAGAGCGTGGTCCGGTGGTCGAATGCCCAATACACGCTCACAAATATCGGCCGGAGGGGCATCCAATGGAAGGCCAGTAACTGCATGGCCATCAATTGGTAATCCAATCAGTACGGCGACATCCTGGAGTGTGATACTGCACTCCCCAACTGGTAGATGAAACGTGTGCGTTTCTTGCCGCCATCGCTCTACCATAGCCGTAATGAGTGCGTGGTCGTACTGGATATGACCTATGCGGTATAACCCGTAAAAGCCAGCTTGTAGTAATACACGATGTACCCTCTCAGGAAGGATAATATGCTGTCCATTAGGCCCAGTAAACTCAGTAGCCATCCTACGTGGCTCCAACAAAGCAGAATCATGGCCGTCCATATAGCGGACGACCTATGATGCTCCTGTAAATATAATACACACCGATCCTCAGGACCAGGATCCATCGACCAAAACCTGTTTCATGTACGTGTTCATTAGAAAATAAGTAACAAAAATTATATATTTACCCGTACATGTGTACATAATTTTACAAAAAAAAAAAAATAACAACACTGGAGAATGCAAATAGATATCCATTCATTAATAAAACAAATTGATAGATATTATCGCATTACATTTTCTATAGGTAATCACTAATTTTGCATTCATACATACTCAATAAACAAGTTCCAAACCCGTACATATACAAAAAAGATACATAACAATGTTAGACGCAATTCTACACCACCTAATTAAACAAATTACATAAAACTGACACAACAAGTAGAAAGCTAAGCAAATACATCCTATTTCTTGCACACTTGATTAATTTCATGCAGTGCTCGTACTAGCAGTTGTATTTCTTTTATTTTTTCCTTTCCATGTCTATGCCCTTCAACAAAAGAATCTTCGACGTCCATGACACTCAAATTGTAGTAGCCTCTTTAAAAAACAGGTGACATATGAACATGATGTTCTGGAATTGGAATCAGAGTTTAAAGACATTTCTACGAAAAATAAAACATAAATACAATTTGATATTACGTTTAAACATGAAGGCTAATTTGGAATTTAAAAAAATTAATGCATACTTACTTAATGGTTTAATTTATTATTCTGAATACTTCATATAAACTTAATTAAGGTTTTAGTTTGGTATTATTTTTAAACATTATTGTTGAAAAATTAAGAGAGATAAAAAATCCATATAGATGTTATAGAAAACCAAACAAAAATATTGAAAACAAAAAAAAATGTTCTTTTTTTTCCTAATAATTGAAAACAAAAAAAAAATCCATATAGCTGTTCTTTTGTTTGGGTGTTGGTAGAAGCACCCAAAAAAAAAAAAAATTTAAGCACCCATCCTTATGTATAAAGAGATTCTCCAATTCTCCTTCTCAATTATTAGAGGATGTATCCGGGAAATGGAGGGTAATTGATTTTGTATTGAATGCATACCAACCCGCTAACATGCAAGGGAAGGTTCGTAATTTTAAATTTGGAGTTTTGAAACATAAGAGAAATTTGATTTTTATTTTTCACTTAAAAATAATTAATATAAAAATAAAATCAAAATAAGTTAACTAAGAAAGACCCGTAATTGTTATATATTGTTTTCTTCATATTTATATATTGGTAAATCTCATTGTATACAAAGTTAAAGTTTTATTTATATGTTTCAACCTAGAAAGTTATAAATTTTATTTATAGGAAAAAATTTGAAGGGGTCCAATAAGGTATAACATGTTTATAATCCAAAAATTACATAATAATCCAAAAATTAACATGTTTATAAACTTTATAGTTATAGCATTTCAAAACAATCCTAGAAATATATCCCAATTTAAGTGTTAAGACACATCAATTTGAAGTACAAAACTTCTCATACAGATGGCACCCTTCATTATAAATTTATAATAATATATTTTAGGTAAAAAAATTTTAAGACATGTACTAAAAATATGTTTTTAATAATGAATATAATCCTATCTAAACCAATGCTAAACACCTCTAATTGAAGGGAAAAAAATCCGAAGAATTGCTTAAATGTAAAATTTAAGCACTTTTCAAATGGTTCAGTTGATTTTAGTATGAATTTTATTCTAGAAAGCAACCGACCTCTTCTTCTTACGCAATTTTGAAAGCAGATAAATTTTATCATTACCGAGAGACCATTAAAACTTTGGCTCAAAATTATATAAAATATCACTATTTCAAAAGTTATACAAATTGCGACTATACAAATCTACAACCAAATTTCGCTCCAAAATAAATTTGACCCCTTGCCCCCATCAGAATGGCTACACCGCCATACCCCTACACTGTCATAATCCATACAAACGCTTTTTGAACCCTTACATAGGGAAAAGCCCCAAACCACGACTAAAATCCCCAAAACACCACCCAAATGCCACCACCGAAACCTCCAAACCACCACTAAAATAACCAACCAACCCACCACCGAAACCCCCAACCCGCCACCACAACCTTGAAACCCCCAATCACATATATACATACATACAAGCACATTTCTATTTCAATATTCAACCATCATATATACATACATCCATACAATCACATCATCCAATGAAGAGGGGAGATTATTATTTACCTGGAGAAGACCCGACGGAGAAGAGGATAGCGCCGGCGGAGTGCGGAGGAAGGAGGAAGGAGAGGCGGAGTGCGGCTTCAGCTGTGGGATGATGGACGATGATGAAGGGGATATGAAAAAAGTTGTAAAAACGCAATTGCAAAACTCGATTTTACGCATAAAATAAATATCACTAAAATCAATTTTATTGATAAAATCGACACTGTCTATCTCGTTTTTAGGTTTGAAAATTTTTTCCCCTAAAAACCGCAATCTCAAGTAGCGTTTTTTGACGGAAAAACACTATATTAAAGCTCGATTTTAAAACTGCCCCTTTTGCACAAATATGTTAAAAACAACCCTATTTTGCTAAATAAGTTATAAAATAAGCATAGTTGTAAAAAAAATTCGTTAAAGAGGAGTTATATTTTGATTACTGTGTGTGTGTGTGTGTGAGAGAGAGAGAGAGAGAGAGAGAATAGTTCATTCATTTTCACCTGGCCGCGACAAAGTTTACTGTATTTCAATATTTGTGTGCTTGCAATGGGAAAATTTGTTGATGGGGGCAAAATTAGATGGGGTCATGGGATCCTAATAATAAAATGACACATGTTCATTTTTATCTATTTAAATCAAATGAAAAAATAAAAAAGAAATTAATTTTAGATGAGAGTGGACATGTGTTATTTTATCATTGAAGACCCCATGACTCTATCTAATTTTGCCCCCATCAAAAATGGACTCGCTTGCAATGTAGAATATTATTTTGTAATATTAGAGAGGGTTCATAGTAGCCCCAGATTTTTGGTTTTCAACAGCAATACATACACTACGGAATATATCATATTGCGCGCTTCTTACTAGTATTCTTTTGAGTTTTGGCATTCGATAGTTTCACTTCCACTTTTTCATGGCTTTTAGTAGTTGTACTTCCTCGGCTTTGGCTTTCTATAGTTGTACGCTCTCCAACATTGGACTTGTTATGGAGTTAAAATCTTTGTTTTTCACGTACCCACTTTTTGATTGCACTTATTTTCATGAAAAATGTCAAAAAAAAATTGTACACTTTTCGTTTTTAGTGATTTTTGGTTGCATATTTTTCTGCAATTGTGTGTGAAATATATGTCAAATCTAAAGTCACAAATTTTTGAAACTTAAATCAGGTGTCAACAGCTTTAGTCTTAAAAATTGGAATAATTCAAAATTACAACAGTATCTATATCAAGTATGTTGTCAATTATCGGAAAACCTTAATTAGCTCAAATCTTGCGTTGATAAAATATTTTTCCCTCTCGTGTATAAGCTAATTGTTGTGCACTTGTGCATACACAAGCTCTTTGTACGTATTCAAATCTTTCTTGTTCCTCTGCAGCTTCAAATCTAATGTGGGAAAAATAAAACAAACAATCAAGAACAAATATTTTCTCATTTATTATATGACTTAAACTGTTGAATAGTCACTTATGTCGAAGAGTTTAGTATATCTTATTAAATTTAAATGGGGTGTATTTTAAAACGAATATTCCACTTTTTTCTATTCTTTTAACTCAACCCATCTTACTTTCAAAAGCCAAAAATACTTGAATGAACTAAAATAAAACTTATCGAAAGAAAGTTTTATTAAAATTGATTGTTGCAAACAAACTTCTAACTAACATCTATATTAATTGGTTAGGTGACTAATGTGAGGTAAGTGAGGCTTCTATATCACTTGGCTTGGTCACTCCTGTGAGATTAGTGAGTGTAGTAAGGAAAGTGTAAATCCATTGTTATAAATAGATGAGGTTGTTTTGTGTTTTGTAGTAATGGCAGGGTATTCATGTTGGTAAAATAATTATATTTTTAATTGTTTAAGTAATGTATAATTTTGAAAGTATTCTAAAATAATACATTACTCTACCAATAAATATAATTGTTTTAGAACTACTTTATTAGAAAATTATACGAATAATATTATGCTTCCCTCTCTAAATATTTAATTGAATCTCTCTCAACTTCTTGTCCTTTATCTTTGCGCGCGGTAAAAGTACCCTCAATCTCTTCCCCTTTCGATCACAATTCACAAATCATACATCTCTAAGGGTGCGTTCGATTGCGAACATTGAATTTGCATGAAAATAAAATAAGTTCCAGGCAATTGAATTGCCTAGAATTGAGTTGCATAGAAAATGTCAATTAAATGTGTTTGATTGCCTTAATTTTCTACCCGGAAAATAGTGTATTTTTACATCTTTTGGTGTTTGATAGACATTATTTTCTATGGTAATTGTAACTTTTTCCAATTTTTGTTGTTTGATAGCTATTATTTTCCATGGAACTTGAACATTTTTCTATGGAACTTGTATCTTTTTTACATGGAACTTACCTAAAAAATCAGATTTTTTAAAAACAGTTTCTTTTTTTTTTTTTTACAATTTTACTTCATCAAAAAACAGTTTTTTTTTTGAACAATTCTACTTCATCGAAAACCAGTTTTTTTTAAAACAGTTTTTTTTTTTTAACAATTTTACTTCATCAAAAAACAGTTTTCTTTTTTGTGAACAATTTTACTTCATTGAAAAACAGTTTTTGGTTTTCGAACAATTTTACTTCATCGAAAAACTGTTTTTTTGAAAACAGTTTTTTTTTTTTTACTTCATCAAAAAACAGTTTTCTTTTTTTTGAACAATTTTACTTCATCAAAAAATAGATTTTGGTTTTTGAACAATATTACTTCATCGAAAAATTGTTTTTTTGAAAACATTTTTTTTATTTTTCTAACAATTTAATTCATCAAAAAACAGTTTCTTTATTTTTTTGAACAATTTTACTTCATCAAAAAACATTTTTTTTAGACCACGCATGATGTCATTGAATTGCCTCGACCCTTGTGCGAATTGCCTAAAAAACTAAAACCAACTCCCCCCAAAGAAAATATTTTCCACCTTTACAAGGAAAATAAGATGAATAGTAGAAAAAGTGGGAGTTTGACTCCATGAAAAATATATGCAATCAAACACTACAAAAGTGAGAATTTGGGTGGAAAAGCCATATTTTCCATAGAAAATATGGCCTATCAAACACACCCTAAAATTGCAAACCAACCAGACGAATCCAAACCCTAAAAAGAATAATGTGGACAAAGGAAAGGTGGTGAGCGAGGGAGATGATCAAGAATGAAAATTGTTTGGTGAAAAGAACAATTACATGGTTGTAATTAATATCGCCTTTAAAAGTAATTTTTTTTGTCTCTATAATATTTTTATTTCATGGGTGTGATTCAGCATATTTTTTAAAATTATTTAAAGATTATAATATTTTTTAAAAATTATATATGTACATATAAAAGAATTTTTTAAAAATTATAATATTTTTAAAAATTATCTCTATATTAATTTTTAAAAATTAGCAATAGTATTAATCTTGCCTCCTTAATTTTGAACAAAAATAATATTAGTAATAAATTTTATTCTTTAATTTAAATTAAGTGACATTAATAATAAATTTATCCCCCTTTTAAATAATTTCTACCTTCACCCCTGTTTGTGATTAACTTCTTATTAATGAAATTTGTTTCCAATCTTAATTGGTGGATTTAGATTAAATTTCGATAATAATTGAACAATTTAATTTTGGTTAATATAAAATTTTAATTTAAGCTAAATTCTTTTACTAAATTCATCAAATTAATATTTAAATTTAACGGCAAAAGTAACCAAGATTTCTCCCCGTGTTACAATTTGACCGGTATTTTATATAAATCCTAAATTTAATCTAAATCATTATTTAAAATTAATCATTTACTCCGTATTTCGTTAACATATAAAGTTTAAAATGACGAATTAGTCCTACTAATTCAGTATTGGGAGTTGAAGTGGAGCTGATTGGCTAGACGGCTGGTGTAAGTTTGTTGTTTTTAAATAAAAACATTTATCTAACAATAAAATAAATCCTAAATTTAATCTAAATCATTATTTAAAATTAATCATTTACTCCGTATTTCGTTAACATATAAAGTTTAAAATGACGAATTAGTCCTACTAATTCAGTATTGGGAGTTGAAGTGGAGCTGATTGGCTAGACGGCTGGTGTAAGTTTGTTGTTTTTAAATAAAAACATTTATCTAACAAATTTTTTTTTTTTTTTTTTTTTTGAAATCAAAACAACAGGAACTAGATTAAATCATGCAACACAAAGGTTTGGAGCCAGCTTGGGACATCAGACCCCCAAGAGTATAAAGAGTCAACCCGAACGGCAAAGGCCGCTAAAGAATTGGCCGCTTCATTTGCGGACCGCAAAACGTGGAAGAAAGATACTTTAGAAAAAGATTTCGCAAGGTCTAGAGCGTCCAGAATAAAGACACCCGCATCCGCCATTGGAGGAGAGTTGGCAAGAAGCATTTTCACCATGCGAGACGCATCACTATTCACTTCAATCACTTCCAGCCCCACAGAACTCGCAAACCTTAATCCCTTGAGCACTGCCAGAGCCTCGACCGCCTCGACATCCATTGCAGAACGAAATGGGATAGCACGGGCGCCTAAAACCACACCCGCCGAATTCCTGCAAATAATGCCTATCCCTGATCTCCCTGAGATGGGATTCACCGTCGCGTCAACATTGACTTTCACCTCACCCTCCTTGGGCTTACAATTTAATTAACCTAAGGAGAAAAGAGTGTGGATTGCTAGCTACACAGAGAGTCTGTCTTGAAAAGCACAAGAGTAGTGATAATTAATTGATTAGTTTTCTATTAATAAATGTTCGTATGCAAATTTCACGATTGCAGATCCAATCATATATAAATTGGATAGAAATAAGTAAGGGTAGCTTTGGTACACTACTGTACTATACTGAGTGTGTCGTGTATTATATTAAAAATTTGGTACGACAAAATTTATTACCATTGCCATACCAGATTTTCAAGTATACTAAAGTTGGTATACCAAAATATTGGTATGGTAGGACACATTACCAAAAAATAATCCTGAAAATAAAACTGAAAGTGGACGATCAAAAGTAAACATTTTTTGCTTAAACAAAACAATTAAATTATTTTTACTTGCCTTTAATTGAGTTTTTGCAATCAATTGTTCCAAAAACACTAAACCGTGTATAAATATTATTGCATTATAAATTATAATCAACACATACACATCTATCAAATACTTGGAAGCCGAATGATTGAAGTTTAACATGATTAAAAAAATTAAGATAAATATTTGATATTTAAAGTTTAATAGGATTAGCCTTTGATTAATTAAGAGCAACTTAAATGATATGTGGATATATTATTTAAATTATTAATTCATCATCATCGGTGTGCAAAATATAGCAAAAAAAAAAGAGAAAAGAACATGAAAGAGAGAGAAATGAGAAATTAACCTCAAACATATTGAAATAAAGAGAGAGAAATGAGAAATTAATCTCAAACAGATTGAAATAGGTCCGATAGAATTAGAAAGGGTAGGTGTAGATGAAATGATTGAAATTAGATATTGTGTATGACAGTGGTAGAGTGGTAGTGTCGTATAGGTATTTGGCGGTTTCAGATGTAAATAAAAGAATAGAGCAAAAGATATAGAAGAGAGAGAGGGAGCGGCGTGTTTGTGAGGGAGATGATGAAACATTAATTAAGATAGTGTGAATGTGAAACGTTGATTAAGTCAAATTTAGACTCTTGATCTAAATGTTATTGGTAAATGTTGTGGTATATTTGTATTATTTTGGTATTTAGTATCAAAATTTAAACAAAATACTTTTTGGTATTAATGGTATAATTGGTATGATACGGTATGGTATACCATGATATGTACCAAAATTTCAATATAATATGGTATACTATCGGTATTGATTTTTAGTATCAGTACCGTACCTATATTATTTCGGTACGATACAATACCGATTGATATTGTACCATTACCAAAATTCGGAACACTTTGGTAATTATATAGTATAGTACATGTTGGTATGATAATAATGGTATAAAATTCCACCTCTAGAAATAAGTTGTATGCTTGTATAACTTAATTTGTAATACAACAAAAATATGTTAACAATACTATATTACTACCTTATTGTTATTCTCCTATCTAACTGTTCTTGTTAATGTTCTTCCTCTTTTCAAGATCTTCATTCAAGTACTTTAAATTGGTCCAACAACTAGTATTATGTTGTAACACTAGGAGAAATAAATATACGCCACCATTACTCCATAGCTTTACATTGCACATCTCGTAAGGTTAACTAACAGGACAACGGTGGCGAACACCTATTTCTCTCTATGTTACAACATATATAATACTATTTACTACTGTACGAATTTAAAATATCAAAATTAAGATCTTGATAAAATTAAAGGAAGATATAAGTAAGAACAAATAGATAAAAGAAGAGTAAGAAGATAACCATATAGTATTGTTAATATATTTTTCGTGCTATAAATTCGAGTTATATGAGCAGATAACTAACGTCTATCCAATTTATAAATGAAGGGTTTACTAATGGATAATATGCATATTAACATTTTTTAAACAAAAAACTAGTCAATTAATTCACATTCTCTGTTTTTTCCTGCACGCACTTTGTGTTAAGTGTTAACTAGCAAATCCCCACTCTTTTCTCTTTATAGATTAATTAAAATGGTTAATTATATATTTTTTTTCGAAAAAAACAAGCTTAAACCAGGACATGTACTCCACTCCAACTCACATCTCCAACTCAAATTGTTGAATTAGGTTAATTGGGTGTAATTTAAAATATTAACCAGGTTTTGTGATTTATAACTTTACTTGGTTAATGATGTTAATAATTAACTTTAAATGGTGACTTTAGATTACAATTTTTTTTATGGGCTTTTTTTTAAAGGATAAACTTCTCGATCTCTTTTTAACAAAGGACATACTTTTTTTTGAATTAGTTTGGAGGAACAACTTTAGGTTGAAGGACAAAATATAATTTTATATATTAATTAAAATATTCAGAGTGTTTTCCAAAAGTACCCTTATTAAAGATAAACAATAACTAATAAATTAAAAAATACCAAAATTAAAAGGAAAGATAATTATAATATAACAAAAACCGGTCAAATGAAAGAAAATAAAATTCAAATTCAAACAAAGAAAGTAAATGTAATATTATCCAAAGATCAACCAACAAAATAAAAAAAAATCAAACAAACTTGGTAGGTTGATTTGTATAGCCAAAGTAATGGATATGCAATCATGTATTTAATACGAGTGATCTTTACCAATCAAAGAAGATCGAAATAAAAACATACCATGATGAATAAAGCCAACTGAACTAAAAAGCCCATAAAAAACTAGATAACCACGCATAGAGTTGACAAATAAGACTATACATATATAACAAGAAATATTAATTCCTCCAATAACAATTAATCTTTTAAGAGTATCCGTATATTTATTTAGATAATTTAACAAGCCCACAAATATGGAAAAACATTAAGCAACAAGAAAACGGAAGAACAAATCAAGACACACAAAAAAAGACAACACAACTATTATGCTACAAAAAAATATTAGAAGGAGAAAACTTTTACCTTGCGATGGATGAGATGAAATCAATCAAGCGACTATATACTAATGAATCGATATAAACTAAATAAAAATTATGATGGTGCAATGATGGACCTGACATAACAGAAGTAGAAGGTGTTGTGGCTAAGGTAAAAAATTTCATCTTTGACAAACTTGACATATGATATATGAGAATTCAAAAATAGTGGGCTTAGAGGGATTTTTAGGTAATAACTCGATGGGCTTCATTAAATTGGGCCATTACAATATATAAATAATAAGTAAAACGGGGGCTTATAAAAAGTATATTTCCCAATTGTAATTAAAACGGTCAAAATTATACGTTACACGGTAATATAACATGAATCGACATGAAATTATAAATTAACGTGTAGACCTTTAACGAATTTAGGTTGTTATTGAGTTAACTTGTTTGACACGAAATGATAATGGATCGGTTACGGGTTTACCCTTAACTAATTTGGGTCACCCGTTGGACCATTTAATTATTAATTTTTTGTTTAATAAAAATAAGGTTTATTAAATTAACAAATAATTTGTACTTATTTTAATATGTATAGATGTTTATCCCTACATTTTAGGAATTTTAGTTATTTACTCATCTTATTCTATTGAAAAAAAAAAGTATCTCCTTAACGGGTAATATCGGGTTGTGTTGTGTTACACGATAATAAAATGAGTCATTTACAAGTACATAAAACTCACCTAATAGCTTATTGGGTCATGCTTGGTGGTGGCATAATTTACACGAAATCGTTACAACTTAATATGAAACCAATACGAACTAATCCGTTGACAAGTCTAACTATAGTGACATATAGGACAAATGAAATGGCATCTATAAAAGTGGCAGTATAATTGACCTGGAAATACGAATAGGCCCAAATAACAACACACTTGACTTTAGATCTTCAAATAACCTTCTCTTTTTCTCTCCTCTTTTTTCGTTTCAAATTTCGAGTTGGAACTTTGATTAAAACCTTCTTTTCTTTCCCTTGGCTTTATCATCTTTAAGTTCTCTTGACAAGATAAATGCATAAAAAATAATATGCCTACAAAATAATATGTTAGAAAAATGCCTATAAAATAAAATGTTGTACTTATTAATTAATATGTCTGCAAAATTATCAATAATGTAAAAATGCCTACAAATTAATATACATAAAAAATAATATGTTAGAAAAATGTTTACGATGAAAAATAGGCATTTTTCTAGCAAACATATTATGTTAGAAAAATGCCTACAAAATACTATGTCAAAAAAATGCATAAATCAGCAACAAGAAAAAAAGAAAAATTAGATCAATCAAGACTATAACACTAATACTAATTAGAGAGAGAGATATATTATTTACCAATCCATATTCTCTCTCTTTGCGTAGGCGTGGAACTTGATTTGTTGTTGCACCAAAGAGAAAGACATTCTCTTCCCCAACTTCCTTCCTGATTTCCACATTTGCTCCATCTAGTATTCCTATAATGAGATATCCATTAAGTGTTATGACAATTATTACATGGTTATTAAAAGATTGAGATTTAGATGGAGTCGAATATACCAAAAGGTAAATACATGGTTGGAAATATGGAAGTACGGATCTGATCTACATCATCAAATAAGGTGCTAAATATTTTTTTCTGGTGAGTAAGATGAGAGAGAGAGATGATTGGATCGATTAGAGGTAAATTTATTTTCATTGATTATCTAAACAACCCTAATATTCATAATAAATTATCATCATCATCTTTTAATAATAAGGGGAAAAGTTTAAGACCAATAAATTTTCAAAAGTTCTTGCTCTTTTTTTTGTCATCTAAAAAGAAAACATGCAACAGCGAGACTCAATCTTAAGGCAACCTATTTTAATTATAGTATAAGCTTTCCAATGCATTGTACCATTTTTCTTATAGCACTAGACTTTGATCTAGCTTTTAATGAACTATACTTTAACTTTATGGTTTACTATGAATATTTGAACACTCAGTGATTGATTTTTTTTTTTTTGGGATATTCAAGCAGCCTATTTTAATTATAGCAGAAGCTATCCAATGCGTTGCACCATTTTACTTATAGCACTAGACATTGATCTAGCTTTTAATATACTACACTTTAACTTTATGGTTTACTATGAATATTTGAACACTTAGGCATATTAGGTGTGTGTTTAAAATATGACCGAGTGCAATAATGGTTAACAAGCAAAGTAGAAAACAAACAAATAGTTTACAAACAAAATAGATAAAGCAGCCAATAAACCATTATATAACAAAAATCTGAGTTTGAGATGCAAAATGTATGAGTGACCAAAATATCTAATATATTTTAGATGCAAACATAAGAATGTCTAAAATGTCTATGTTGGAATATGTAATGATAGTTTACAAACAAAGTAGATAGGCCTAACTCCATATCATTATAGCACAAATAACTAAGTGCCTACTATATCTAAGATGCTAAAAAATATGAGTGTCCAAAATGTATGTGCTGGAATACATAATAAGAGTTCATGAACAAACTATATAGATACAACGAATGAGCATAAATTAAAGATTAAACAATGACAACCATGTAATACAAATAGTTCAACACATAATATGTCTACTAGAGAATTAATAAGAAAAACATAACTTAATATGTCTGTTTACTATTATGAACGAATTGTGTCTTAGATATATTTGTAGCTCCAGCCACATAATATGTCTAGTTAGTTTGATACATTTTCTTCCTATAACTTTTTTTGAATAATTCTTACGTTATCTTTTTATTCAATTTTCTTGTGATATGTATTTAAATTGGTTTGAATTTATTTTCATTAAATATAATTTCGAATTTAATTGCAAATTTATTTTTTTATATTTATCTTTAAGAGGGATAGTATTGAAATTTAACATAATTAATTGAAATAATAAAATAATTAATCTTTTGTCCTTAATTAAAAAATTATTCTTTAAACTAATGATTTTAAATAGATATTTGTTATTGTAACCACTATTTATATAATGTCGTTTATTATTATTTTTTATTTTTTTTAATTGTAAAATATTTTCTAACTTACGTTTTTCGTTAACCGTAAAATGTTAATTTTATTAATTTGATGAAATTAGTAAAAGAAGGGCCAAAAACTAGGAGTGCGAGTTGTAGACAGTAGGACATTAGGCACACCGTAACAATTTAGCCGTATAGAAAAGGTCAATCCTGTAATTTCACGGAATCAATTCTGCTACCAAATGTAAACAAAAACCCTAAACCCTAATTTCGTTCTTATAAAAAGGTTCTCCACACTCTCCGCCTCTACCACAAACCTTCACAAAACTCTAGTCTTTTCGCTGCCGCTACTACTTTTTCAACTTAGCGACAATGAGAGCTCCAATTAGAGGAGGTAATTGATTCTATTTCGTTATGTTTGCAAAAACCCTACTTTGTTTTTTTGTTTCGATTTACACTAAATCTTAAACCATGTTGTAAGTATATCCTTTTGTTTGATCGAGAGGAGGTATTGAAATGATTGGTTGTGTTTCTTTATCTAGATTTTATATGTGTTTTGTTGTTTTCAAAGGATTGTTCTTTTTGTGTTGGAAATATATACTGCTGATTGACTTTTTCTTTGGTTTGGGTTTGTTATATTTTCTCTATTTGATTTTAAAATATCAGAAGGTTTTGACATTGAGCATGTTAGTCTGATAAATTATTTGTCTCTGTTTGTTGGATTTGCAGGCCGTGGTGGCGGTGGTGGGTTCAGGGGAGGGAGAGGTGATGGTGGTGGAAGAGGCAGAGGAAGAGGAGGGTTTGATGGAGGTAGAGGGGGTGGAAGAGGTATGAGCCGTGGCGGTGGCGGCAGAGGAAGAGGCGGTGACAGAGGCGGCCGAGGTGGAAGGGGTGGCCGAGGTGGTCGAGGTGGAGGAATGAAGGGAGGTAATAAAGTTGTGGTTGAGCCTCATAGACATGAGGGAGTGTTTATTGCTAAGGGTAAAGAAGATGCACTCTGTACAAAGAATATGGTCCCTGGAGAAGCCGTGTATAATGAGAAGAGGGTCTCAGTTCAGGTCATTTTCTACTTGAAACTTTGAAATGATTGATTATGTTTGCCTCAGTAAATTTAATTTATGTTTTGTTGTTTTGAAAGGTTTGTTCTTTTTTGCGTTGGAAATATATTATTGTTGATGTATTCTTTTGTCTTGGCTTTGTTTTGTTTTGCTGGGTTATTTTTTTTCTTTGATTTGAAAACCTGAAAGTTTTGGCTTTGAGGATGTTAATCTGATATCTGACGTGTCATTTTGCTTATATTAGTTTTAGATTCAAACTTTCTAAAGTAATTAATTTGTGTTCATTTCTTGCACACTTTGTGGTTGGCTTTCTGAAACATTTTCTCATATTGAAATCAAATCTTTAAATTTACTCATCATCCTGAAAACCAGCTTACTATTAATAATGTTTGTGGAGAGGAAGCTAAATTTATATTATCCAACTTTTTATTTGAGCACATTGGTTGTTGGCTTTGTTTCAATGGTTTCCCGTTTTTAATGTTTGCAACTAAATTTTTGAAATTTTGAAACTGTGTTCTTTTCTACTGGGAAGAGTCCTCAACCGAGTTTGCCTTCTCAAATTTGTATTAATGAGTTGAGATGTACATATTATATTTTTTTACTCAATACTCATTTGTTTTCATGCTTCAGAATGAGGATGGAACTAAAGTTGAATACAGGGTGTGGAACCCCTTCCGTTCAAAGTTGGCAGCTGCCATTCTAGGTGGTGTGGACAATATTTGGATTGTAAGTTCTTGGTGCCCTTTTTTATTCTGAATTACACTTCATTTCATTTATTACAGCCTGTTTTAGCATTTGAGCTATGTTTATTAATGAGCTTTTTTTTTACATTTCTACTCATGTTGCTGGTTAAAGAAACCTGGTGCTAAGGTCCTTTACCTTGGAGCTGCTTCAGGAACCACAGTTTCTCATGTGTCTGATCTTGTTGGCCCAGTAAGTATTCATTCTTTAGAGAAAAATACAAGTTAACCCCTGTTATTGCCATGCTAATGAAAAAACACCTGTTTTAATTTGCAGGCTGGAGTGGTATATGCAGTTGAATTTTCTCATAGAAGTGGTAGGGACTTGGTCAACATGGCGAAGAAGAGAACCAATGTCATTCCCATTATTGAAGATGCTCGGCATCCAGCAAAGTACAGAATGCTTGTTGGTATGGTGGATGTGATCTTTTCTGATGTTGCTCAGCCTGATCAGGTATGATTCTCTCTAATTTTTTTTTAAATATTTTATCTGGTATTGAAAATGATATAATTTTTCTTGCCTTATATATTTTGATTCTCTTGATACCCTAGAAATTTCAGATGCATCAATTCATGTGTTTATTTTAATGTTTCCGACTGTTTTTTTATATATTTTATTGGGTTATTGAAGATTAATTTTTGTTAGGGTATTTATTGAGTTATTAAAAAATTTTATATTTTATTTTCTCTAGTGGTATCTATTCTGATTGACATGGTGTTCTAGAAATTTCAGATGATTCTAATACATATGTAATGATAGTTTTTCTAATATTTTTTCTCATTTCTTTTTATCAGTAGTTGTAAGAATTATGTGTAATTATTATATCAGTATGCAGAGGATGATTTACTCGGATTCCCCTTCAAGATTTTATGGATGATGCAAAAACCGAGTCACTGATGCTTCTTTATTTTTGTTTTGTTTTTGTAAATGCGTGTTTGAGTTGATATATTTCTGAGGCTCCTTTTTGTCTCTGGTTGCTTATGATTTGACTTGTCTATTTTGAATTATCTTTCTTTCTTCCTCCCCCCCTTTCTTTTTTCTTTTTTGCATTTTCAACTTTACTACTACTATTACTTTGTGCCAATGCAATCAACAAGCAGATGATGAGTTTCTCGGATTCCCCTTCAAGACATTATGGGTGATGTAAAACCGAGTTTCTGATGCATTTTTGAAGTTATCTTAGTTTGATGTTTACTCATAGTCATGTTTTTCGGGTTTTTGATTATTTTTCTTCCCAGTGCTTTTATAATAATGCCTTTAACATTTCTGAGATTTCTTGTGATTGCTAGTTTTTTTTTGTGTTCATGCTTGACATATGATTTTGTGTAATTTATACGCCCCATGCACTTTATAATTTGATATAAGTGGAATTCACCATGCCATCAAGTTTTGATATAGTATGTTAGTGGATGATGCTAGGCTTAGTTACGTGTTTCTGTTAGTAGACATCTCTGGTTAAATTTATGCAATCTTCTGAAAATCAACAGTGTTCCTAGTTCATTAAGCTTGGAAGTGGGACCATGGAATTTGGCATTTTTCATGTACTCCGTACTTCAATTTTATATAAAAAAATTACCATGGAAATGAAGTGGCAAAGAGGTCATTATTTCTAATAATGAGAAATTGAATTGATTGTTTCTATTATGTTCACAATTTCTTCCTAGTAGTTATACCATTGAAGAAATTTAAAGAGGGAGACAATTTAATAGAATATCCTTTATTGTGAAGCATTTCCAAAATTTGTACCAACTACAGGTAATTCTCTTTAATTGCTGCTGTTTTCACTTGTGTTCAATGACATGGCTGATTTAGGATAAATTTCAATTATGTTTTGTTTGATCAATCAAATTACTAGCAAAATACTGGTATGTGCACAAAAATGTGCACCAAAATGATAATGCAGGCAATGCTTTAAAAGGCATTTACCTTTACCCATCGTGTGTTTAAATACCGGAGAGATGGAGAGGGGGACAGAGGGGATGCCATTAGTGTTACACTCATTGAAACCGATATTGAGATATATAAAGTTGGTAGTACCATATTGCACTAGGTTTTGCAACCAATTGAGCAAGTGGTTGGAATGCACCCAATTGAACAAGTGTTAGTGATCTCCTATACTTGTGTTTTTTGTTCAATATATAGTATATATACGGTTAATGGTTATCATAGACATTGGTATATTATTTGTGATTTTAGGAGTATTATTTGGTATCCTTTTTATTAATTTGAGGTGTACTTGTTCCAACTTGTGGTTAATGCCAATCCTGGCCCATGCAAATACCTCCAACTAGCCTCCCAGCCTCAGTTTTTAGAACATTGACTTCATAGATGTAATTCATTGACACCTAAGTGCTAATTGTAAGGTTATTGCTATAGTTTGCTGGAGTGCATTGTGAGCAACTTTTAGAGTCTCTATCTTATTCCCTTCACGTGTATCTGGGTTAGGAAGGAAATTATCTTTTGGTTGTGCTTAAAATGTGATTCAAGTCCATTTCATTTCAAAATTGTGCCAACCCATGCCTGGCCTGTATCTTGAGTTGTATCAATTGTGTATGGTGGGTTGAATTGTTTTGAGTGTTTAAGCTCGACTTCTGGGTTTTAAGGCAAAAGTCAATTCTGCTATTGTCAATTTTGGTCCTTGTGTTAGTTAGGAGGTCATTAGAAGTATCAGTGATTATGATGTCATGGATATCTCTTTGCATCATTCATTGGGATGCGATTTTTAGAATTCTGTGTACTAATGATTATTTTTGCTTCAATATTCTATTCACAGGCAAGGATTTTAGCACTGAATGCAACTTATTTCCTGAAATCTGGTGGCCATTTTGTTATATCAATCAAGGTTTGTTTTTGCTCTGCATACATGTTTACTGGATATTTGACTTGAATAACTGCTACTAATAAATTGATATTTGAGTTGAATTATAGCATTGTACGGAAGTCCAAATCTGTAGGATAAGTTTTGTTTGATACTGTACTGTATTTTAGGCAATAAAACGTCCAGTTAGGCAAAGGTTTCGGACTGACCAAGAGATGTCCACGGACAACAAATATCTATTTTGGACTAAAATGTACAGTTGTTTCGGACTGAAACATACAACTGATATTTTCATTTGGAACCATATTTTTTCCGCATCGAGCTGGATGGATGTCTGTTTTGATGTGCAACCACTATCCCAACCTTCTGTCTGCCGTTTGTCTCCTTATAAAATAACTCTGCATAAATATGATTTTGTATACAAGTAAATTGGAATTTTAATACCCTGTTTTACTGATTTTTTTTATTTGCTACATGAAAAAATGTTTAGGCAAACTGCATAGATTCAACAGTTCCAGCAGAGGCCGTGTTTGCCCAGGAAGTGAAGAAGCTACAGGCAGATCAGTTCAAGCCTAATGAGCAGGTTACTCTTGAACCATTTGAGCGTGACCATGCCTGTGTCGTGGGCGCTTACCGCGTCCCAAAGAAGCAAAAAGCTGATGCCTAGATAGATGGCCAAAATACATGCTTTTTGTCCGAGTGTTTTGTGACTTATTTCTCTGACTATATTTCATTTAGTAGTTCTGTAGCTTAAAAAGCAGACCGACTGATTTGTTTTCGTCGCTGTGATGGACCAGTATTAGTGCTCTGTTTATTTGTGTTCTCTTGTCAGATTTCGTGTACTAATTTTCTTCGAGGGTTCCATCTTTAAAATGAATTATAAGTTGCGTTCCTTGAAATTACTATAGTGCATTGTAACCAAGCCTCTTGGCCCAGTGGTATAAGGCTGCCACTGGGACAATCTTGGGTCGACTTGGAGCTCCCAAGGTCGAACCCCGGCGTTGTCAAAATAATGCTTGGCCAGCGGCAGCCACGAACCGCGAGCGGGGATTAGTCGAGGTGCGCGAAAGCTGGCCCGGACACCCCGTGGGGAACCAAAAAAAAAAATAGTGCATTGTTATTTTTTTTCCCTATTTTTGTGAGGTTTTGGAGGTCGATTATATTTGGGAAGAAATTAAGTCTCTTGAAACTTTACAAAAAAATACCCAAGTGAGATTGTTAAGCCATTATCCTCTAGTAGCATGGGAAATACTCGGGAAATACTCTATGATCATTAATTAATATACTAGATTATAAAATTGTTGAATACTGTGTGAAAGTTGTAAAATAAGAGTTGTTCGTAAATAAACAAAATTTCAGTATATGATATTTGTGTACATTTTTTTTTCAAAGAAGCTGTAGATATTTCTCTTACTTTCAACCTGACGAGTTTAGACTTTTTCTGAAATATATTTTTAGATTGAAATTCAAGTAAAAATTAGTTTAAAGAATTTTGAAGTTTACAAATATTTTGTAACTTTTTTTGCGTTGATTTCAGTTTGAATATAAGGGTTAGATATATTGTCAATGTATTATTCTCTTTGTTGGATATTATTTTGAGAAATTGTAACATGTGCTTATAAAGTTGTTTATTTGTTTAGTAATAGATAATTATTTTGATAATAATAACATATGTGGGGAGATATCTTCTTACTTTATTACTTTTTTCATGAAAAAAATTTGTTTGGTGGTTGAGGATATAAAGGATGTAAAATATCTAAATTTATTTTCTAATTTCTTACTCAGAGCTTTATTTTTTTAAGAGTAATGATATCAGTACACATTAAAACATTAGGAAATCAAGCCGTCCAAATATTTTGGTTTTGGTTGCGGTGCGTTAGAAAATCAAACAAAATTGCTCGACAGTTCTAACACCAAATATCACATATTTCATCAAATAACCTTTTCAAATTTAATTACAATTATGGATTTGTATGGCTTAAGTAATAACCAAAGGCTATTTATGTAATATCCGAATATTGGTAACTAGACAAAGATGAAGCACAACATAACCTATCTTCCACCACTTACACAACGCAATTTTGATTTTTACGTTTCTTTTATGGGTGGTGACACACTCATGCAGTATAGCCTCATCACAATACGTATGTATTGCAGTAGTTTTTTAAATGATACTTTTATCAACATCTTTATTTTAGGATGACACTAATTACATTCACCTAAATATTCTTGTAATATTTCGTTTAATTTAAATAGTTGTTTTGTCTATTGACGCAACCTTTTCATATTTAATCTAGTGATAACCATTAATAACTTAAATTAATAATCCTCATCATTTATATTAAGTACACAAATTAATACACCCTAATCATTATCATTTTGGCTAATTTTGTTTGCTTCAAGTTAGTTTTTCAACTTGCAAGCAGGTGCAACAGTTTTGCCAGTTCTTGTGCACAGGCATTAGGGATTTTGCAATTTCTTTTCCTGCTTTGTAAATAGCCAATCTTTTTGTCTCTTTTTTATGGCCTAATTTTATTTTTTGTTGGCCAATCTGTTATGGCCTCTATTGCCCTATTTGAATTTGCTTTGTGAACTTTAGTGCTTAGGTTTTTAGTCCATGTTCCAATTTCCTTTTGCTCATAACAATTGCATTTCTTTGTGCCTTGGTCTTGGGGATGGCTTTTTGTATCCCCCTCCTTTTGTAGCTTTTTGGTTATTTATGCTATCATTCTAATGTCCTTCATTGGGCAACGAGGACTTTATGAGAAAAAATAAAATAAACCCTGCTAGAATATTCTAGATATCATTATAAAACACCATAACTCCAACCACGGTAAAAACTAAGAACTCTAACACTCCTTCTTAAGTTGGAGCACATAGATCAAATATGCCAAGCTTAAAGGTAGACCTAGGCAACGACTTAGTGAAAATATCACCCAATTGATCTCCAGATTTAACGTAGGGTATAAAATCTACTTCCGTATAACAAGATCCCTTTTAAAGTGGCAATCAACCTCAATATGTTTTGTCCTTTCATGGAACACTGGGTTGCTAGCAATAAAGATAACTGCTTGGTTATCACAATACATAGGCAGAGGAGACTGGACATTAACACCCACATCACGAAGTAAAAACCGAACCCACTAAATCTCACATGAAGTATGAGCTATACCAGGGATTCAACTTTAGCACTCGATCGAGCTATAACATCGGGTTTTTCACTACGCCAAGTAAATAGGTTACCTCAAACAAAGGTGCAATATTCAAAAGTCGATCTTCGGTCAGTATAATTGCCTCCCCAATCAGCATCAAATAAACCAAAAATGGTCTGACTACTCCAATAGCATAAGTAATATTCGAACGAGTAACTGTGAGATAAATCAACTTTTCTAACCAACCTAAAATACCTGCCGATGTCCTCAAAGAGGTCTCCACTATTAGCATCCAACTTCACAGATGAATCCTTCGGGGTATCCACAAGACGCGCAACTAGAGTGCCAGTCTCAATTATTAAATATAGGACATACTTTTGTTGACATAAGCTAATACATTCTTTAGACTGGGCCACCTCAATTCCAGTGAGGTAACAGAGAAACCCAAGATCTTTAGTGTGAAACTCTTTGATGTTGCTTCAAACTCGTTATACCTATTGAATCATTTCCACTGATAATGATATCTTCCATGTACTATCAACACAATAATCCTAGACGACTGACGAGTAAATACAAAGTGGTCTGAATTGGACCGCCTAAAGCCAAACTGGAGAACAACACTACTTTTAACACCCTGTGTTTTTATTAATGTAAATTATGTTTGGTTCAGTGTGTTTAGTGTGGAAATGGTTGTCAAATGGTTTTAGTTTATTTCAGATCAATTTTGCTACTTTGGGTGTAACAGGCACCTGTTATAGAGGACATGCGACTGTTTGGGATGGTCCTGGATTTATTTTGCCTCACTGTTAAAGAGGCGCCTATTAAGGGAAAATAAGCACCTGTCGTGGGCTAACAGGCAACTGTTGGTCAGTTGGTTGCAAAATTTTTAAGGCTTTCAGAGCCTTTCTTCATCCATTTTCCATCATCTTTGAATCCAAATACAAAGCTAAGCATTCATTTTATTTCTCTCTAGATTTCACATATATTTAACTTTCGAAATTTGATTCAGCTTTCGGAGAAAAATTTTCTACGCTACGTGATGATCACAGTGACATAGGAACTACAAGATTTCACCGAACAGGGTTTTAATCTTCATCTTCTTCTCTTCCTTTTGGCTTAGTGATTTGAGGTAAGGGTTTAATTATTTTTAAAACCCGATAATATGGTTTCATTCTATCATAATCATTATGTTTTAATTGTATTTATTTCAAGAATTATTACATGACGAAGATGATGATGTTTTATGATTTATAAATCCATGAGCATGTGATTTGAAGCAAGATATTAAATTTATACTTGATATACATGTGTTATTTGATATACATAAAATATCTCTTGGATATATAGATATTGTGTATTGATGAAATTGGGTAATTAATGAATTATATACATCAATGGACATGTATAGAGATTTGTTGTAACCATATGGCATAAGTTGTTTTAAATGTTCATTTGTTAGCATGTAATGCGTATTGTGCATCATTATTGTGTCAACCGGATTCTTAGAGATCTTTCGGCAAACTCGAACAATTCTTACAGCCTATCGTATGGGCATACGTCTCGTATCTATGATTTAAAAAACATCTTATGTTTGATGTATCATTCTAGGATGTGATATGATCCCGTGATGGATTCGATTATGATTATATTGTGGCCTTTCGATGATGAAGGGAATAAGTATTGATTGGTGTTTATCGGTGTGAAAATAAGTGGGGCCTGATGCCTTTGGTTTGAAAATCCCTAAACCTCCGGAGGGTAGCAACGCGTCAGCTGTTTAGGGCTAGCGGTGTGTAGCCCAAAATCTAGACAATAGCAAAGCACTTGTGATTCTGTTGATATGATACTAATGAACATATGGTCCAATTCTATTATGATATGTTGATGATTTTTCATGCGCCGGGTGATGTTATATCGTGATTGTGTTCTGTTTATTTTCTGGGTCGGTCAGGCTCATTCTTACCTTTATGATTATGATTCAGCACGGCTTTGGTATTCTAAGTATAATGGTTGACACCAGGAAGGTAATCTGTATATGCATATGCATGCATTGTTTTATTGGTTAAGCCATGATTTATTATTAGACTATTAATTACATTTTGTATGTAATCCTTCATATTATTCCCCCTACTGAGCTATGAGCTCACCCCGTTTTGTTTAACAAATTTAGGTACCCCAGAGTCGGATAAGACTAAAGAAGCGACTGGATCGGGAACGAAGTAGAGGCCTCTAATACTGACTCATTTTTGTTATACGTATGTGTATATGGTAAGCCATGGCTAGCCTAAGTTGTATGTCATTTAGATTACATGTACGTGTATAGATGTATGTTACACTCCTGTTTTATATTATCACCCACAACATGAGCGTCATGTTTGCTTATTCCATGTTTTGTTATGTACTTGGAGTTATTGCCTCATTATTTATATTAGACCCATTTTAGCTAGCCTAAAGAGGGTTAGTAACGTTTCAAGCCTTAATTGCGGATGTTATCCTTTTAATTAAGGTGGGGTGTTACACTACTAAACTTATTAAACCATGCCCGTGGCAACTGTTTTATACCATACAATGCTTTATGCAAGCGGCACAATAAATTTTCTTTACCAGGAACATATCTAGGGACGTTTTTCATATAAACCTCCCCCCGTAAATCCTCGTGTAAGAAGGAATTCTTTATATCAAGATGATATAAGTGCCAATCACAATTCACAACACCATATATAAGAACTCTAACATAATTAAGGCAAGCAACTGGGGAAAAAGGTCTCAGAATAATTAACACCATAAGTCTCAGAATAGCCTTTTGCGATAAGGCAAACTTTCAAATACAACCATCTAGGTGATAATTAATAATATATACCCAACGACAACCGACAAGCTGTTTACCAGTAGGAAGAGAAGTAAATTCCTAAGTCTAGTTGTTGATAAATTAGGAATGAGTAAGGCATGATTTGATATTCCTGATTTAAGGTGATTTGATTTAAGATTAGATTTAAAGCAAATCAAGAAAAGTCAAATAATAGTTTTTTTGGAAAATGTAATAAGATCCTAATTTATGGGTTTTCTATTCTATTTAAGCTTTGTATTTGTTCTCCATTTTAATAAGAAATAAGGAAGAATCAATTCTCTCTCTTTTATATTTCCTCATTCCTTTATTATTTTCATGGTATCAGAGGGCTAAGGTTTGACGATGAACTACAAAGCAACCATGGTTGGCTCTAGTACAGGATCAGAAACAACCAATCCTGTGAGTCCCTTCGAGAATGTATCTCAACCCTTGTCTGTTGTTTCCTTTACCGAAAATTCTCTTCAAATCACCTTTCAGAAACTAAATGGAAAAAACTGCATGGTCACCTCATGACTGACTAACTCCATGGATCTAATTGTTAGGAAGCCTTTTATGTTTCTTCCAACAGCACGTGATGGTTGCGAGGCTGTTCGTGAAACATATTCAGATCTACATAACCATTCACAAATGTTCTAATTGAACACTCAGATGTGGCATTTGGAGCAAGGCAATCGAAAGGTGACAACTTACTGCATTGAGATGATGAGGCTCTGGCAATAATTAGACTTGTTTGAAAAAGAGGAATGGGAGAATGCAAATGATAGCGTTCATCCAAGAAGAAGGTTGAACAAGGCCGTGTATTTGTCTTTCTAGCTGGGTTAAATAGGGGCGACTATTAGGGCAAACACCCCTAGCCTCAATTAGAGAAGTCTTTTCTGAGGTACGTAGGGCAGAGGCTCGAAGACATGTGATGTTAAAGAAAAAAGAGCAACCAAAGGTAGATGTTGATGGATCTGCTCTTGCGATCCACGGAACTGATCAAAATTGTATTAAACGTGGAAGCAAATAGAAGATGTGGTGTGATTATTGTCAAAAGTTTTGCTGGCATACTCATGACACATGTTGGAACCTCTATGGAAAATTCCCAAACCTGAAAAAGAAATGGGGTGGAGAATCTCGAGCCTTATAAGCTAGCAACTCAGATTTAGGGAAGCAATCACCCTCAGATTCGCTTCCATTCACAAAGGAACAAATGGGCAATCTGTACAAAAATTTTTAGTCTTAACATGTGGTAAACACTAATTCGTCGTGTACCTTAGCACAATCAGGTATCTATTCCACCGCTTTCCTTGCTCATATCAACCAAATTGGCTCTTGGATATTAGATTCAGGAGCCACCAACCATATGACCGAGTCTTCACAGTCGTTTTCCTCTTATAAAACATGTGCAGGAAATCAAAAGGTGAAAATAGCAAATGGTTCCCTTGCAACCATTGTTGAAAAAGGGATGATTACCATTTCTCCATATGTGACTCTTAAAGACGTCCTTCATGTTCCTCGTTTGTCCTATAATCTTTTATCTGTTAGTAAACTAACACATGATCATAATTGTCAAGTAAAGTTCTTCTCTTCTTGGTATGAACTTCAGGATTTAACCTCGGGGACGATGATTGGCAGTGCTAAGCAAAATGGTGGTCTATATTTCTTTGAAGATGGACCTACATTTAAAAGGCAAGACCAGCAGACCTGTTTTAGTTCTATCACTGTTTCTAATGACAAGGAAATTACGTTATGGCATTATCGATTAGGACACCCAAACTTTCAATATTTAAAGCATTTGTTACTTAAGTTATTTATGAATAAAAATTCGTCAATTTTCCAATGTGAATTTTTTGAGTTAGCTAAACACTGGCGTGCTCATTTTCCTTCACAACCTTATAAAAGGTCTCAACCTTTTACTTTTATTCATAGTGACGTATGGGCCCTTTTAGAATAGCAATGCTTTATGAAAAACGCTGGTTTATCATGTTCATCGATGATCACACACGAGTAACTTGGGTAATTGTACTAAAAGAAAAATCTGATGTTGAAAATGTGTTCAAAAATTTTTATACAATGGTTCATACACAATTCCACACACGAATCAAGATTTTTTGAAGTGATAATGGCACGGAGTACTTCAATAACATTTTAGGAAAGTTTTTTATTAAAAAAGGAATTGTTCATCAAAGCTCTTGAAATAACACCCCTCAACAAAATGGAGTGGCTGAACGAAAAAATAAGCATCTCATTGAAGTTGTTTGGACTTTAAGTTTCTCAACTAGGGTTCCAAAATATCTCTAGGGGGAAGCCATTCTCACGGCCACATACTTAATAAATAGACTGCCAATAAGAGTTTTGAATTTTAAAACCCCAATAAAAAAATTTGAGGATTATTTTCCCACCTCTCAACTTACAACTAATATTCCTTTGAAAATTTTTGCCAGCACCGTATTTGTTCACAGTCACGATTCTAGACATACACAACTTGATCCAAATGCTTATAAATGTATTTTTGTGGGTTACCCAGCAAACCAAAAGGGTTATAAATGTTTTGATCCAATGCAGCGTAATTTTTTTGTGTCGATGGATGTTGCTTTTTTTGAAGGACAATCTTACTATACCCTTTCTCATCTTCAGAGGGAGAGCAATAGTGAATATGATGTTCTAACCATTTCAGATTTCACCTTTGATTTTATCGAAACTGATATTTCACCTTAATAAAACGAAAGTGAAGTGGAAAATCTGAACTCAAATTTTATAAAAACAAATGAATTAAATATTGAAATTAATGAACAACCTTCAGTAACGCCATTACAAAATCAGAATAATGGAACAACAGAGATATGTGTGAAACGGTACAAAGGTCTTGTTTATTCAAAGAAATTCCATATCTCGAGAAAGGAGAACACTATTTTGCAGCACCACCAAGAATCTAACCAGGGTTAGATCACGAGATCAATTATCTGCTAGATTCCGATAATAACCCGCAAGGTATTTCTAAGTTAAATTCTTCAAACCTACTTGATCTTCCAATTGCTCTTAGAAAATGTGTTAGGTCATGTACTAAACATCCTTTATCTAACTTTGTATCCTACAAGAATTTGTCTCCCTCATTTTGTGCTTTTATTTCACAAGTGTCTAGTGTTTCCATTCCAAGCAGTATACACGAGGCTCTAAATGTTCTCGAGTGAAAATAAGTTGTATACGAGGAGATGAAAGCTCTAGAGAAGAATGTTACATGGGAGAAAGTAACCTACCTCAGGGGAAGAGAACTGTTGGCTGTAAATAGGTGTTCACATTCAAGTACAACTTAGATGGGTCGATAGAGAGATACAAAGCGCGTTTAGTGGCTAAAGGGTTCACTCAAACCTATGGGGTTGATTACTCTAAAACTTTTTCTCCTATGGCGAAACTAAATACTGTGCGGGCACTTTTATTTATTACAACAAACCTTGACTGGCCCTTACACCAATTAAACGTGAAGAATGCGTTCCTTAATGGAGACCTAGAGGAGGTAGTATATATGGAGGCCCCTCCTGGTTTCCCAAAGAAATTTGAATCCAAGGTGTGCAGGCTAAGAAAATCCCTATATGGTCTTAAACAGTCGCTTACAGCCTGGTTCGAAAGATTCACGAACTTTGTTAAAGGTCAAGGATATTCTCAAAGGTAATCTGAACACACTTTCTTTACAAAGAGCTCTGCCAAAGACTTGATTCCAGTCTTGATAATCTACGGGGACGATATAATCTTAATGGGATATGATCTAGATGAGATGGGTAGATTGAAGTATTGTTTAGCCTCTAAGTTTGAGATTAAAGATTTGTGAACATTGCGATCCTTTCTTGGAATAGACATTGCAAGATCTAAGGAAGGCATTGTGGTGTCATAACGGAAGTATATCTTAGACCTTTTGAAGGAGATAGGGATGAGTCGGTGCTGACCTGCTGACACACCAATAGAGGCTAATGCAAAACTTGCAGAAGTAAATGAAGGCGTTCCAATAGATACATGAAGATATCAAAGATTAGTTGGTAGATTTATTTATTTATCCACACACAACCAGATATTGCGTTTGCTGTTAGCAATGTTAGTCAGTTCATGCATTCTCCGTATGAAGAGCATCTTGAAGTAGTGTATCGAATTCTTCGTTATCTAAAACGGACTCCAGGGAAAGGACTATTTTTTAAGAATAATGAAAAAAGAGGATTTGAGGTATACACAGATGTAGATTGGGCAAGATCGGTGGTTGATAATAAATCTACATCAAGATATTGCACTTTTCTATGGGCCAACCTAGTTATTTGGAGAAGCAAAAAGCAAAGTGTGGTTGCTAGAAGTAGTGCTGAAGCTGAGTATCGATCAATGGCCCATGGAGTTTGTGAGGTACTGTGCTTAAAAAGGGTTCTTGAGGAGCTTAAGCAGAATGTCATCTTCGTATTAGACTGTATTGCGATAACAAGGTGGCAATCAGCATAGCACACAATCCTGTTCTACATGACAAAGCCAAACACATTGAAGTTGATAGACACTTTATAAATGGGAAATTGGAAGCTGGCATTATATGCACATCGTTTGTTCCAACGACTAAGCAAATTGCAGATATCCTGACTAAAGGTTATTGAGACAGCCATTTGAGTTCCAAGTTAGCAAGTTGGGCATGATAGATATTTATGCACCAACTTGAGGGGGAGTGTCAATAAATTAGGAATGATTAAGGCATGATTTGATCTTCCTAATTTAAAGTGATTTTATTTAGGATCTGATTTAAGGCAAATCAAGAAAAGTCAAATAATAGTTTTTAGAAAGTGTAGTTAGATCCCTAATTTATGGGTTCTCTATTATATTTAAGTTTTGTATTTGTTATCCATTTTAATAAGAAATAAGGAAGAATCAATTCTCTCTCTATTATATTTCCTCTTTCCTCTATTATTTTCACTAGTTCTTACGCAAGGCATCAATATCCTCATCCATAGCCAACTTCCATCCAAGGGAAGAGAGAGCCTATGACAAATAACGAGGAAGAAAAACAAAAGACAACGACAAAATAAAACAATCAAATGGATTGGTAAAAGCATTGCTCAGAGACAAATTAGAAATTGGATGTTTACTACAACTATGAGTACCTTTTTATAAAGCAATAAGAAAATTAGATGTTGAGGAACCATACATGGAGTTAAGAGGAACCTCGTCAGAAGTCGATGTTGGCAAGGAAGCAGGAGCCTAAGATACAACATGTCTATCCTTATTATGCAAAGGTGAATTGTCCACTAAAGAAGAAGTTGACCTGATATCATCAATTATAGGTAAAGGAAACTCCCCTTAGCGAGAAGAAACAACGCAAAGGTCTAGAGCTTTCCCACAAAAAAAAATGGACGACTCAAAAAATGTCACATCAACACTAGTAAAATACTAATGAGTGTTAGGATCATAACAACAATAACCCTTTTGAGTGCATGAATGTCCCAAGAAAACACATTTAACAGAAGGTGGAGTCAACTTATCATGACCAAGACCAAGACAATGAACAAAGGCAACACAACTAAAATCTTGAGGGTTAAGGTTAAAGGGAGCAATGCTTGGAGTTAGGAGAGAAGATTGAGATTTCTGGACAAGTATAGAGGAAGGCATATGGCTAATAAGAGACTGTTGTATGGACAATGTCAGCCCAATAAGACTTTGGTACATTCATGTGAACATTAAAATGCGAGCAACATCCAAAATATGGCCGTGCTTACGTTCTTCAACGCTATTTTGTTGTGAAGCGTATGGACATGTCATTTGATGAATAATACCATTCTCATTCAATATCATCGGTTGAACTAGATATCTCAATGAACTAAAACAGTTATACAAGAACAATCCCTGTGCCAACCAACAAATTTTCCTTGAAAACAAGAAGAATTTCTACAAATTGCTTTCTCGCCAACATTTGTATAGAACAACAGGACACAACAAACCTAGTCGTGAAAGATGCATGCATTCCATGATGCTCCAAATATTTCTAATTACTATAAGCATGATGCATATGTCGTCAATCTTCAAACAAAAAGTAAATCTTAAATGCCGATTTCACAAAACACTATTTCATATAAACAATCTCCAACACATTAGGTTGTGATCCTTGAGTTCAAATTTTTTTAACACAATCCACAACTTTTCTTTAAAGAGTGCAGTCACAATGTTAGCCTTGCAGAAGCTGCCGTATCTGCCTCATAGTTACAGTATCTCATTAGAGGCAGATACGGTGCTCTGGATACTAGAACCACATCCTTTAAATTTTCTATCTTAGGGACCGGATCTTAGAAGCCTCAGATAACTAATCAATTCAGAGTCGAAATCAGTATAGCTTTTAACAGTGGCAAACATATGACTAGTTTAACCAATTAAGCCACTACCAGGTGTAGGGAACAAAACTATGAAGCAAATCTACATTATAGAGCAAATGTAAACTCTACATGTCTCTATTTCTCAAAGAAATAAAGGAGAGAGAGAGAGAGAGATTACGGGAAGAACTAGTAATGGCGATAGTGGAAAGGCCAGGAGGTGGCGCCACAGCCGGAGTATGGTCGTAATCGGTGGTGCCAAACGCCGGCGGGTGGTATTGGAAGTTCCAAATCAGTAGGGAAGGGTGCGCTAACTTCCAAATTATATTCAACGTCCAAAAACTGCCTTTCTGATTTGTGCTTCGAAGACAAATTTCCCTCGAGAAGAAATTGTTTTCTATTTCAACTACAGACATGGCACGTGCACACAATGCTGACTACTTTCGTATAAAAAATGAATAATAATAATGAAAAGGATGATTTATCTTGCAAAAGATCCTACGTTCGAATTTTTGTAGACGTAATTATTTAAAAAAAATGAAAAATGAAAAAAAAAGAGAAGACGAAAGAAGGGATGGCGCAAATTAGACCCGCCCAATCCTATTTTCTTAATATCCTTTAAGTATTATTTTTCTATTACTTTCGGAAATAATCTACCGAAGAGGGGATGTTCATAACATAATTATAGTATAATCTTTTTTAATGCAATAAATTTATCTTTTTTTTTGATAAAGGGGTATTTTTCAAGATTCCATTATCTAATTTTCAATTAATAAATATTAATATTAATTATAAAGTAAGTATTATTATTATTAACCACTCACTCTCTCTACAATTTAACATGTCCTCTCTTTTTTTCTATCTTCTTCCGCACAACACTATCACAGAGTCATCGATCTTCACCCTCATCTTCCCAATCTTTTACTCCAATTGCTAAAGTAAGTTTGTTTGAATGATTGCTTTAGAATCCTAAATTTGAAGTGTTAGAACCCTAAGGCCTCGTTTGATTCAGGTATTAATAATACTGGACTATTAATCTTGGTATTAATTTAATACCAATATCCTGTTTGATTCATGCAGTATTAATAATGAAATATCTCATTGATGTTAATACCATGTTTGGTTCTGTAACTCATATACGAGATTATATTTTGGACAAACAAAATAAAATAAAAATTAAAAATTTTATTTTTTTTAAAAATTAATTAAAATAATAATAATGTAGTAGTAGTAGTAGCATTTTTGAAAATATTATAATAGTAATGACATTTTTGAAAATATATGGTTATTTTTTTCTTAATCCTGGATAAACAATACTACCTCCCCTCTGGTATACCACAAAGAGTGGTATTAAGTTAGTACATGTATTAGTAATCCCAGTACATTTGTGCGAATCAAACAAGATGTTATAAAAAAAAGTGATATTAATAATCCCATTCCACTTTTTAATACCCGAATCAAACGACGCCTTAGTTCCCAGAGTTTGCTTTTTGGCAAAGACATTTTTACTTCAGCAATAAGTGCAGCCATTATGTGGGGTAGTTTAAGGATCATTATTTCTTGAATTTGTGTACTGAATGAACTACTGTCTTTTTCAAAAAAAAGAATTGTTGAAGTTATATGTGTCGTCCTTCGCAGGTAATGGCATTGATTGGTTATTTAGTGGAATTCAAAAGAAATTATGGGCCACATCTAATTATTGTCCCAGATGCTGTTCTGGTCAATTGGAAGGTCGGTGAATTTTCTGATTGTTGTGATGTACTTGTGCACACATGTCTAAGTGTGTTACAGCTAGAATTCCTTGCACACTTTGTTACTTTTCTCAGAATGAGCAACGCAGATGGTTTCCCCCCGTCATACATCTTTTTTGCTGGTGGAAAGGATCAGCGTTCCAAAATCCTTTCTTCAGTAAGTTGAACACAATTATGTTTTGTTTGTATTTTCTTTGTCAATAAGTAAGCTTATTATTGATTTTGTATTGATCTAAGCTGATCTTTCTTGGTTGATCTTTTGTTTTATAGAATTGCAGTGCCACGAGTTTTAATGTTCTTGTCACTACTTATGAGTTCATTATGTCCGATTGTGCAAAGCTTTCGAAATAATTTGAATGGAAGTATATAATAATTTATGAGGCTCAGCAAATGAAGAATAGAGAATCAGTTCTTGCATGTAATCTTGATAGATACCGTTGTCAAAGACGTCTACTTCTAAGTGGAACACCCTTGCAGGTGATACGGAATACAAGAATATTATTTTTATATTTGTATTTGTATTTTAATGTACTTATATTAGAGGATAGTTGTAGTATTTTTCTTATTTAGGGCAGCTAGGATTATGCCTTTATTTAGAATAATTGAAATTCTAGCAGGTAATTGTATTATTATGGTTATTTTTGTATGTATTATTAGATTAGGTTTTTCTAGAGGTTTTCTTGGTAGGTTATAAATAGTCATGTAATATTTAATATTATTATTTTTTTGATTAGAAACAAAGCTTATATAGATTGGCAAAATCAGATACAAGCAAAGGGGCTGGAAGTGGATGAGGAATCCACAACCAAGCACACCAGAAAACAAAAAACAAAAAAATAAACAACCATAACAGTATAAGCACAAAACAAACAGAAAGCCTTACTACAATTCAAAATTGATCCCATGCCTAAAAAACAAGCCCTAGCCCCTATTTTTCTTCTCTAATTCTTCTTCAATTTCTTCAAAAGTTCCCTTATTTTTCTCTTTCCAAATACACCACATCACAACCATGCAACTATATCTCCATAATGTTTTGCATTTCTTTTTGTCACCTATGAAGAACCACTTGATAGTAAGTAGTTCGTACCAAGAACCTAGAAATACTGCAATCAAGTCAAATTTCTATCGAACCTTGTTCTAGATTTCTTGAGTAAAAGAACAGTGTAATAACAAATGATCAATGTTCTCTCTGTCCCACTTGCACAACACACACCATGATGGAGATGGATGCATAAAAGGCCTTTTAAATTGAATTAAATCCGCTATGTTGACTTTCCTTAATGCAGCTAACCAGGCCAGAACACGAACCTTGGGAGGAATGCCTGATTTCCAAATCTTTTCCGCTGGAACAAAGAGGGAACCTACATCAGGTTTAGTAAGAATTTAAAAAAAAGACTTCATCTAGAACATTCCATTTATATCTCCTCCCCAAACTCTATTATCCTCCTCATTGCGGGATACTTCAACAGCATGAAAACTTCCCAACAGAGCCCTGTACTCTTCCTCCTCTGCTTCAATAACAATCCTTCGCAACAGCACATTCCATGAATGACATTGGGTAAATTCCCAAGAGAGATTAGCAAGAACCATAGCCCTCGGATTCTCTACTACTCTGAATAGTCCTGGGAAATGATCCTTTAAAACCATATCACCAACCCATCTATCTAGCCATAATTTTGTTCTCGACCTATTGCCAATTCGATAATTCACATTAGCCAAGATGGGCTCCATTCCATTTGCAATCGCCTTCCAAGGGTTTCTGAAAGTACCTTTACTTACTTTGTCCGCATCCTAACCATTCTCGAGCACTCCATATTTGCTTTTGATGATACGGTACCAAAAAGCACTATGTTCCTTTGGAAATCTCCAAAGCCATTTGCCAAGCAATGCTTCGTTCCTTTTGTTCAGATTGCCAATGCCAAGCCCTCCCATCTCTTTGCATTTGGACACTGTTTTCCAATCAACTAATTTATTTATTTTTCACTTATCCATCCCCTCCCACAAAAAACATCTCATTAATTTTTCAATCGTCTTAGCCAGTTAGCCATTGAAATTGGGATCTTGAACAATGAAAGAAAGTATGTAGGGATACTATCAAGAACTGAGTGAATAAGTGTCAACTTCCCCCATTTAGATAAACATTCCTTGAACCATCCTTTAAGCCTTTAAATAACCTTCTCTATCAACTACACACCCAATTCTCTCAGTAAGGCCTCCATCTCACTAACACCGACATTAATTCCCAAGACTTTTGTCTCGGACAAATTGATCTTCAATCCCAACGCATACCTAAAAATATCAAGAATTCCCATTAAGTTACCAATTTTATGTTCATCATTTGAGAGGAAAAAGAACGTATCATCGGCAAATTAAAGATGAGACAAGCTTACACACTCCCTACAGATTGAAAATCCATCAATAAGCCCTTTTGTCTTCACCTTTTCCTCCAACAAATTGAGCACATCTGCCACTATAACAAATACCCTTTGATCACATTGTCTTAACCCTCTCGAAGGTTTGAAATTCCCTCTCAGTTTCCCATTCATCATTATGGAAAAAATTCTCCGTCGACAAACACCCTTTGATCCATTTTCTCCATCTCTCTTCGAAACCCTTACGTTCAAGAACATGGTCCACAAAGTCCCACTCTATGTGATCGTATTCCTTCTCAAAATCGATCTTCAAAACAACTGCTTTCTTCTTCATCTTCATATATTCTTCACTAATTCAATATCAACCGCCTTTAAAGATATCAAATCACCCCCACGAATATCATGCTTACGCATGTGAAGAGCAGACAAATTTTGAATTTCCAATTTCGGATTAACAAATGGGGGATGGAGGTGCCAAGACTTGAACCTCCCAGGAAACCAACCTCTGATACCATGTTACGAACTATCTCTTCCAAAAGCTTAAGTTGTTAGGTAATGGCCCAAGAATATATATCATGCTCTTAAACAGAGGTGAAATAATCTTCACCACTGAACATCTGTGTTGTTTTCCTTTATCATAGTGTAGGGGTGTGCATCTTTTCACAATTTAATAAACCGAAGTAAGTGATTTCACCTCAAACCAAATGGCCATTAGAAGTTGATGGCAAAAATTAATATATATTTGTGTGTTTATATATTGTAGGTATCTGTTGTTCTGCGATGTAGAATGTCAGGTGTTCAAGCTGCAATATATGACAGGATCAAATGCACCGGTACTCTAAAGGTGGATCCTGAGGTTGTGGAAAGCAGCCATAAAAAGTCAAAGTTCCCGAAGAAGGTGTGCAAGTCTCTCAACAACAAATGGATGATGAACAAAAACAGGTTTTTGATCTAGAAGGTAAACTGGTGTACAGTCGAAGTAAAAAGCGAAAAGGTGCACAAAAGTTTTCTGAGAAACCTGAAGTATCTTTGCAACAGTTATCAGTATGAAGAGAAAATGATCACGTAAACGAAGATTTTGGATGCAGGTCTTCTTCAATAAGTGAAAGTTTGGGTGAGTGGAAGGAAGATAAACAAGACCAGATTTCTGAGTCCGAAGATAAACAGGTGTACAGTTGAAAGAATAAGCGCAAAGGTGTAAAGTTTTTCCGAGAAACCTGAAGAATCTTTCCCCCAAAAGGCGATTCTTTGCTGCTCTAAGATTCTGTTTTTAAGTGGGCCTGCTGCTTAGAAATGTCTGAAGTCTCTCAAACGAAGGTATGTTCCTATAAATCAATGTTAGAATATGAAGTTTACGGATAAATTTGAAATGCTACAGAATGAATGATTAGAGCAGAGGCGGAGCCAGAAATCTACACTAACTCGAGCTAAATTTTAAATTTTAAATAATTTTTAGGGACAAGATGTCTACTTAATATAATAATACTATTCTTCTTCTCCTTCTAAACTGATATGCAAGTTTTAAAAATCATGTAATTTAAATATTCTATTCTAATGTATTAAAAAAAAATAGAAATAATTATTTGCTATTTATAATATATTTTATTTTCTATTAAAAGGAAAAAAAAATTAAAACAAACATATTATGAATAATGCAATGTATATATAAGAGAAATCCGTCAAATATAAACTTTGTGCACTCTCTTTAACGAAATTCTACACTTGGTCTAGCCTAAACAACATAAAGTAAGGGAGGCTTGTATATAGTTACCACCACTACTCTGGTTTAGTCCATTTTGGCCAGGCTAAAGGCTGGTGGAGCCCTCTCATAAGTCTGGTTTAGGAGACAATTTTTTCTCTCTTCTTGGAGAGTAATACTATACTCGAAAAAAGTTGCATAAATATGTGCACAATATAAAATGTCACTTTATCATTGAGGGAAAAGCAGGTTCGTCTCAACTCTTCGTACAATCCAAAGTTGACATCTTGTTTGTGTACAACTTTTGTGTCAATTTTTAGCGAGTATAAAATTATATATAATTGTTTTTTAGCTAGAGGAGGGGAAAGTTAGTGATGTTTGAACGTCTTTATAGTTTAAATCTACTACTTTCTTATCTGTCATTTCACCTATATTACATGCGGCTCATTTCATCAATTGGGCCACTGTGGCTGAGCCAAGTCACTAATTCAAACCTACCTAAATTGTGGGTGCTTGCTAAATTAGGCTAGAAATGAGATACTTTTTTTAGTAGACAAGTCTATAAAATAAAATTCTTAAAAGGTTTTAATCTACTCAATGTTAAATTGTGGATAATTATTTTTAACATTGAATAGATTAAAAACCTTTTAAGGATTTTACTTTATGGACGGGCCTATTAAAAAAATATAATTTCTAACATTGAGTAGAGTAAGAAACTTTTAAAGATTTTACTTTATGGACGGGCCTAATAAAAAACTTGTCTCACTTCTAAACCTAATTTAGCAAGCCGCCCATAATTTAGGTTTGGATTAGTAAATTGGGCTAAGCCGCATACAGTGGCTCAGTTGATGAAATGAGCCACATGTGATATATAGGTTATATGACAGATAAAGCATGCAGTAGACCTTTATAATTATAATAAACCCCCTTCAATTATTACTCTTTTGCAGATAACCCCCTATAGAAAAAATCCCAACACAAAACCCCCTTGAAGTATTGATTCGGAAAATTGAGTTACGGTGTTAACAAAATATTTGAAAAGACCATAATAACCCTCTATAATCAAGTTTTTTGACCAATTAGCCATCTATGACTCAACATAAACCCCACGAAACCCATTTACTCCACCTGTGGCCGCCGTTAACACCACCTCAACTTCACACTGCAGAGTTCCACCATTGTTGGAATACACTGAGTTCTAGATTTTTCTCCTCTCCCTTCATTGGATCTCACTGATTCGAAGCCACCAAAGCATCTTCTTCCCACCACTAACCCCAATATTTTAACATCCATAATCACCATCTCTTCCAATGAAGCAGTATTGAATTAATCACAAAGTCTGCTGCCCTCTACTCTTCCCGTTTCCTCCGCCAAGCTCTCTTTGTGTTCCTTCTAACCACAAACTCAAATTGCAGACCACACCCCATAATCCTTTTTTCCACACAGACACCCCTCTTCATTCAATCACCAACAGGAAATAAAATCATATTTGATAGTAACATGCATTTACACACACAAACACACACACTAATATACACATTATAAACATATATACCCAAAAGATTAGAATAAAAATTGAAACCAAAATTTTTAAGCATATAGTTCTCCATTAAAAATAATAATCTGAAACCACAATTTTTAAGCATATATACCCAAAATGATTTTCTGTCTTAAATGGTGATTGAAGGTGAAGGTGAGAGAGAGGGGGATCAAAGAATAATGGCAGTATTCAATGGCCATAGGTGGAGGGGGCAGATCAACGATGACTCATGATGGTAGATGAGAAACCCCGTATCCTGGTGTCGGTGGAACCACGACGGCTGATGATTAATGAAGACAGGAAGAGGAACTAAAGTTTTAAATTGTTTGGATACAGTTGGAATTGGGCCTTCTTTTAGTTTTGATAGTGTTTGGTAATGGAATTAAGGTTTTTTATAATTGGAATTATTTGTTCTAAGGTTGGAATGAAAACATTCCATTATAATTTTGAATAGTTTAGGGTAATTTGGCCATGTACTTAGTTCTCCTACCATGTGCAATGCACATGCCTTATTTTCTTTTAGTATTTTAACTGACCACTAACGGCATGGTGTTAAGTGCCAAAATATCATACATGAAGGGGGGAAAATGTCGGGTAAAATAGTTGAAGGGAGCAATTTGCAAACCCGAAAAACCATGAGGGGGTTTAGAATAATTTACCCCTATATATATGTTCAAACATCACATCACTTCCCCTCCTCTATCTGAAAAATATCACTATACATGTTTATAAACAATTCCCTTCAAATATCAATTGAACTTTAGGGGCTTTTTTTCCTAAAAAGATAGAAGATTAATTTAAATTTTTGGTACATTTCAATTTTGAAGGCACTTTGTTCTTGGAATTGGCCCTCCGCTCAACACAGAGCAGTCAAAACATGGAATCTGAAAGGAATATGATTGGGTATTCACTTTTTACTTGTCTATTGTTTCAATTTATTTATTTGTTTGCTGATTTATTTGATTGAAGAAATTGAATTTTAGAGTTTGGATTAGGTTTTTTTTTCTAAATTAAAATTAAAAAAGGGTCTAAATTATTAGCATAATTTAGATCTAACATCAATTTACTAGGTTTGTATTTTAAATGAATTATTCTGATTTTTTTAGTAGTGAATTATATATATATAGGATAAATTATACTAAACTCCCCCTGAACTAACGCTTTCTGATTCACATAAATAAATCACTTTTTGATTTTCTTCTATCTTCTAATTTCATTAAGTATAGGGTTTAAAAATTATCATTTTTGGATTTTTTTTTTTCAAATTAGGTTTTATTTGTCTTAGGGCTTGATTCCAATGCCTATTTTAGGACGAACTTTTAACGATGGGGTCCTTGTTTGTGTTCAAATGTTAAAAGATTAGACATTAAGGGAGTTTATTGTCAGGTATTTTTGTTTAGGGGGTAAGCTGAAAAAGTGCGTTAATTCCAGGGCTTCAATATAATGTAATTTACCCTTGTAAGATTTCTTCACATGCATGGCTCCCAAAGTTAAATCCGGACCACCTTGTGTCATAAAAGAGCGCCTCCCCTAATCAGGGCTCAAAAATTAGAACTATTTTCCTGTCATTTATTCTCTCATTTTTTTTCTTTCTAATTTTCTATTTTCACAGAATTGGAGGTAAGCTAATGCTTTAAGTTCCTTTCTTAAAAAGAACATGCTCATTAATTTAAACATTTATAATTCTTAATCACTATTTTAACAATTAATGCCCAATATTGGTAAGTGAATAAATGCAAATCTTAGTGGAGTGGTAAGGTAATAATGACTTGAAAATGAATGTTAATCTAAAATTTAATCATGGTTAATGACTTTCTATTTTGAGAGAGAGAGTTTTAATACTTCTAGTTTATAATTAAAAAATATACTTTTTTTGGGACATTTTAAATTATATGAGTGGCAAATTTTATTTTAGAACATAACTAATCTCTTAAGTCTTACTATCAGAAATAAATTCTATTCATCCTTTGTTTTTTAAAAATAGAAATAAATTTGTATTTTTAATCATTAATTATTTTGACATTATTATTATTATTATTATTATTATTATTATTATTATTATTATTATTATTATTATTATTATTATTATTATTATTATTATTATTATTATTATTATTTCATCATCATCATCATCACCATCTTACCATATTCATACTACTAATTGTTACTAACTATATGATTTTTCAATAATATTTTCATCATAACATACAAAAACTTTTCCTTAGAAGCATAAACTCATTAATTCTTGCATAACCCAGGCTAATATATATAACTTGGAAATAATTGTTTTTAACAAATCAATAATATTACATTAAATAGGAGAAGGTGAATAATGTTGCACTTGCCAAATAAGTTTGGCGGGGTTCGTCTTTTACCATTGGATCAACTTTTTTGTTCAAAAGCACTGCATGCTATATACAGCTAGACCTCTCAATGTGCATGTATTGTATGTGTTTTGAATTATGAATTAATTGCTTTCGTGACTAATATTTCCTAATACATAAAACCCTTGTTAATTTGTGAAGAACATCAAGCCGAAACAACTTCAAGAGAAGGTTTCAATTTTCAGCTTCCAACTACAACTGGTCAACTCTCCCACAAGAACTCCTAGACCTCATCCTAAAGAAGATAGTCTCACTCACTGACTATCTCCATTTCACCACCACATGCCACTACTGGTGCTCAGCGGGGCTAGCCGATCGCCACAACCGAATCGATGGCAACAACACCCAGCTACCCTTTTTGCTGATCCCGTCACCACCAAACAACTCCCCAAATACCCGCAAAATTTATAACATCACTCGAAATACTCACCTCGACATCGAGTTGCCACTATCAGTGCCATTCAACAAGGGATTTTGTGGGTCTTCGCATGGTTGGCTCATATTTTTCGACCACCAAACTTTGACATTTTCTCTTATCAATCCATTCTCTAGTAGGATTATTAATGTTTCCTCATTTACAAATGATTTGCCGTTCCATGATCTCGACGGTGAAAATGATCAGCTTCATGAGTATAACGTGCTCAAAGCTGTACTCTCAGTTGACCCAAATTCTTCGCCAGAAGAATATTGCCTTGTCGTGATTTACGGGTACAGTAACTGGTTGGCTTTCTATAAATCTTGTGACAAGTCATGGGCCCTCAAGAATCGCCAATACAATGGCTTTCATGATGTCATTTTCAGTAAATCGCAAGACCTTTTCTATGCGATTAATGATTTATTAGGTTTGTACATATTCAGTATTAGCCAACCATATAATGTTAAGATGATACTGAGGAGGCCTATAGTACCTAGGGTGCCAAAACCGAGTGTTCCCCGGAGGTACCTTGTTGAGTCACCAGACGGTGACCTTTTGGAGATTTTAAGGTTGTTCAGTACAGGGGAAGATCGGGATTTAAGATTTAGGGTTTTGAAAATCAGGAAATCAGAAAAATGGGTTGAGATGGAAACTTTGGGGGATTGGAGTTTGTTTCTAGGTGATAACCATTCTATATGTGTGCAGGCGTCGGACTATGTTGGGTGTAGGCGTGGTTGTATATACTTCGCGATGGAGATGTCCGAGGTTCATAATGTTGATACATATTGTAAACCAAATTTGCCTATACAGATGTTTGCATACAACTTGGAGGAGAAACATATTTGTATGTATTATTTACTAGAACGAGCTGATGACCATGAGGGGGACTTGTCACCACCTATTTGGATTGTGCCAACCTTGAAAAGAAACTAGTTTTCTGTTGTGGCTTTCAGGGGTTTTAATGTTGTGTTTTTGTCATTATATATAATTGAGGAAATGGTAGTTTTCTTTTAGCTTGGAAACTTGGATGATGCTGTTGCTATTGCTGTTAATGTTTTTTTTTTTCTGGGTACAAATTATTAATGTTTTGATATATATGAGATTATGAGGTCTGTTTGGTTTTATGTGATAATAAAAATAAAATAAAATTGGGAGCTTGTCATTTACATATTGTACTTCATTAGTCCAATATGAGATATATTATAGTAAAATGTCGCACCACTTTAGTGCGTTGCAATCAAAATATTTAGAAAAAGTAAGGAGAAACAAAAGATTGCAAATTAAAGAAGGACATGAGTGTTAATCTCGATATTTGTTCTCGATTTAACTAGACCACTTAGATATATACACGTAATGCGTGTGTTATTTGTATATATATATTAAAAAAATTAATAAAAATAAAAGATGGTGTATTAGTCAACTATGAGTGATGATTGTTTAAGGTCTAACGTTCAATTCCTATTGTGTATTTCTGAATCATCTCATTTTTCAATTACTCAACCCTTAGGTCAACTCCAAGATTGCACTAAAACACTAAATTTATTGTAGTTTTCACACCAAATTGCTTCAACCATGAACCAAACACCACACCATATTTGCTGCTATCTACAGTGCCACACCATATTTGGTGTGGCACTGTTCACTCCACGGCATCCCCTCTTTTTTTTTTTCAATTTGTATCTTTATTGTTATTTACTTATAAATATCAATTAGGTCATTTTTATACTTCTAATTTAAATTTTTTATTTCATTTTTTTAATTAGCAATATTAATAATTTGTTTTATTAAAAAAATTAATTTATTCTAATTAAATTTATGTATACTTTATTGTAATTAATATTTTTAATATATAATAATAAGGAAAAAAAATTATGTTAATTAGCAATATTAATGTTTTTTTTCCAGCAATGTAATGTTTATTTCTATAATAAATATGTTATGTTAATTTAGTGATTTTTAGTTTTATAAATTATAATTATTTAAATTATTATAAGTTAATTAATAATAATATCTATAATAAAATAATTAGTACAATATAATAATTTATATGATTTGATAAAATAATAGAATAATAAAGAGAATATTCTATTTTTGGAGAGAATATACTTTTTGGTGTTATATTTAGTGTTGTGGTTAGAGTTGAAAAAAAAATTGGTATGAAAATGACACCATTTTAGTGCTAAATCAACACCAAAATGGTGTTTTGGGTTGGAGTTGCTCTTACAATTGAGTACAGTAGAACACTAAGTTCTATTATTTTATTTATAGCAAATAAAATAAGCTTTTCAAAAGTTTGCGATTGAAAATGGTGTTTTGGGTTGGAGTTGCTCTTACAATTGAGTACAGTAGAACACTAAGTTCTATTATTTTATTTATAGCAAATAAAATAAGCTTTTCAAAAGTTTGCGATTGAACTATGTCTTTTATTCATAATATAATATAGATATTGTCATTGTAGTAGAATAATACACCAAAATTAAAGTTTCCGTTTGATCTATGTCTTTAACAGCTCCCTTGTGGCTATTTCTTTAGTTTTATTTAATTAAGACAATAGCAGAGAGCTAGCCAGTAAAATATATACATATCATACGTACGTATTAACAAATATATACACGTATATACATATATATATATATGTTAGATTTTTGTAAACACGTGATATATATATGTGTGGTTCCATTATTTATAATTAAAGAAAGAATATTAAAATTAAAATAGTAAATGCATGTCAGAGTAGGTCACGAGTTCTATAGCCCTCGCTAACAGTGAGGGATCAATTAATTGTACTAGCATTTGTAACTTACATGGGTGGGAAATTAAACACAATTTATCGTCATATTTTTAATTGGATCAGGGTTCCGGTTAATCAAACCCGCACAATTGCCATCCCAAGTCGATCAGTGCTAGACAAACTTCTAACTCGATCCTACACTAAGCTTTTAATTATTATACCTTAATATTACGTACTCTAGGTAAGTGTCTAAAGGTACAACTCGATCGATCACAAAAGCATGCTGATGAACAAATGCATGCGGGTAAAAATATCATTTTAATTCGATCCCCAACAAAGTAGGTCTGAAGTTGAAGAGGGAAATCAAAGCAATACCTCACTTGCTGGACATGACTGTTAAGGACTATTATTATACCGAGAAGGTATTCAAGTTGAGCTACAGCTTGTAGCATATCCTTGCTAGCTACTTGTGAAAGTTGTTAGAATATATATTATTTAATATGTAGTATATATATATCTAGTTTTCTTATATTAGTAGGATATTAGTAGGTTTCCTACTTTCATTAAGTATCTGATTGTTTACATAATTCTATAAATAAGACTCTCTTGTATCATTATTATTAAGTAAATTACAAATCTATTTCTTCTACTCTCAAGATGGTATCACCGATCTCCAAATATCACCAAACTATACCAATACATTCTCCTTCCCAAGACGATCAATTCTCCGTTCGAATCATCTAAATTGGAGCCTACATGCGCCGTCAAGCGGTACCACAATATCTCGATTTTTTGACTTCCAGATCTAAACCTAGTGGCCTCCAAACCCTACAAATCTTATATCATCAGAATTGTCTTTAAAATACGACCACACTGAAAAAAAAATAGCTCAAAAGGAGCCCTCACGCGCCACTTGTATCCTCGGCGTTCCGTCTCACGCCCCGTCCACATGCGGTTAAAGCCAGCCATTAACTCTAACGGCGTTAACTAATGCCGTTAACTGTTACCGTTAAAGTTAACGGCCGTTACCGTTGGTTTTGACAGCGTCAACCAGAAGTTTTATTTATTTAGAGTTTGACCCCAAAAGTTTCCGTAATTTGCAGTTTAACCCCAGAAGTTTTTATGATTTTCAGTTTGACCCAAGAAATTTCTGTGATTTTCTTTTTGATCCAAAAAAAAGGAGAAGAAAAAAAAAGGGAAAAGGAAGGAGCAGGGGTTTCATTTTTATTTTTTTCTTAATCTGCCTCATGTTTACAAACCAAGTCTTCCAGAATCATTCTCATTCGAAGTATACACCTTATTCAGTATGTGAAAAAATCGGGCATTCAAAGAAGGGATGCTATAAAGTAATTGGTTATCCGGGCTAGTGGGATTATTCTCAGAGTCATCGTTCAAATCAAAGTAATGATAAAAGGTATTCGGGATTGCTTACAACCACTAGGACACCAGGTAAGGCATTAAATTCTACATATGTTTTGAATAATATATGGATAATTGATTCTGGTGCTACAGATCATATGATATTCGATTATAGACAAGTCACCCCTCTCAACCCCTCATCAAAATTTTTTATTTCCATAGCTAATAGTGATCTAGTCCCTGTCATTGAGGAATGATCGGTTCATTTATCAAATTCCCTGAACTTAAATTCTGTGCTCGTAGTCCCCTCACTAAAAAATAACTTATTGTCTGTCGCACAGATTACTAATGTTTTAAATTGTATTGTTATTTTTTGGCCTTCTTATTTTGTCTTTAAGGATATTCAGACAAGGAAGACAATTGGTTATAGTGTTAGGCGAGAAAACTTGTACTACTTGGATTTGGCATTGAAAAGCACGAATCAATTATGTCAAGCCCTGCAAACAGCTGTGACTCAAGAAAAAAAGGCCGATGATTAGATTTTGCTAGGGCATCGCCGATTAGGTCATGCATCATTTAGCTATTTAAAGAGATTATTTCCTAAAACTTTTAGGAATGTTGAACTCTCTACTTTTCGTTGCGAAACTTGTGAACTTGCAAAGATCCATCGTGCATCCTTTTTACCATCACTTAATAAATGTTAAATTCCTTTTATGATGATTCACTCAGATGTATGGGGGCCTTCTCCTACTCCATCTTTAAATGGTGCTCGTTGGTTTGTTATTTTCATTGATGATTGCACAAGAATGACATGGGTCTGCCCGATGAAATATAAAAGTGAAGTAAATTCTTTATTTCAGAGATTCCATAAACAAGATAGTACACAGTACAAATCCACAATTCAAATTCTTCGAAGCAATAATGGATGTGAATACATGAGTACAGAATTACAAAACTATTTCAAACATCATGGAATTATTCATCAAACAACATGTCCTTATACACCTCAGCAAAATGGGGTTGCAAAAAGGAAGAACATGCACTTACTAGATGTCGTACGTGCGTTACTAATTGGGGCCAATGCTCCAACATCTTATTGGGGCAAAGCACTTTCCTCTGCCGTCTATCTGATGAATCGTGTTCCATCAGCAGTCCTTGACTTTCAAACACCATTTGATATCTTCCACAAACTATATTGGCTTCACCGGTGCCGAATTTTCCCCCTTGTATATTTGAATGCGTTGTATTTGTTCATTTACCAGAAGAACAACGAAACAAATTGGAGTCTCGTGCTCTCAAATGTGTTTTTGTGGGTTATTCATCATCTCAGAAAGGGTATAAGTGTTATCATCCTCACACTCAAAAAGTATATGTGATAATGGATGTAGTATTCCATGAAGAAGATATGTTTTTCCATCAAGCTGAACTTTAGGAGGAGAATCATATAGAAGTTCAAGCTTTTGATTTTGTTGGCAGAGATGAGGATAAGATTATTCAACTTGAGGTATCCCCACAGTCAACCTTACACTATTGAATCCACCAAGTTCACCGCCATCATCACCGAATCCACCAAGTTTACTAAATTCTCCAGAATCAAGCTCACCGAGTTCACTACTGAATTCGCCATGGCCCTCAAGCTTGCCATCGCCTAGTACAAATAACCAATTGTCTCCCTTAGACACATCTGAATCTGAATATCAAGTTCTTCCTCCTGATCGTCAGGTATCTTCTTCTGAACCTCTAAAAAAACAACTCCCTAATCGATTCAATAGAGGTGTGCCTAAACCAACATATGAACCTGATCTTGCTAGTAAGGCCAAATATCCCATGAGTAACTATGTGTTTTATGATAAGTTGTCTGAATCGAATAAATCATTTACAAATCAATTATTCTCTGTATCTATTCCTAACAATGTACAGGAAGCCTTAGGTGATCCAAAATAGAAAGCAACAATGGATGAGAAGATGAAATTCCTAAAGAAGAATGGTACATGGGATATAGTTGAATTGCCAATGGGGAAGAAACGTGTTGGTTGCAAATGGGTGTACACGGTGAAACATAGGGTAGACGGCACCATTGAAAGATTCAAAGCAAGACTTGTAGTAAAAGGCTATACTCAGACACATGGGATCGATTATTTAAAAACATTTTGACCAGTGGCAAAAATCAACACTGTTCGTGTTTTGCTCTCTTTAGCGGCAAATCTAGATTGGCCATTGCAACAATTTAATGTAAAGAATGCATTCCTACATGTAGACTTAGAAGAGGATGTATACATGGAGTTCCTACCAGGTTACAATTTGCCGGCAGAACACATAACTAAAGTATGTAAATTGAAAAAGTCTTTGTATTGTTTAAAACAGTCTCCAAGAGCTTAGTTCGGGAGATTCACCAGACAATGAGAAAGTTTGGTTACAACTAGAGTAATTCGGATCATACGTTATTCTTGAAGAGGTGTGATGGAAAAATCACAACACTTATTGTCTATGTTGATGACATGGTTGTTACTGGGGATGACCCACATGAACAAGAAACACTGAAGGAATATCTATCTGAAGAGTTCGAGATGAAACATCTTGGCGAGCTAAAATATTTTTAGGGATTGAGGTGTCCAAATCGTCAAAAGGCATATTTCTCTCTTAGAGAAAGTATGCATTGGATCTACTAAGTGAAACTGGAATGTTTGCCTGCCAGTCATTAAATACTCCTATGAAAGAAGGATTGAAATTAGAAATTGAAGTTGATAAAGGGCATTACCAGAGATTAATATGAAGACTAATGTACTTAGCACATACTAGGCCCGATATTTCTTATGCATTGAGTACAATTAGTCAATTTATGCACAATCCTAGAGAGAAGCATATGCAGGCTGTGATGAAGATTCTTAATTATTTGAAGGCAGCTCCTGAAAAAGGGATTTTGTTTACAAAGAATAGTGATTTCTTGAAAGTTAAAGGGTATACTGATGCTGATTGGGCTGGAAATATTGGTGACGGACGGTCCACATCAGGATATTTCACATTTGTTGGTGATAATCTCGTCATCTGGCGAAGTAAGAAACAAAATGTCGTTTCTCGTTTGAGCGCCAAAGCGGAATATCGAGAAATAGCCGTGAGAGTCCGAAAGCTATTGTGGTTGAAGTTGCTATTGACTGATATAGGTTATCCGCCGAGAGAACTTATAGTGTTACACTGTGAAAATAAGACAACATGCGATATTGCTCAAAATCCAGTTCAGCATGATAGAACAAAGCATGTGAAAGTAGATAGATTCTCCATTAAAGAAAAATTGGAGGAAAACATAATTGCAGTGCCTCATAAATGCTCAGAATATCAATTAGCTGATGTACTTACTAAGGCTGTTTCCAACAAAATCTTTTCCAGATCAATCAGCAAGTTGGGCATGTTCGATATCTATGCACCAACTTGAGGAGGCGTGTTAGAATATATTATTTAGTATGTAGTATATATATATATATATATATAGTTTCCTTATATTAGTAGGATATTAGTAGGTTTTCTTCTTTCATTAGGTATCTGATTATTTACATAATCCTATAAATAGGACTCTCTTGTATCATTAGTATTAAGTGAATTACAAATCTATTTCTTCTACTCTTAAGAAAAGTAACAAAATAACCACCATACAAAAAAGTGCAATTAAGAGAGACCGGAAGACCGTCACAAATATAGACAGCGTACTTTGTTCCTAGCCATTCCAGACTGAGCTCATTCGATACACAAACGCTGAATTCATAAAGACATGCAAAAGGCAATGAGAAATGCAAAACGCACATTGATAGAGGTGGCCCAACCACAAGGTCAATTAGATGATTACCTAGGGCCCCAAAGCCAGGAAAATAACCCCACATTATATATATATATATATATAATATAAAGATCCCTTTTTAAAGTAACTTTAGTTAAATGTTTTAATGATATTCTCATGCAAACAAATGTTAGATTTTTCAAACTAACTTTTCTTTTCCATATTGAAATATAGCATCTATGCAAAATTAAATGACCACATAACCCATTGACGTTCATGCTGAAAGGCAAAAACCAATATAAATACGTACGTAATGCTATGGGCAGACATCAAGAATTGCAATCGAGAAATGGAAGTTGATAGTGTTTTTTTCGAATATATCCAGCTCTTCTAGAGTTATTTCAATCACTCTAAAGTAAAGCTAGTAGATTTGCACCGTTTATTTGAAATTGGATGGTATACATTTTGATAGATAGTGTACCTCTACCCTCTAGTGGATACTTATTTAAGCAAAATCTGCCTATCAAAATCCGAATCATCTGATTTTAAACTAACGATCTAGATTTGTTCAACTCTCCTCTAGAGTGATGAAAGCAATGCATATATAAATGACTAGTCATATATGTGCCAGAGCTAATTTCACGAATATATTAGGTTCAAAATGCACATATATAAAAAGAATTGAAAAAAGAAAGTGAAATATATGAATAAGTAAACCAAAATGAAAAACAAAAAGTGAAATGAAGTATATTATATTAGGTTCAAGCAAATAGACTTGTCCAGCACCAAAGGCTTGTCCACATAGTGTCTCAAGTGCACTTCAATTCCCATGTAACAAAGTAGAACCACGTAACCATGATATGTCTACAAACGCAACAATGTCTTACTCATTTAATTTAGAACCTTAAACACTTGATGTACGTAATAGAGTAGGACACCATACCTAACTAGTGATTTTATTTTAATTAGTTATATAGTACGTACTAATTGTCGGTTTTATCTATCGGATATTTATTACTAGATATATTAGTGAATTGTATGTACATTTCTAAAATGTATAATCCATTAATGCACCTTATATAATTATTTTATATATAGAGCCTGTAAAAAAATCATTTTCTTTTTACTTGTGAAACTAGAGTCATCCCTTGTGCATTTTTTGGAGTACGTTCTGTTGTTTTTCACTCATGCTTGATAGCTACAATTAATCGTCCCCTTGCTAATTACTTGGCTTTTCACTTTAGTGAATCGATCAATTACTCCTTGCTAACACAAAATGCAAAAGTGAGACCGTTTTAAACTGGTCTAAAAATTCAAGATTTATTCTTCATTTATTCTTTATGTTACTATCACGTCGAGGTTCAGCCTCATAGGAGATTATCACGTTTTTACTTAGATTGGTTTCTATGGTTTAGGTTTTCTTGAAATGTCATTAATTAGAAAAGAATATTGAGCATACATATATTAGACATGAGTCTGATTACAATTATAATTGAGAATGGAATAAATGTTGTGCGCAGGTAGTAAAATTTAAACCAAAGACCTCTAGGTTTAGTTAGGTGTTTTACCGTACTATAATAAACCATGCACTCAAATTTGTTCTCGCCTTTTGTTTTTATCTAATTTTTGTGAACGTGCAAGTTTTAATGTGTCACAAAGGTCATTAAGCCTATTAATAAATACCTAATAAGAATTGGATAATTAACATGAAGTGTAAAATAAAAATTATGTCCAAAACAAAAAGGTTGATAGATATACAACAAATTAAATTAAAAAAAAACTACCACATGTAAAATCTAATTAATAATTGTAAGAAAGTCATAGAATGAGTCTACTATTAAAAGATGTCATAGATACATAATAAAAATTTATCGTGTTAAATCTTTTAGTACGCGAGTAACCAAGCATACTCTTAATTAAATATATAAGAGAGTAATATATTTGTACTAAATCTTTAGAATTGATAGATTGATAGTTAACTCTATTATATTAAAATAGTGTAATATGCTAATTGATTATATAATAGATAAAATATTAAAATTAACATGAATGTGAAACCACAACTACAATATATTCAATTTTTTATTTAAACATTAAATATAATTACAAATAAGTTTAAGACTTTTAGATTAATATATATAAATTCATATAAGTTTAATAAAAATCAAATAAAAGTAAAGTTTAATTTAATGTTTTTGGAATACTTATACTAATAGAAAAGTACATAGAATCATAGTGTTTTAGCTAAATAAAATAAATTTTAAATGTGTTTGGAATACTAATATTAATCAATAATATATAGTGTTTTTTTAAAATGTAAATCTTAAAATTGTTTATTTTAAACCGAGGATCAAACAGAACGCGTGTTTAAAATTAAGGGATATATATATATATTTAAAAAGGACAACATCACTTAGGAAGAATGTGAATACATCACTGAATCCTAGTTTCGCATATATAAATCAAAAAAAGGGAAATTATCTCGACAAAATTGTTCAAAATTCATGACTTTTATTCTGTTTCATTCGAGAAAATGGATTATAAGACCTCACTCCCTAATATTTTACTACTTTAAAGACGAACTCATATTTAACAAAGATAAATAAGATTAATTTCATTACTTAATTCTAAATTAAGGAATACTTTTGATAATATTGATTTATTTTAAGGATAATGAGAAATGTTGATGTACAAAAATACCCCTTCATATAAACCTATAAGCATGTAATATAAACCTTTAAGTATCTTAACTCTCATTTCCCCTTATTTTTGAAGTATTCCACTTGTATTTCTTCTACCTTCGCAGCCTTTCCCTGCCTCCTAACACACCATTGTTGCAACATCACACCATCATTCGACTCTCTTATCGTATCCCTGAGAGAAGCGCCATTATCATCATCATCATCATCATCTTCTTCTTCTTTTTCTTCTTCCTTTTTTTTACAGGTGTAATCGTAAAATAAGATGTAACTTTTGATCGAACCATTAGATTGGGCTAATTTTTGGATATATTGTTCGGAAGACAAAGTTACGATAATTAAGCGTAAAATCAAGACAATCAAAGGTTGTTTTACTATCGAAATCGAACCAATTTCAACAGCCCAACGGGATTTAAAAAAAAAATTCTAATCGCAACTCTTTTTTTTTACGAACCCTAAGTCAATCCATATATATAAATTGAGTGGATGTTGATCTCATCAAGTTTTTTATTCTATGTTTTGTAATGGTACTAAAATTATTTTAGCACCTTCTGGTTGTTGTCATGTGTATTGATAGGTAATGCTAAATGCATTTAGCACCTTTTGGTTATTGTCATGTGTGTTGACATGTGGTGTTAAATGCATTTAGCACCTTCAGATGGTTGTCTGGTTGTTATCATGTGTGTTGACAGGCGGTGCTAAATGTATTTAGCACATTTAGATTGTTGTCATGTGTGTTGACAGGTGGTACTAAATGTATTTAGCACCTTCTGGTTGTTGTCATGTGTGTTGCCAGGTAGTGCTAAATGCATTTAACACTTTCAGATTGCTTGCTACTTCTTGTTAAAATGTCGTGCTAAATGGCTTTTAGTACATTCAAGACTATTTTACATTTGCGAAAAGTGGTGCTAAATTGCTTTTAGAACCATTCATATTACTTGTTAGTGTGTTGACCATTGGTGCTAAACAAGATTTAGCACCATTGTTACTAAAACATATTGGTGCTAAACAGATTTAGCACCATTATGCTAAAAACATATTGGTTTTAAACAGATTTAGCACCAATTCTGATGAGACGTGAGATGTTATAAGGAAATGATAAAAGTGTCTTTTTTGTACAGTATACTTAATTTACACAACTAATTTGTAAATATCCTTTATAATAATGTTATTATTGGAATAAAGTCCATATACCCAATTGCCTTGTTTCATTCTCTCTCTTTGTTTCCCAACTATTTTTTTTCTTTTCTTTTCCTTTTTTGTATAAAGTTATAAATGTTGCATGTAAATTGCTATTAAAGTTTGTAATCATAGATTAGTCCAGCAAAAAATCCTAATGAACTCTAATAAGCTTTTGATTTGATATACAAAATCCACCCAAGCATATATGAATTAACTCTAACTAGGGAGAAAAAAAAAGGTAATTTGACCTAAAATTAAAAAATAACCCTTGAAGTAAATAAAATTGAAATGGTAATAGATTTGTAATATGGTTTGAAGACAAATTGTATCATAAACAACAAAACATAATATAAAGTACAATATACATCATGCTTTAAAATTTAAGATATTAATGCATCTTAATTACATTACATAAATAATAAATGAAAGTGTGAAAAATAACATAATCGTGGAGATGCATGCTTTCATTGGAGTCGATAAAGATATTTCAAAAAAAACTTTTAAGGAATTTTCAAAGTTATCACCTCTAACTAAGTGATAATTCGTATATTTGCATGTCTAACTGTCTTTATATATTTGGTATAAGGAGAAGTAATTGTCGATCTACAACACAACTTATAAAGAAGTCATTATTTTATATAACTCGTTAACCTAGCTATTATTTGCAATCAGATCAACTAGGAATCCTAGTAGAATTATACAAAGTTTGATACCAAACTCAAATTAATAATATATTTATGTTAAAGTTATATCCAAAGGAGGTATTCTAATCAAAAGAGAGGTAAAGGTAATCTTCCTTTAAAATAATCAAAAGAGGGGCATATTTGTACACAACATAAAAAAAATATTTAAATTATTCGTACTATATATATATATATTATAGATATAGATAATGCACTAACACAAAACTCGTGCGAATCCAAAGCTCGAATACAATATTAAATCACTGTACGTCTAAGTCAAAAAGCTTAAGTTGCGAGGTAACGTTGATTCTAACAAAAAATATCTTCAACAAATGAATATAAGTAAAACACAAGAAAAGAAAAGAAAAAAGAGGGGGCATCATAAATAATTTAGGAAATTACAAAATGAGATTTGTTTGAAAACAGTTTTCTTCAAAAGAACTAAGGAATAATATTTTTGTAAATTAAGAGATTATATTTGACCAAACTCCAAAGGAGTGCAACATATATTTTGGAGTAGATTTTCGGATTGTAATTTTTTAATTAAGTCTGCACATAATTTTTTTTTAGAATATTACTATGTCTAATAAGTGCTTAATTGGCAGTGCTTTAGAATTATTTCAACAAGTTGCAAATATATACTCATTTATTGATAAAAAAATACTTTATAATTTTTTGGATTATGTAAAGTTAAGCTTGTGATTTTTATTTTTTAATACATTACTGTATTTGGTATTTATTTAACAATGTTTTAGAATTATATGAGTGACACATAGAAATATACTAATTATAAATTAAAATCATATCATACAAAATAAATTTGCATTAAATTTTTGGGTAATTTGTACTTTGGCGCACAAAGTTTATATCGAAACTGAGTTTGACATCCACAGTTTTATTTTATTGTACTTTGACACCCATTTCTAACAGTTCCGTCAAGCCCACAAGTTTGACTGTTAGGTCAATGTTTTAATGAGCCAAACTGTCCAAACTACCCCTCTCAGACGGGGAATTCTTCATCAAATCCTCCTCGAGCTCCAACGGAAGAATCTGTTCACTTCCGGGAATATCGACTTCCGCTAGTGGAGATTTTATTTGAGTGGAAACTGAAAACGACGTTATTAATTTCATAAACCATAGCTTTCCACTATCCAACACTTTATGCCTTTTCTTGTCTACTCAAATTCGTCCTTCCGATTAGTTCAGCTTTAGTGACGTCCATACCTGGACGGTGAACACTAGTCTGAGCAAAAAATCCGGTGAAATTGGACTCGGTTAATAGAACTTCGGCAGGTTCAAAAGCACCAAATATTTTGCAGTCATCGTGGATGAATACAAACAAGAAATCAGGTGGAACATCCAAAACACAATCATTGTCACCGAGGAATAGAATGCTCTGATTAACACCCTGAATCTTCAATCCATCGTAACCTGCAAGTGGCTTATTAGCTCGTAAATTGCTGTCTCGCTTCCTGATCTTGTAAGTATCAGAAGGAGCGATTTTATCGACAAACAAAAAAATAGAGCTCCTGAAATGAAACGTAATCTCCAGGTAGAAGTCTCACATTCTGCGTAGCACCGCCACAAGCCTTGGCAAGCAACGGCACCACTTGGACTAGGCGGTGATGTGGTGGTGCTGGACGAGGATCTTATTAATTTTTGACTAGCGATGGCAGCATTCTTGAGTGAGATATTGACACCAGCAGTTGCGAGTGTACAACCGGCAAAGGCGTCATTGATACGCACCACAAGATAAAGAGAAATCTCTCGGTGGTTGTTATCCCGGCGGTCGAGTAAAGCGGAGATTTGATTGAGGAGTTTTACCAGAGAAAGAGAGAGAGTTGGACTCAGTGTGGATTTGAGTGGGATCGTTAAGTCGAGGTAAAGTGGAAACGAAGTTTGGAGGGAGTTGTGATTGCCTAGTGCGACGGCGTAATGGATTGGGCTGTGGGCGTAGTCTTTTGGTTTAATCGTCATCTCCATTAAAGTGGCATAGTCTTCTTGTTTATTACTATGTGCATTCAAAGGTAATTTGGACAGTTTGGCTCATTAAAACATTAACTTAACAGTCAAATTTGTGGACTTGACGGAACTGCTAGAAATGGGTGCCAAAGTACAATAAAATAAAACTGTGGATGTCAAACTCAGTTTCGATATAAACTTTGGGTGCCAAAGTACAAATGACCCTAATTTTTTTGGATTGTAAAGTTGAGTTTGCACAAAATACAATTTCAATCAAAACTCTCATCTTAAAACACAATTTATAAATAGAGAGACCTACTCTACAAAGAATTAAAAAACAGGCACTTATTTATAAAAATATTATTTAATAGATTTTTTCTCAAAAAAGGCTCTCATGTAGGGGATTTTTACCCATTTCCAGAAATAATTTTGAGGCCTGAAAATATCGAAGGTTTCTCACTATTTGTAAACACAATTAAAGGGAGCTAATTTTTCATGCACCATCCTGTAACTTGTCTGTTTGGACTTCTTGGCCTCCCCACTTCCGCATGCGCTCCGTTGTCTGTTCCACCTGCACCCACCGACAAATGTATGAATTTAATCTATGGGTAATGTTCCGAGTACCGCAATTTTTAAAAATTAGGTTTCTTTTAGTAACAATAAAAAAGGAAAAAGAAAGAGAAAAATAGTTAATTTATGTGAAAAGTTGAAAAATAAATTGAGAAATGTAATGAAATATTTTCTTATTTTGTGACTTTCTCTATGGAAAAAATTTCTTTAGTGGTAGAAGAAGAAAAAATTTCTACCAAAAAATAATGAAGGATGGAAAACATTTACTTATGAAAATGAACATGAGATAAAAAGCATATCATCACATGCCTCAACTTATTTTCTATCTTCTTACAAAAATAAAAAATCATGTAGTTTTGTATTTTTTTTATTTTTTTATCATTTTCCATGTTATCATCAAACGGAGCCTTATAATTGAAATTTTTGTTATGAGTTACGGTTTAAATTTAGCTTGCACCATAGAAAAACTGAGTCGATCCCCCCTAATTAAACCAAAGACCCCATTTGGACTTAGTTTTCACTTTTCAATATGACGGAATTATACTTGAATATAAGGCTGAGGTTTGGAAAATTTGCAACACCAATACATGAGATCATATGAATTAAAAGGTACAACACACGCATAGCTAAAACTCTACCTCATAAAATTAATGTGTTGAGATTTTACTAACCTCATTGGTCCAATTAGTTTTGTAAAGTACAAGCAATAGAAGCAAGGTCTGCAGAGCAGCTCCAGCAATCATTCCCCCCCAAAGTCCCTAAAATGGTAAACCCCAAATAGAATAATTAAGCAATGGAATTAAAAGCATAATTGACTAGTGCAACAGTGACAGTTAAAACTAATCCAAACAATATGATCAAGCAAAAGTAAAATGTTACCTGTACTCCGAGATTTGCTTCGTAACCGAGAAGGAAACCAAAAGGTAGTCCGAAAACATAATAACACCCCAAATTGATATAAGCAACCAGAGCTTGCCATCCTCCTCCGATAGCAACTCCTGCAAAATTACACAACACCTAGGCATAGAGTTTGCGCCGTGGAGTATGATGGTAAGAACACCGTTTTCCTTCATAAAGGCAGTTCTCGGTATATGGAAAAATGGCCCAACTCAACTCGTTTTTCACCCAACCAAATGGGTTGAGTTTGAAGAAGTTCTTTTTCTTTAATCAGGACAGGAGTACGTGGGTTCTAAACAAAAATGCAGTACGGGTAGGGTCACATTTTGGGTTTGCATAAGTCTAAGAAATTTGACCCGACCCGACCCGACCCAAATATAATATATATTTTAAAAACTATTATAATAATGTCATATAATTACAACATGTGGGGATGGGTTCAAACTTATGTAATAAAGTAAATGGAGGCGGTTTCGAGTTTCTAAAAATAAATTGGGTTCAAGTTCGGTACATGCTTAGGCTGGTCAGGTTCAATTTTGGCCAAATCTGCCCCATTGCCATCATATCCGTAGCAGTGCTAGACAAATGGAAACTCTTACCACAATGCTTTTACGCTATTATATACCTTAGGCCTCGTTTGATTCAAGTATTATGGTCAGTGGGATTAATAATACCAGTATTAGTAGTACTGGACTATTAATCCTGGTATTAATTTAATACTAATACCTTGTTTGATTCATGCAGTATTAATACTAGGATATTTCATGTTGACGTTAATATCATGTTTGATTCTGTAACTCGTATACGGGATTATATTTTGGACTAACAAAATAAAAAAATTAAAAAAAAAATATTTATTTTTTAAAAAAAATAAGTTAAAATAATAATAATAATATAGTAGTAGTGGCATTTTTAAAAATATTATAGTAGTAGTGGCATTTTTTAAAATATTATAGTAGTAATGGCATTTTTTAAAATATATGATTCATTTTTCTTAATCCTGAATAAACAATACCACCTCCCCCCTGGTATTAAATTATACCACAAAGAGTGGTATTAAGTTAGTACCGGTATTAGTAATCCCAGCACATTTGTGCGAATCAAACAAAGTATTATAAAAAAAGTGGTATTAACAATCTCGTCCCACTTTTTAATACCCGAATCAAACGAGGCCTAAGACTCTAGGTAAGTGCCCTAAAGGTAAAACTCATAGAAGCAAGCTGATGAACAAATGAAGGTAAAACTGTAAAAGTATCATTTTCCTCCACAATATAGGTGAGATGTTAAAACAGAAAATCAAAAGTACATAATACCTGACACCACTGGCTGGACACTGTTAAGAACCATTGTGATTCCAAGAAGGTACGCAAGTTTAGCTACGGCTTGTTGCATATCCTTGCTATTTGTGAAAATAACGGCAAAATGGTTCTTAAGTAACAAAATAACCACCATGCAAAATAGCCCAATCAAGAGAGACTGTAAGACTGTCACATATACAGCATATTTTGTTGCTCTTGGCCGTCCCAGTCCTAGCTCATTCGATACACGAACGCTGAATTCGGAAAGAAATGGAAAAATTCACTGAGAAATATAACACAAATACTTTTGGCATGTGATTTGTACTCCCTTTTGTCTCATTTTCACTTTATTTGACGTTTTTCACTTTGTAAAGAGAAACACTGACTTCAGATTAATATTTAATACATTGATTATGTGCAAAGAATTGGCAAACAAGACCCTAAATATTTTGAAATCTTTAAAAAGCAAAGTTAAAGCAATCCAAAATTTGTACAAGTAGAATAAATCTATTTTATAACACTATGCTCTGTATATTAGGCGAAGGAGACAAAGTCAAGTATGCCAAAGTTCCTTATCATACGAACAACTTGTGTATGTTTGGGCTCACTCGGAGCATCCATTTCAACTAAGCCGGATAAGTCATAACCTTTTAAATTATATTCTCTTGGTAAAAGGTGGAATGCACAAAGTTGAATAGTATATATTTATAGTACCACTTACCATACAATATTAAGACTCCTGTGGATGCTCTTCGAAGAGAGAGAGTATAATTCACTAAGTGCAGGAAATCTAATAATAGAAGTAATATTTGAATCTCGGTATATATTGCACATTAAATAGGGATGATAAACTCTGTTCTTTTTCACCTTATAGCAGCATTTATACCAATGAACAACATGGCTTCCAATCCATTGACGTTCATGCTGAAAGATAAAAACAGGACTAGTCATATATGCACAGGAGCTAATTTCAAGAATATATTACGCTTGAAATACACATTTAAATAAAGAAAAACAAGGAAAATTAATGAATAAATAAACCAAAAGCTCACCAAATAGAAAGGGATCCAACAGCAAGGACAGCATTATTAAGATGACCAGTGAGGATACTAATACTCATCATATACCAAATCTCAAGACACAACATCACAGCTGAGGCGAGCGAGAGCCGAACAAATGCCCACAAGTCCTTAAAGGCGGCCCACGTGAACCCGTTCCACCCCTCCTTGCATCCATAAAATACATAAGCAAGTTGAGCGACCGAACTTCCCCAACCAACGATATTATAAGCTACTGCTGCACTAGTCATGCCCCAACCAAACACGTAAATGAAGAGCCAAAGCAAGATAACTTGTGCAATTAAAGCCGATAATCCAATCAAGGCGAGCACATAAACTTTGCTTTGGGCTTGAAGGAACTTTTGGGTGGGGAAATTGATAGCTAGGGAAAAGAGTTGAGGGGTGATTTTGATGGCAAATGAGCCAGCAAGATTAGCTATATCATCTTCTTGACCAAGGAGCTTGAGGAGTGGCGTAGCAAAGATGTAAACTGGCAAGATAAGTATACAAGTGACCCATAGAATTATCCATGATCTTTGCATGTAAACACCAAGCAAGTGGACTTGTCCAGCACCAAAGGCTTGACCACATAGCGTCTCAAGTGCACTTCCCATACCAAGCTGCAGTCAGTTTAGCAATCAATTCAATCAGTGTTATGTTTTGTCAATATTTGGAAATACTAACAACAAATGGTTAGTACACCCCTCTTGCAAATGAGAGGGTGCTGGTTCGAATACTTGATTTCACCCTAGATCTGCCATGACTCCTGTAGAATAGTGTGAAATCAAGTATAAAGAGGGTTTGAGCTAGGGTTCAAAACTTTGTAAGGGACAGTTGATAGGAGAGGGTTACACCCATTTATATAGCTCGTTATTACTAGATTACTTGTGGACGCGAGCCGTGTGCTACTCAAAGAATATAATTTGAAGAAAAAGGTTTAACAGATATGAAAGATTGCTGGTGGTTGAGCACAAGTGAGGTTGCTTAGTGGAGAAGGTTCAATTCGTTAACAAGTAATTTCTTGTGAAAAAGAAAGATATGATGCACGGGTGAAATAGATATTTAAGAAATATAACGACTTTTTTGTTAAAGAGAAAATTGCAGGCTTTTCAAAATATATATAGACATTTAAAAAAATGGCACAATTCACTTCATTTGGCATCTAAAATAGGTGCTCGCATTATAACATTACAGATAGTATAAATTAAGGGGCAATTGGGCATAAAGGCTCATTCTAATAATAATATAATTATAAAGGACATTTAAAAATTAGACATGTAAATTAAGGACAATACGATCTCACGTCTCATTATGACACTAACAGCAACCAGAAGGTGCTAAATGCATTTAGCACCACCTGGACAGCAATCAAAAGGTGCTAAATGCGCTATCCAGAATGTGCTAAATGCATTTAGCACCACCTGGACAGCAATCAAAAGGTGCTAAATGCATTTAGCACCACCTGAACAGCAATTAAAAGGTGCTAAATGCGCTCCAGAAGGTGCTAAATGCATTTAGAGACAGTAACCAGAATGTTATGCATTTTGAACAGCAATCACTAAATGCGCTCCAGAATGTGCTATGCATTTAGCACCCCTTGGACAGCTAAATGCATTTAGCACCCCCTGGACAGCAATCAGAAGGTGCTAAATGCATTTAGCACCTTCTGAACAGCAACCAAAAGGTGCTAAATGCATTTAGCACTACCTGAACAACAATCGAAAGGTGCTAGATGCGCTCCAAAAAGTGCTACATTTTACCACCTGGACAGCAACCTGCTAATTTAGACCTTCTAGACAGCAACCAGAAGGTGCTAAATGCATTTAGTAACCAGAAGGTGCTAAATGCATTTAGCACCACCTGGACAGCAATCAAAAGGTGCTGTTTTTTAAAAGGTTAAATACGCTCTAGAACTATGCTAGCACCACCTAACTTATGTCTCGTTTGGTTCACGGATTTTAGTACTCGAATAAGTAAAGTCGTTCATGAGATTCCTTTGTTTGGTAAACACAAATTCCCGTTGGGTTGTCGAAATTGGTCGAACGAGATCGTCTTGATTTGCAATGATATAGTAAGGGGTAAAATCATTCCTCTCAAAACACATGGGATTGATTTTTCTATGTGATTTCCAAGCATTATTACAAAAATTTTAGACAATAATATCCTTACTTAAATACTTTCCATGCTTTACCAAACACAAGAAAGAAAATTTAATCAGAAATTTAGTTTCCCACCTCCATGGGAAAGATAAGAAAATTAATTTTCCTTCCGTAAATCAAACGAGGCCTTAAGTCATTTGGGTTCCGTATACGCGTTCGCTACTTCCACTGCATCACATATATAGCATTCGTGTTGTCTCAGAGTATTTGCCTGCGTCTTAGGTGAAGACTCAATTTTATAGTATTATATCTGTCATGAGGCAAAAAGGTAAAAAAAAAAGCCAAATTAACCGCATTCTTTAAAATCATCAAGACCGACCAAATCGTAATTTTTTCATAATTTAATATAGAACAGCGTAGGAAACAGATACAACATAAACAAAACAGCATGCAAGGCAATATATAGCAAGATATGATATAGAGAGAGAGTAAAAGTATATATACTAACCAAGAAGCCAAAAGCGAAAGTACCAATAACAGAGCTAGCAATAGAAACAGCTGAGAGCTCAATGTCTCCGATATGGCCGACGAACATGGCAGTCACGGTGCTTAATCCATACTGGCATATTGTGGTGAATGCTATAGGAAAAGCTATTTTCCAAAGCTTTACGCTTTCAATCCAGAACACCAACCTCCATTCCCTCAACCCTTTCGCCGACCGGTAGTCACCGTCGTCCCCTATCAATTGCACCTCCTCCGGAAGGCGCACAAGCAGCGGCTCCTCCATGTTCCGGTACGAGGATCGGTCACTGGCCAGTTAATCGGAGGCTCTGTTACTGACTAACTGCCACTCCCCTCTCTCTCTCTCTCTCTCTCTCTCTCTCTCTCTCTCTCCTAATTATTAGAGTGAGGGAGAATGTGCCGTGTCCCTCGAAAATTTAAATAAAGCGTGCAGTAAATAGTGCATCTTCAATGCAACCACACATCAAATGGTTATATGTTAAAGGGTGATGTGGGCACAGGTTGGGTATTTATAAATAAATAAAATTAAATAATAATATGTATTAAATTAGATATAAATTTTTATATAAAGTGATATTTTTTTTATTCATAATATAATTAATATGTGCTTTAAGAATATATGTTATTATTTTTCTAAATTAAATAGAGAGAATGAATATGTTTTGTTGAATTTTTAGTTAAGTTTTTACGAAGTATGAAAGTAGCAGTTTAAAAAGTGAATTTAATTTTTGTTGGAGTATTTTTTAATTAATTTAAAAAATCTTATGAAAAAAATTTGAAAAATAATCACAATGGAACTTATTTTATAGATATCGATAAATATGTTTTAAATATATTTTTTTATCTAATTCCGATTTTATAATTTAAAATTACAGTATTTTAAAAGTTTTATGAGAGAAAAATTAAAGTAAATATTGAGAAGTGTTGAAGTAAAGTTGACTTTTTAATAAAAAACTAAAACAATCTGCCTTTTAGTTTTCTATGAAAGAGGGGCTAACCATTAACCATCCATAATTAATAAGAAAATGATGTAATAAAAATGAGAATAGATGTTGTGATCATTATCTTTTATTTATAAAGAGTTTCTTAGACAATATCTTAATATTACTTCAACATTTTTGTCTATACATTATTTTTTAAGCTTTCAAATATTTTAATTGTAATTTATAAGTTATTTATTAATAAAAATTTCACATTAAAAAAATTTATAAATCAAGATCTATTTTACATATAAAATTATTAATTTATTTTTATGAATTTATTTATAGAAAATCTCTTGGGCAATCATATTAAAAATATTTTTTATTTTTTATACGACTTGTCTATCAATAAAAATTTTTATGCTATATAAAATAATATATTTATATGTCCATAGTTAAAAGATATCCGATATATAAGGAGATGCTGTTAGCCTTTTTTATAGTGTAGCATTAACTCCGTTCTCCTGTCACTCCATGTTTTATTAAATTAAAATACTATAGTGTCTTTATAAAAATTACTATCAATGGTTTCTCAGTTCTATTGTAAATATGATAGGGTAAAATTGATTATTTTCATATTATTTTATGAAACTGTCTAAACTAAAACAGATGTATATAAGATAAGTAAATTTACACAATTACTTATTTGCACTGTGGATGTACATATAGAAAATTTACAAATTTACCATGTACGATGTGATTGTCCTAAAGTTTGGGCAATCATATAATAAAAGAGCAAATCGATAGCCACTTGAATTTAGGAGGAAAGTTTTTAAATTCGTGTCTCTAAGGTGGGGACAATTTTTCTTTATTATTATAATAATATATATATAAGGCATTTCATTTTTTTTTATTAGAATATTGCAAAACTAAGATTACTTTTATTATAGAGAAAAACCTTATTAGAAAGAGTTATTCTTCTTGGAGCTGCACTGCTTTTTATGTAAATAAAGCTTTCGAAATTGAAAGAGGAGCTCCAGGTTAGTTATAAATTATAAACCTCTAAATAAAGTTTTGAAATAGATTATATATCCTCTTCCTAATAAAAAAGATTTATTAGCTCGTCTGCAAACTGCTACTATATTTTCCAAATTTGACTTAAAATCAAGATATTGACAGATTCAAATTGCTAAAGTCGATAAATATAAAACTGTCTTTACTGTTCTGTTCGGGCATAATGAGTGGAATGTTATGCCATTCGGACTTAAAAATGCCCCTTCTGAATTTCAGAATATTATGAATGATATTTTTACTCCTTACAGTACTTTCTCTATTGTTTATATTGATGATATTCTTATCTTCTCACAAAGTGTTGATCAACATATTAAACATATCCAAATCTTTATTAAGATTATGAAGACTGCATGATTAGTAGTCTCAGCTAAAAATATGAGTATTTTCTAAACTAAAATAAGATTTTTAGGTCACGAAATCACTAAGGGAAGTATTATCCCTATCAATAGAGCTATTGGATTTGCAGATAAGTTCCCTGATGAAATTAGGGATAAAACTCAATTATAAAAATTCTTAGGCTCTTTGAATTATATTCGTGATTATTATCAAAATCTAGTTACAGATTGTATTCCTTTGTATGAAAGACTAAGAAAAAATCCTCCTCCATGGTTTGATAGGCACACTAAAGCAGTTAAAATTATTAAATCTAAAGTTAAACAACTTCCTTGTTTAGCTCTTGTCTCACCTTATTCTTTTAAAATAGTTGAGACTGATACTTCAGATATTGGTTATGTTAGTATTCTTAAATAGAAGTTTAAAGACTCTGATAAAGAAATTTTATCTAGATTTACTTATGAAAAATGGAATGATGCTTAGAAAAATTATTCCACTATTAAAAAGGAAATGTTATCTATTGTATAATATATTTCTAATTTTCAAGAAGATTTATTAAATCAATAATTTTTTTTACGTATTGATTGCCAAGCTGCTAAAGATGTGCTGGAAAAAGATGTTAAGAATATTGCTTCCAAACAAATATTTGCTAGATGGCAGACTATATTATCTGTGTTCGATTTTAAAATAGAATTTATAAAATGAGAATCAAATTATCTTCCCGATTTCTTAACTAAAGAATTTTTGTAGGGTGCGATCTCATGAGTAGACCACCAGGTTCCTCCTCCTTCTATAGAAGATGTGGAGGTAGGGGAAAAGGACAACCTCAAGGTTGCAACCATCAAATTAATATTGGTACCTCTGGGATTAAATCACAAGCAAGCTCTTCTCAGGTTAAACCACCGTCTCCTACGACGTTCAAATAAGCTCTTAAAAAGGAAGTTCAGGTGGCTTTAAAGAAGCAGCAACAGGATTTCGTTTTATATTTACAAGAGAGTGATAAAAGATTTGCTCTTAACCCTAGGATTATTGCCCAAAGGTATTTTGAAAACAAGATGGAATTTCCGCTTATAAGTGGAAAAACTACGATTATTATGAGGCCATTCTTATCGACACTGAAAGTGTACAATTCACTCATATGAATAGAAATGTGGGATTCCGAAATTCAAAAATTGCCTTTAATAAGGCATTTATCAAAAGGATAATAAATATTGAGGAGGGGGAATTAAATCCCAATAAAGAGCAAAGCTTACGGAATTTTTACTCCGAATCAAGATGAGGACCCTATACGTATAATTATTGAGATTATATTGATGCCTAGAAGAAGGCATTTTTATACCAAAACTAGTATAATACTCATACCTAGTTCTTTCATATTGACAGCCTTAAAGGTGAAGGTTTAGATAATAATTTAAAAACTCTTCCTCATTGGTTTTTCCAATGGTTCATGCTTAATGGGCCAGAGGAGGATGTCCTTCCAAATGATTTATATGAACTTTTTATTACTTATAGCAAAAATAATCCTAGGCTACTTATTAAGGAGCAATACCCTATTAAGAATTTTGAACTATTACACTTTTTTACTAAATACCATATTTACCTGGATTTTTCAGTGGAACTACCCGTAGTAACGATTTAATTCTTTTAGTCCGTGACTATTATTATAAATGGTGAAAAAAATTTGAAACCACTGAGCTTATAGCCCAGATAAAAAAGGATCTTTTTGAATTTCTTAAATTCAATAAACATGCTGAAGATGATGAAGGTTTCTTAAAGAAGTAAAATATTGAAAAAGCTGAGTTTAAAACTCCTTCTCTTACTTCTCTTAAAGAGAAATTTCCTAATACCCCAATCAAAGAGCTTAAAGCTAAGATTCTCCAAACTCTAGCCTCCCAGTTAAATATGGACGAAGATATAATATCTATGTCTCAAGATTCGAAATCTGAGATACGTTCAGTTAAAACTGAATCTAATAATCTCTTCATTGATATTGACAAAGAAGATAATTTTGCGGAGTCAAATGAAGATATGACTACCCACATGAGTAGATGGCTCACCCGTCTTTATAAAGACGCAGACACTCCTCCTACAAAACAAGAAGATAAAGGATAAAAGCAAGTGGAGTAAGACATAATTATTAATTATGAAAATTTGGGTTATTTTATTAAAGTAATGACAACTCTATAAAAGTTTTGGCTTCTTGAGGACATCCGGCTGCACCGGCACATTTGGAGGCGCCAATCTAGCACACGCAACCCGAGGGCCCCACGGGCAATTATTTTGTCCTTTACTTTTAGATTGTAATTATTAAAGTTTGTAATAATTTAAGCTTTTACTATTTAGGTAATGTTTGCTTTTTGCTTTCCCCCTTTTATATTGAGTGGTTTGTGTTAAGAAAGGGGTATCTTTGTTTTTCTTTCTCTTTTGTGTTTCTCTCTCCCTCCGTTGTATTTCTTTCTTCTATTTTCTTTTCTCTTTTGCAAGATAAAGTTTATTTTAAATAAAATTTTCTAGTTCTCTTCAACATCTCGACCCTTGTATTAATTTGGTATCAGAGGCAGGAGGTAGTGGGATGTCACCAAAGTCGCGTTGCAGCCCATTCCCGTCGGCATAGGTATTTTCTATTTTGGGATTTATGTTTGCGTGAATCATTGACAGGCGTGCTACTAATTGCTTATTTTATCAATTTATTATATTGATTTAAGATGTTAAGTAGAACTTCTTATAGTTCTAAATATGTTCCATCTTCTTTTATAAAGAATTCTGATGATGCTGAATATTCTAATATTGAGAATAAATTATTAAACTAGCATTTATCTATTGTTAAACCAAACAAAATTTATAATACCGGGATGTTTGATTTAATTTCTTCAATGTCTATTAAAACCAGTGAACAAACTATTCTTATTGGCAATAATTTTGATTGTTTACAATTATTACATGGAGACGAAATTATACGATATAAAGATAAGTATAAATATATGCATATTGGTTTGGTGCAAGTTGCTATTAAGCCACTCACTTCTTTAGGCTTAAATGCCTCATTATTAATTACCTTACGTGATTGCAGGCATAATAAATTCAAGGATTCCTTATTAAAAATTATTCAAACTAGTTTATGTGATGGCCCTATTTATTTCAACTGCTTTCCCGATTATTTTGTTTCTTTAACTGATAAACATTTATTAGATGTTTTAACTATAAATATTCAAATGAGTAGTTATGATCTCAAAGATGGTTGTGAACCTTTAAATATTACTTACAGAGTTCATTATAAAGTTACGAATATGCTTAGTCCAGACGCTAAACGGTATGATCCCAAAGGTAGGACTACGCTTATAAAAACCAACTTATTAAAATCTGATATAGCTGTTCCTAAGACTATTATGTGGAGTGATATAGAGTTACCCGAACAGTGGCTTCTAGAAGCCGCAGCTCCACCTGCCCCTGTTGAAAACAAAAGGGTTAAAGAAATTCTTCAATTCGATGATGGAGAAGTCATCGTCAGATTTAATAATAATAAGACTGTTAGGTTATCTACCTCTTCTAGGAAACCTTCTTCGGCTTCCCAATCTGAAAGCCAAAGATTTTATATCCCTACTCTTACTATTAGTTCTGCTATTCCTATTACTAGAACCTCCCAAGCGGCAGAAGTTTCTGGTACTAAAGATGATGATTTACAATTTAAGGGTATTATTAATTTCCAACAAAATATTCCTCATGGTGTTTATTTAAAACCGTCAAAAAATGAACTTGATATTGTTTCTGAATTAGGTTTTGCCATGAAGCAAATTTTGACTCTCACTAAAAGTACCTTCTCTTATAAAAGAACTAATTGTAATCAGGAATTTATTTAAGAAAAATACTCTGATTTTAGAAAATGGTTATTTGCTGAATTTTCTGAGGAACAAAAAGCATGTTTTAAAACCAAGTTTTATGAACATATTAACGAAAATGAGGAAGTTGTTCCTTTTGTCACATGGTTTTATAATAACTATGAGGGAGATTATCCTAATATTTGTACTATTGATAGTTTTTATAAAACTTGAAAAACTGTTTCGGGGAATACTATCCAGTCCCTTCACTCTCCTATTGAAGCTCTTAAGTTAGAAGTAGAAGGCAGACAATCCCTTGAAACTAGTGTTTTTTCATCCAATATTAGGATAATCTCGTCCCATATAGAATCTGATGACCTCAACAAGGTCATTAAACAAAACAACTATACTAACCTCCATATGCAGACCATAGCGAGTTAATTAACTCGTATTGAGGAAACCGAGAAAAAGCCTGTTCCTATAATTGAGAAACCTAAGGTAGAAACCTCTTATATTAAACCTTCTATAGAAATCACTGAGAAGTTTAAGTCTAGTGATAAGAATAAGGAAATTGTTGAAGCCCTCACTAATAAGTTAGAAAAACTTTATTTATTTAATGGAAAGAATATTCTTCCTATTACCCAAACTGAGGATGTCTCCGAATGCGAGACTGAATTTTTCGATATTACCCAATTAAAGAATGAATTATTAGCCATGGAGGGAGATCTTAATAAGATCACTTTTGGAAAAAATCATACCTTGACCTCCACAACTCCTACTAGGGCCTATTATCCTCGTCCTACTCCCCAAGATATGCTATTTAAGGAAGAAACTGCTTTTAATCAAGTAGCTAATTTTAGTGCTAAGACCATTTATGAATGGTATATTTATGGTATGTCGGAGTATTAAATATTAACTCAGTTATATGTAATGACTATGTACGGTACTGCTTGTAAGGCTAGTGGTAGTAGTGACAAAAGTGTTGCTGAATTTATGATAGTAGGATTTTTTAGCCAATTAAGAGGCTGGTGGGTGTGTTGACTGAAAGTCAGAAAAGTGAGATTACAAACTCAGTTAAAATTGTTAATATTAATGTTACTACTAAAAATGAGCAAGGGTAGGAGGTTACCCAAGTTCAGCCCAAAGTTGAAGAAAATGCAGTATATTCCTTGTTAACTGCTATAGTGCACCATTTCATTGGACCTCATCCTACCATATTATATAGAAGTAAGGATCTCCTTATTAATCTTAAGTGTCCCACTTTAACCCATTTTAGGTGGTATAAGGATATATTTCTATCTAAGGTTATGACCAGAGAGGATGCAAATGCTGACTTCTGGAAAGAAAAGTTTATAGCTGGATTGCCAACTTTATTCGCCCAAAAGGTTAAAGACCGTATAAGTAAAAAACATGGCGGTACTTCCATCCTTTAGAAAGATTATACTTATGGTTATCTTATTAGTGAGCGTATTGCTAAAGGATTATCCTTGTGTAACGATATTAAGCTTAAAACCTAATTAAAAGTCCAAAACTTAACTGGTAGGAAAGAGATAGGTGAGTTATGTGATCAATTTGCCTACGATATTAATATTCCTTATTCTAGGAATAGGAAACCCTAGAATTCCAATAGGGCTAGAAAGCATAATAAGAGGCGTAAGAATGCCCATAAAAAAGCCCCAACTACTTTTACCTCCAGGACTCTTAATAGGAGGTCTGGGCCAGCTAAAAGGCCCAATAATATGAGTCAAATTATTTGTAAAAAATGTGGCAAGGCTGGCCACTATGCTAATAAATGCTGGACTAAACAAAAGCTTAGTGAGATAGCTGACGAAGGCCTTAAAAGGCAGCTTATGTAAAATTAATTTTACAACTTTGGGTACATATTTAGAACGAGAAGAAGTTCAACTTAACACCTTAAATCAATATAATAAATTGATAAAATAAGAAATTAGTAGCACGCCTGTCAACGATTTATGCAAACATAAATCCCAAAATAGCAAATACCTATGCCAACGAGAATGGGCTGCAACGCGACTTTGGTGACGTCCCACTGATACCAAATTAATACAAGGGTCGAGATGTTGAAGAAGAACTAGACAATTTTATTTAATACAAACTTTATCTTACAAAAGAGAAAAGAAAACATAAGAAAGAAATACAACGGAGGGAGAGAGAAAGAAAAACAAAGATGCCCCTTTTCTTAACACAAACCACTCAATATAAAGGGGGAAAAGCAAAAAGCAAATAGTACCTAAATAGTAAAAGCTTAAATTATTACAAACTTTAATAATTATAATATAAAATAAAGGACAAAATAATTGCCCGTGGGCCCCTCGAGTTGTGTGTGCTAGATTGGCGCCTCCAAATGCGTCGGTGTAGCCAGATGTCCTCAAGAAGTCAAAACTTTAATAAAGTTGTCATTACTTTAATAAAGTAACCCAAATTTTCATAATTAATTATTATGTCTTACTCCACTTCCTTTTTTCCTTTGTCTTCCTATTTTGCAGGAGGAAAGTTTTTAAATTCGTGTCTTTAGGGTGGGGACAATTTTTCTTTATTATTATAATACATATATATATATATATATATAAGGCATTTTATTTTTATTTATTTATTTATTTTTAAATATATACATAATTCGAATTTTCCTTTGAACTCTATGTCTCAGAAGTCAAACTAATTTTATGCTTTAGGAAAGATCAAATGTTTAAACTTTTTTTTTTTGGGCTAGAATTTGTTTGACAACTCTAATTTTATATCATGAGAAATTAGAATTGAAGCATAATTTTTTAAGGGTGTTCTTAAATCCACACACGTAATCCGTCTTCTCACCCCACCAAAAGTCAAAGTTACGTTAATCTTAACCTAAAATATAGCGTAAAACCCTTTCTTCTCACCCCTCTTTTTATACTTTGAAAAAATCGCCACTAAATTGTCTTTTCACCCAGTTAAAATTTTAAAAATTAATTAAAAAACTTCATTTTTTTCAACAAACAAATATCTACTATTTTCACTTAATTACATACATCTCATAAATGTAAGCTTATAATAAATATCCTCACACTTTTTATATTAAGTGCTATACTTTTATTTTTATTTGCTTCGGCACGATTACGTTTTTAATGAATTTTTTTATTTGTGCATGCACGTAAAGCTCATTAAAACTCACGTTAAGTTATGCAATGTCAAAATTAAAAATGTTTGTCTTAACATGTGCCTAATATGTTATAAATAATATATATGCATATATATGTATTGTATATTGTGCTTTTATTGTTTCAATATTTAAATTATTAAAATTACTCATAAAAAAATATTGAAAGAGGAAATAGTTTGGTGAGAAAATCTCTATCTTTTTAATATTTTGCAAGGAAATCATTTTCTTGAGTCTCCAAAAAATTAAATATCTTATAAATCAAAAGTAACATAATATTTTAATAAATGATTTACTTTTATGAAAAATATTTTATTTTTTTAATTCATTTTTTCCCTTTTCACAAAAGATAACATTTTTTAAAAAGAAAGAACAAAGTGTTTTTTAGTCGTTAAAAAATCATTTAAAAACACTCGGAGTAAGAAGACGGATTTTGTGGATGCATTTAAGAATACCTGAAAAAATTCATCACTAATCACTTTTTTTTCCATGGTTTTTTTTTTTCTCCGTTGTATTTCTTCTAATATTTTTGATAAAAATAAAATTGATCTACTAATATTTTTGATGTATTGAATTAAGACATATTTATATAGTATAAGACTTAATTATTACTTTTGTTAATTAATTAGTTAACTTCAACGGCTCCACCGAGTCTTTGCAATCTAACATAAATTATTGATCAATATCGCTCACATGTACATTTTAGAGAGAGATAGTTTGCGTATGTATAAAAAAAAGTTAATAAAGAAAAAAAAATAGCTTAAGGGCTTTTCTTTAATTATAATTAATGTTTAAATTTTCATATTGTAAAAAAAAAATTATTTTTTTTATTAATAATTGTGTTGAAAATAACTAATAATTTTTTTTCAAATTTCTTAAAAATTAAAGGATGATCTAAATTTAATTGGAAACAAAGTAAATATTTTAAATTTCTTTTGTATATCATACATACTACTATATATATATATGGAACAAAGCTTTTGATCTTTTAATATTTTTGATGTAGTGAATTAAGACTTATATTTACTTATTTGATAAAAACAAAATTTGTAAACAAATTTAAAATATGAATAATAACTATTTAAGAGTAATGAATAATTAAAGATTATATGAAATATCATATAATTGCTAAAATTGTATTTATCACAATTAATATTTTGTATTTTCAGAGGTACTATTTATACAGAATTTTTAATGAAATTTATTAAGAATAATGTAAATTTTGTTTATTATGTCTTATATTAATGAAAATTTTAATATTATTTAATGTTTTTACTTTTAGCGACAAAAATTTATCGTCTTTACATTGTTTTAGTAAACTCACCCCACCACTAGGGTAAAGTGCAAGATTTTTTAAAAATTTGATGGGGTGAGAAGAAAGTATTCTCATACTGGAATGAGAAGACTAATTATGTGGGTGCATTTAAGAATACTTTTTTTTAATTCTATTATTTGGTTATACAAAAGTTCATAATTTTAAAATTTTATGGAAATTCTAGAAACATCGATTATAAAAGATTAAACTATATAAAAATAGAGTTTTTTATTCTAATTTCCAGTAAAAAAGAAAAAAAGAAAATCTCACCCGCCATCTCTATCCCCACCACCTACCTACTTCTTGCTGCAGAAACACAGACCCCCCTCTTAAATTTATACCCCACACCATTAATTGTTAATAACAGATCTATCCATCACCAACCACGGATGGCAAAATGTCAAGTTCCAATGGGTTTTGAACTCGCCCTGATCTGAATGAGACTAATTTGGGCCGGGAGATTTTTTAACCGGGTCGGGTTGGATTAGGTTTGATTTCAGGAAAAAATAAAAAAAATCTTATCTGACCCATCGTGCCCCAAACATAATAATTTTTATCATTAATATTTTATAATATATTTTAAATACATTGAGACAAGTCGAGTTCAAATTTTTTTAATATAAAACTTGGGTCGAATTTAGTCAAACTCGACTGTTGCCATCCCTACCACCCACGGTCCCAACACCAGCTCCTACCACCATGGTTGGTTTTCTTCCACAATACTCTAATATATATATATATAATTAAGGGTATGTTTGATACATGGTTCAAAGTCGCGGTTTTGAAGGTCAATTCGGACGCTCAATTTTCAACTCGGATATCGGTATCGGTTTTGGTTTCGGCAATACGCACTGATTTATTATTTAAAAGGCCCAAAAAATTACAAAAAAAAATATTGAAAAATCTTAAATTATGAGATTAATAAGATGAATCAATTAGATAATCATAATATCATTATATAGTACAAATTACATAGCTTACATCAAAATACCATCATCTGTCGCACTTGATAATATAATATTACATCATAATTTCATAATTCAATAAATATATAACAATACAATCTTATAAAACACAACTATCTTAAATATAGGTTCAATTAGGCCTAGAATAATGATATGAATTATTATTATCATCATTACTTAAGGACTCCAGCAATAAGGAATGGGGATATATATAAAAGAAGTTAAGAATTGACACTTATGGGGTAAAGATAAGAGGAATGACCAGATGACTCATAATCAGAAAATTTTGGTTGGCCATGGTGATGATAGTACCCAAATTCTCGATAATCACTGCTATTTGAAGATCCATCATGATACGTTTCACGATCACTTTCATAATAACCACTACGAGCAGCAATATTATTATTTGATCTTCCACTACTAGCATAATCTTGTGCAGAACCTCTATAACTAGTGTTAAAAGTTAAAACATAACTACATATTCCTCCTCGGGTGATGCTATGTCTATGACAAATCAACTTAATTAAGCAACGATTAACAAATTACTTTGGAATAATTGAACAAATCAACAATTTTTTTTCAATCGTTGCCAATTTAATTAAGTAAATATTAACAAATTACTTTAGAACAAATCAACAGTTTTATTTTCAATAGTTGCCAATTTACACTCCAAGTCTTCAAAGTCCAACATGCAAAATTTTTGCAAAATATTGGGACTCGGTGTGATTTCGGTAAAATATCGGTGATATTTTAAAATACCGCAAATTTAATTATATTGGGTCATAATAGCAGTTCGGCACCCCGCACTGGGGCACCCCCTATTCTAACTTGGTATCGGCCATATCGGATCGGTATCGGTCGATAATTTGAACCATGGTTTGATAACAACATTAAAAAAGAAAATATAAATAGTTTATTTTTGTTAAAAGTTGAAAAATAAGTTTAGACATGTCTTCTTACTTTGTGGGTTTTTCTATAGAGAAATTTTCTTTGTTAGTTAAGGAAGAAAAAAATTTCACAAATATGACATGAAAAGTATCTCTTTACATGCCTCAACATATTTTCTAACTTCTTACTCAAATAAAGTATTTTTTTTCTTTTTTATACTATTATCAAATGGAATCTAAAAAATTGATATTATATCTCTCTCTTCATCTCCATCCCGTTCAACTATCTCTATCTTCTCCATCTCCATCTCCATAATTAGAATTGTGGACCAAAAAAAAAAAAAAATTTGGAAAAAGGGTTATCCTTACCTACCAAATTCTTGCTTACCGTATTCTTCTTTGCTTAGCAACAGGGTTATGCCAAATAAGGAATGTGCAGGCCCTTTAATTTATACGGTTTTGGCTGAGGATTAGAGGAGGTGGACTTGAGTACTCTAATAACATCAAAAATGATAAATAAATAAACGGAATATTAAAAAATAGAGATTGTTTGAAAAAAAAAATTATAAAAGAATCAAAAAATAATATTTTTGTAAATTAAGAGCCTATATTTTATCAAACTTTAAAAAGAGTGCATAGATAACTTTGTAATATATTTTTAAATTGTATTTTTTTTTATGGAATCATTCAAAATTAAGTTTGCGCTACATGTTTTGTAGCATATTATTATAAATAAGTGTTTAGTTGACTGTACTTTAGAATAATTTAACAAATTACATCTTCATAACATATTTATTAATAAAATGCACATAATAATTTTTTCAGAGTTATGCAAAGTTAAGTTTAATTGTACTACTTATTTTCTAAAACATTACTATGTATTTGTGTTTTTTTGACATTGTTTTAAAGTTTTACGAATGAAATATAAGAATATGCTTATTCAAAAAATATAAACACATCATACATAACAAATTTGCATTAAATTTTTTTGATTACAAAGTTAAGTTTGCACTCAGTCAAAGCTCTTATTTTAAAACACAATTGATAAACAAGCCCTTATTTCATAATGATAATGATATTTAAGCCCTTATTTCTAAAAAAATATTATTCGTTGGTTTTTTTGCAAAAAACTTTATCATGCAAGACATTTTACCTCATTTTCAGATAAATAAATATATGATACGCTTTTTATTTTATACTTATTTTTATGAGTAGATATCATCTATCTTTTATTATTATTTGTGAATTTTTTTTCTTTCTCAACTCTCAAAATAAGAAAATTCTCCCAAGAAAGTCAAAAAATAAGAAGACATCTTAACATATGTTTCAACTTATTTTTTAACTACTCACAAAAATCAATTATTTTTATTTTTTTTTTCATGTTGTTATCAAACGGATCTTTAGTATATGAATATAGGACGAAAGTACAAGAATAGTATGTCGGGTGTGTGGTGAGAGAAAATTAAAAGCAAAGTGTTTAGGTGTAAGGTTTTGTAGTGTTTAATTTTTGTGTTGGTCTGTTAACCTGTTTTGTAAACTACTATCATTGATATAGTGATACTTTGGTGCATTGTGGATTAGGGGCAATTTGCCTATACCACATACTTTCCTATATTGTGCAATTAGTTTATTTTTGTCTTAAATAATTTTGACTGTGTCATTTTTTCTTTTATTATTTGTATCCCAAGATTCGAACTAAAAATTAGTAGAGTCTAATTTTCCTAACAAGTTGTATCAGATGATTAGATTTTAGTGGGAGCAATGACAGAAGAAGGAAAAAAATTGACAAGTTCCACGACAAGGATTTTGCTTTTGATAGAATGCAGATCGAAGATTATTTATACAAGAATATAAGATGCATCTTCCTTTACTTGACACAAAACCAAAAAATATGAAAGATAACGAGCAGGCACTACTTGATCAATAAGTGCCAGGAATCATCTATTTATTGCTATCAAGAAGCGTGGCATTTGACGTGGTGATCGAATGAAACAACCACTGCCAGCATTATGTTAGTGTTATTTAGCATGTACGAGACCAGCAAACAACAAGTTGTGCTTGATGAAAAACTTATTTAATCTAAATAAGTTAGAAAATTATGGAGCTGCAAAACATCTAAATAATTTCTACACTATCATCAGCCAATTGTCTGCCATTCAAATCAACATTGACGATAAAGTTAAGACCTTGACAATTCTAGCTTCGCTACGAAATAGTTGGGAGGCCATGAGAACATTGGTGAGCAATTTCATTGGGAAATAGAAGCTTAAGTATGCCGATATCAGAGATTTGATTCTAAAAGAGGTGATTCACAGAAAATTTTTTAATGAATTGTTCACTTCAGACTCGGCCTTACATGTTAATGCAATAAGTAGAAGATCAACACGAGGACATGGACACGATGGAAACACTCTGTTTTTATCTCCATCACCATTAACTCACGAGTCTTACTACTCAAGTAGTCAAGCGCCAACAAAAATAGTCTCATCTCTTTTAATAATTATTTTGTGTATTGGTATGTGTAAGAGATAAACTCATAAAGATGGGGGCACTCCAAAATTTCATTATACTATTGGGGTGGCATTAAAGATGTGATGGTTTTAAATTAATTGAGAAAATGTTGTGTATAGAAATTCTGGAATAGTATAATAGCATATATAGTACGTAGTTTATTATACTTAATTAGTGATTTTACTTTGAGCAATGATACACTTATCAACTTTATTTAATGATTATTTATTATATATTGAATGCATTAGTGAATTATATGTATATTTTTATAATGTACAATTTATCAATACATCTTGTATAATTATTTAGTATATAGAGCCGGTAAAAATATAATTTTATTTTCCGTTTGTGTTTCAAAAATAACTAGTATCCGTCTCACCAATTTTCTTACGTAAAATAGTTGAGCGATCCTGGTCCAAATAGAGTCATCCCTCGCGCATTTTTAGTAGTACGTTTTGTCTTTTTCACTCATGCTTGATAGCTAAAATTAATCATTCCCTTGCTTACTTGGGTTTTCAATTTAAAGAATTGATTTAACTCCTTGTTAACTTAAAAAGGAAAAGTAAGACCATTTTAAACTTGTCTAAAAATTCAAGAATAATTCTTTATTTTTGGGTGTTCTTAAATACACCCACATAATCTGTCTTCTCACCCCACCAAAAGTCGATATTACGTCAATCTTAACCTAAAAATAGCGTAAGATTCTTTCTTCTCACCCCAGTTTCTATACTTGAAAAAATTGCCACTAATTTATCTTTTCACTCAATTAAATATTTTAAAATTAAAAAGGTCCATTCTTTCTACCAAATAATTCTACAACTCTAATTCCAAAATATTTTAATAAATGATTTATTTTTATAAAAGATATTTTATTTTTTCAATATATTAGATACAGCCGTAAAGGAGACAATAAAATTACGAAGATTAAAATTTTATTATTAGCTAGTGGAAACGGTTGGAATAACCATCTTGTGTTAATTAATTAATTTTTACTTTGATCAGGTGTTTATTTTAAACAGTTGGTCTCCTAAAAGTCTAAAACTATTGTTGTTGTTGTTTTTATTTTTCAAATTTACACTTTACTATCTTTGAAATTGTCACTTATGGGGCTTGACCTTATCTCTAACTAGAAATTTTGTGAGTTCAATAATGAACTTGGTAGATGTGCAATAAAAAAATAAATTTATTATTTGACTTATAAAAAAGAGGTGATATGTCGTTAGCTTGTATAAAAAAGATGAGGTAGGTGAATGTTTTCGATAAAAAATATTTTTATGGATTTATATAAGATTTTCATATTTTAGTTTTAGCGACGACAAAACTAAGGTCCCAATAGTGCATTCAGTAAACTCACCCCACCATTGGGGTGAATTGAAAGTTTTTTTAAAAAATAAGTGGGGTGAGAAGAAAGTATTCTCTTGTTGGGGTGAGAAGACGGATTATGTGGGTTTATTTAAGAACTCCCTTATTTTTTTAGGGTGATGTTATATATACCTTTTTTTATAGCTAAAATACAACAAATTTAAAGTAGGATTATTTTTGTTATGAATATGGGAGAATTAAACTAACCCCAAGTTGCAAATTAACCCGAGAAATCCTTTTAGAAAATTTTCACAAACACTTGGCAAGCGGCAACCGACAACCGACAAGCAATAAGATCTTCCATACAAACCAAGATAACCAACACAATAATAGGCAACTATAGATAAACGATAAAGAACAACGATAATCGAATGCAAAGTAAAGAGAAAACACACATTCGGGTTTTCCACATGAAAAGGGAGCAACTTTATTGTTTAACAAAAAATTAATCCAATTCTCTCTCAATAATTCTCACTCTAAATTAATGAAACAAACCTCCAATTAATTGATTACCTTCTCAACTCTGGCTAAACCCTAGCTAGCCTTTCACAAAAAATAATCCTCTTGTAAAAGCAAGTCTTTCTTTAAATAGAAATAAACCTATCTATTTATACTAAGTCATAAAATAAACTTCATGTGCTTGGGCCTGTTCAGGTGTAAAAGCATGCAATCTTCCTTTTATTGTTTTAGTGCAAAACCACTTTTGTACCATTCCAACAATCTTGATTACAAGCCAAACATAACAATTTTTTATATAGGAACAATCAAAATACCAACTATTTGATATTGTGACTATAAATTAGGGGTTTGGTTGTCCTATTGCATAAAATTACAATACATACACATCATCATCTAAATATAACACCAAACTAACTTTCACTTGGAAAATACAAAACCAATCTTTTGCCCCTTCAATCGGCTCATCAACTAACTTCACAATTCTCATTATTCTGACCATGCAAGGTTTTTATTAATTTATTTTATTTTTGACCACCAATAAAACACCACCAATACTCGGCCATACATTACCAATTTAACACTTCGAATTTCGCAACTTGTTGCCGAATTGAGTCACTAAACTCGATAGAAGGTCACCTAGTATGCTAAGAATTAGGTGGTTGCCATATTCGGCAAGAGGTCACCGAATATTAGGTTGCATATTCGGTGATACTTTCCCAAGTTTTGTGATACGATTCAGTGACCAATTGCAAAGTTTATAGTTTTATGTTGGCATTGTGTGGCCTGATAAAATGAGAGAGTAAGTATGAAATGAGAATTTTATATATATGTATCTTGTGTGTGTGTTTCTTCTATCTCTACAAGGAAATGGAAATCCCTTTATATAGGGATGAGAATTATACACAATGATATACAAACAAATAAAGAAAGGAGACAATACTAAAAGCATGGAGAAAAACAAGGAGAGAAAATGGGAGGAAAATAAGGAAAAGAAAGGGAGGAAAACATGGAGTGTTAGAATCACATTCCTACAAACATTCCTCCTTTTCCTCTCCATGTTTTCCTCCCTTTCTTTTCCTTATTTTCCTCCCATTTTCTCTCCTTGTTTTTCTCCATGCTTTTAGTATTGTCTCCTTTCTTTATTTGTTTGTATATCATTGTGTATAATTCTCATCCCTATATAAAGGGATTTCCATTTCCTTGTAGATATAGAAGAAACACACACACAAGATACATATATATAAAATTCTCATTTCATACTTACTCTCTCATTTTATCATGGTATCAGAGGGAGTTTAGCACATCTAACTCTCTGCATCCAAAACCACCAGTCCTTCAAGAAAAACCACCAGAATCACAACCCACACCAACAAGCCAGAAAACCTTAAACCTTCGTTCATTCTGTACAAGCACCTTACCCAACCAAACAATACACCAAATTAATCACCTTGAAGAGACGATCCAAACGCCGTTAAAATCACCCATTTTCACTGACGCACGCACCCTCACGCGCCGCACAAACATCGCGGAAAAATCACCGTGAAATCCACGCGCTTCACGCGCCACCTCTGCTGAAAACGCCACGTCAGCAGCCACGTCATCTGCCACGTCAGCAGCCACGTCATCTGCCACGTCAGCAGCCACGTCATCTGCCACGTCAGCAGCCACGTCATCTGCCACGTCAGCAGCCACGTCATCACTTCCGTTGACCGTTGACCAATAACGGAATCCAGCGCCGTCAGTTGTACCGTTAACTTAACGGAATATTCCTTATTCCGTTATAAAAAAAAAAATAAAAAATCCAACTTCTACAAACCAATACTTGATTCTAAGGTTTTTCAGCATTCCGGACTCAACCGCGGCCTATGTTTTTGCTAGTTCAATCTCTAAATTTTCGGATCAGGTTCCACACCTTCTTCCTCTCACTTCCTTTTTTGTGAGACACTCATTTTCTACCTTTCAATTACATCATGTCTTCTAATTCAGAAACTCCAATTTCCATTAAACTTGATGGCAATAATTATAGTCATTGGTCAATGTTGTTTCGTAATTTTCTAAAAGGAAAGGGTCTCTGGAATTATGCAACGGGTAAGGAAAAATGTCCTGAAGAAACTGATCCCAAGTTTGGAGAATGGGATATCAATAATAATAAAATCTTGACATGGATTGCCAACACTGTCATACCATCTGTCAGTATTCAGCTCGGGAAATGTGATACAGCAAAGAAGGCTTGGGATTTTTTGGCCAATCGTTATGTTCAAACAAATTTTGCCAAGAAGTACAAGCTTGAACAAGATATCCGGGCTTTACAGCAACAGGCGGGGCAATCAGTCTCCGATTTTCACTCAAGCATGTCAATTATCTGGGACCAGTTAGAACTCATGGAACCTCAATGGACCACTGATATGAAATTATGGGAAACTTTTCGTGAAGAGACTCGTCTAGTTCAATTTCTTATGGCTCTCAGGGACGAATTTGAATCAATTCGGGCTGCCATGCTTCACCGTAAACCTCTTCCTACCGTTGAAGTGGCTCTCACTGAATTAATTACTGAAGAAACCCGCAGAGGTATCTCCTCAACTGTGTCCTCAGTATTCATTGCCGCTCCTCGCCCTCTACAACAAACTTATAGACCATCAACCAATCATACCTCACCACGTCCTCAACATACACCGACACATCACCAATTCACCACCAACCGACCAACCAGAGGTTCATCACAAGTTCAATGCAACTATTGCAAAGAATTTGGCCACACCGTCAAGTACTGTCCATCTCCCACTTCCCGCTACATGAGAAATCTCCAAAAATCCTCCCACTCTGCCGCTGCCTTTACACCATCAAATATCAACTCGCCATCTCCACCCAGCATGCCTGAGATACACACTAACCCACCACAAGGCAATCATACTGTTGCATCTGTCTTCTCTCCACCTCCTCGGGCACCAACTGCTCCATGGTTCCTGGATTCTGGCGCATCAAATCACATGACTTTTGATCCCACCAACTTTGCATCCTCCAGTCAGATACAATCCTCTCCCCCGATTTACACAGCCAATGGGTCTACCATATCTGCTAGCCACATTGGCTCTATCAACAACAATGGTTTGTCTGTTCCTGATGTTCTTCTTGTTCCTCAACTGTCCATGCAACTTTTATCTGTTGGACAATTGTGTGATCTTGGACTAATCATTTCATTTGATTCATCTGGCTTTACTGTGCAGGACCGTTCGACGGGAACATCAATTGGGACAGGCCATAGAGCTGGTCGTCTATATGTGACAGACAGATTACAAATCCCTTCTCCCACCGGTTCATCACTCGCAACAATTACCACCAATCACTCATCCTTTATTCCCTGGCACTCTAGATTAGGCCATGTTTCCTTTTTCCGTCTTCAGTTTATGGTCAACAAAGGGTTGTTAGGACAAACCACTTTAGACAAAAATCCTTCATGTGTCGCCTGTAAGCTGGCCAAACAACCGGCACTCCCTTTTAATAATAGTAATACTTTTTTCGTTTCTCCTTTTGATCTTGTACATTCAGATATCTGGGGTAAGGCTCCCATTACCTCTATGGGTGGTGCCTTATATTATGTTGTGTTCATTGATGATTATTCCCGTTACACCTGGACTTACTTACTTCGTTCACGATCGGATTTTTTAAAAGTTTACATAGAATTTGCCAATATGATTAAAACTCAATTTTCTAAAACCATCAAAGTCTTCCGATCTAGAGTGCCAGGGAATAAAGGATGAGTGATTGGTGGTAATTGTTGCGAGTGATGAACCGGTGGGAGAAGGGATTTGTAATCTGTCTGTCACATATAGACGACCAGCTCTATGGCCTGTCCCAATTGATGTTCCCGTCGAACGGTCCTGCACAGTAAAGCCAGATGAATCAAATGAAATGATTAGTCCAAGATCACACAATTGTCCAACAGATAAAAGTTGCATGGACAGTTGAGGAACAAGAAGAACATCAGGAACAGACAAACCATTGTTGTTGATAGAGCCAATGTGGCTAGCAGATATGGTAGACCCATTGGCTGTGTAAATCGGGGGAGAGGATTGTATCTGACTGGAGGATGAAAAGTTGGTGGGATCAAAAGTCATGTGATTTGATGCGCCAGAATCCAGGAACCATGGAGCAGTTGGTGCCCGAGGAGGTGGAGAGAAGACAGATGCAACAGTATGATTGCCTTGTGGTGGGTTAGTGTGTATCTCAGGCATGCTGGGTGGAGATGGCGAGTTGATATTTGATGGTGTAAAGGCAGCGGCAGAGTGGGAGGATTTTTGGAGATTTCTCATGTAGCGGGAAGTGGGAGATGGACAGTACTTGACGGTGTGGCCAAATTCTTTGCAATAGTTGCATTGAACTTGTGATGAACCTCTGGTTGGTCGGTTGGTGGTGAATTGGTGATGTGTCGGTGTATGTTGAGGACGTGGTGAGGTATGATTGGTTGATGGTCTATAAGTTTGTTGTAGAGGGCGAGGAGCGGCAATGAATACTGAGGACACAGTTGAGGAGATACCTCTGCGGGTTTCTTCAGTAATTAATTCAGTGAGAGCCACTTCAACGGTAGGAAGAGGTTTACGGTGAAGCATGGCAGCCCGAATTGATTCAAATTCGTCCCTGAGAGCCATAAGAAATTGAACTAGACGAGTCTCTTCACGAAAAGTTTCCCATAATTTCATATCAGTGGTCCATTGAGGTTCCATGAGTTCTAACTGGTCCCAGATAATTGACATGCTTGAGTGAAAATCGGAGACTGATTGCCCCGCCTGTTGCTGTAAAGCCCGGATATCTTGTTCAAGCTTGTACTTCTTGGCAAAATTTGTTTGAACATAACGATTGGCCAAAAAATCCCAAGCCTTCTTTGCTGTATCACATTTCCCGAGCTGAATACTGACAGATGGTATGACAGTGTTGGCAATCCATGTCAAGATTTTATTATTATTGATATCCCATTCTCCAAACTTGGGATCAGTTTCTTCAGGACATTTTTCCTTACCCGTTGCATAATTCTAGAGACCCTTTCCTTTTAGAAAATTACGAAACAATATTGACCAATGACTATAATTATTGCCATCAAGTTTAATGGAAATTGGAGTTTCTGAATTAGAAGACATGATGTAATTGAAAGGTAGAAAATGAGTGTCTCACAAAAAAGGAAGTGAGAGGAAGAAGGTGTGGAACCTGATCCGAAAATTTAGAGATTGAACTAGCAAAAACAGAGGCCGCGGTTGAGTCCGGAATGCTGAAAAACCTTAGAATCAAGTATTGGTTTGTAGAAGTTGGATTTTTTTTTTTTTTTTTTTTTATAACGGAATAAGGAATATTCCGTTAAGTTAACGGTACAACTGACGGCGCTGGATTCCGTTATTGGTCAACGGTCAACGGAAGTGATGACGTGTCAGCTGACATGGCAGATGACGTGGCAGATGACGTGGCAGATGACGTGGCTGCTGATGTGGCAGATGACGCGGCTGCTGACGTGGCGTTTTCAGCAGAGGTGGCGCGTGAAGCGCGTGGATTTCACGGTGATTTTTCCGCGATGTTTGTGCGGCGCGTGAGGGTGCGTGCGTCAGTGAAAATGGGTGATTTTAACGGCGTTTGGATCGTCTCTTCAAGGTGATTAATTTGGTGTATTGTTTGGTTGGGTAAGGTGCTTGTACAGAATGAACGAAGGTTTAAGGTTTTCTGGCTTGTTGGTGTGGGTTGTGATTCTGGTGGTTTTTCTTGAAGGACTGGTGGTTTTGGATGCAGAGAGTTAGATGTGCTAAACTCCCTTTGATACCATGATAAAATGAGAGAGTAAGTATGAAATGAGAATTTTATATATATGTATCTTGTGTGTGTGTTTCTTCTATCTCTACAAGGAAATGGAAATCCCTTTATATAGGGATGAGAATTATACACAATGATATACAAACAAATAAAGAAAGGAGACAATACTAAAAGCATGGAGAAAAACAAGGAGAGAAAATGGGAGGAAAATAAGGAAAAGAAAGGGAGGAAAACATGGAGAGGAAAAGGAGGAATGTTTGTAGGAATGTGATTCTAACATGGCCAAGTATTGTAGGATGGCATTTTGTTTTGTCCTTATAAAATGCCATTAGTTGTGTGCAATGCTTTAAGCGTTGATTACAAGTATTAACACATTAATGAAAGAAAAATAATCACTTCCCTTAAGGAGATAGAAATAAAATTTTAGTCCAAGTGATTTTTCAAGAAAAATGGGGGGTCCTTTATTTAAAATCACTTTACATATAAAATTGGTCTCACAGTTAATGTTATAAAATATGGTGTTAGGGCTCCTATGGTGTCTCAGCTATAAATTAAGAGTGGATATAACATTACCCTTTTTTTCCTTGCTACTGTCACCTCGAGGTTTTGCATGATTAGAGATTATCCGTTTCTTACTCAAATTGGTTTCCATAGTTTATTTTTTCTAGAAAAGTCTCGAAGTTGAAAGGTATATTTACTGCACATATATTACACGTCACTTTAATTACAATATTTACAATGGAGGTTGGGATAAATGTTGCACATGTAGCTAGTAAAACTTAAACCTATATAAGACCTCTAAGTTTGGTGAGGTGTTTTACCACTAGAACAAATCTGTCACTCAAATTTGTTCTTACTTTTTATTTTTAATTCCTAATAACGGGGGATCTAAGTGAAGTAGAATCAATTCTAAATTGATCAAATACCCAATCATGCAATAAGTGCATTGATTGGTGGTAGTAGTGTTAGTAAATATTTGACGAAACAGAAATTTAATAGGCTTTGAGGCGTGTTTACACACTGTCCTTAAAGCAATTAGCCCTCAATTATTATTAATTTACAAGAGGGAAATGCTTTATAGGATTCAACAAAGCTCTCTAACAACACTCTAAGGAGAAAATGTAAAAGATCCATTTTTGGATAGGATCATGGCTGTATATATTTATAGCAAAATTGGACAGGCTTTTTTTTTTTCAATTTTAAAAACTGAAAACTGTTCATTCAATTTTCAAAAAGTAATTGAAAAAAAAAAACCCCAAACAAACAAACTGCTATAACTCGTGACACTCGATGCATATACAAGATCCTCGCATATCTTTCTAAAGGTTGCATGTTCAAAATCCCACCCGCTTAGTTTTCTTAAAAGTAAGTCAACAAAGGGTATTTTAGCAAACATTTCAAGGGCATACGCGTTATAATGTCTATTGCCATAAGAGAAACAAAGAACAATGGTATCTTCTGACGATATGCGATGATGAGAAGGGATCAACAATACAATGAAGAGTCAATAATGCACTTACACAAAACTTATGCGAATACAAAACTCAGATAGCCAAAAAGTTTAAGCTGTGAGGTAGTGAGTAGCTCACAAAAAATATCTCCAACAATTAAAATAATATAACTGAAACACAAAAAAAACACCAAAGAAGAAGAAGAAGAAGAAGATCCAAGCTTTGGCCTAGTGGTTAAGAGTGATAATTCACACAGCGCGCCATGGTTCAATATCCTTCCCCTACCGCCTCCCACAAGAACCACCCAGATCTATCATCGCTTGTATAAAAAAAAGGAGGGGGGGAGAGGGGGGTATCATAAATAATTTTTGAGGCCTGAAATTATGAAGGGTTTCTCACTATGTGTAGACAGAGTTGAGGAGAGCTAATTTTTCATGCACCAACTTGTAACTTGTCTGTTTCGACTTCTTGACCTCCCCATTTCCGCATGCGCTCCGATGTCTGCTCCACCTGCACCACCAACAGACGTCTGAATGTAATCTATGGATAATGTTATGTGTAATCATATATTTAGTTGTAAATGTCATGATAATGCATTAAAGGGTTGTAGTTCTGACTTTCGCCTCACAAGTGTGCAACAATGTATGCATCGGCATGCCATTTTGATATATTTATTTGATGAATAAATATATCATGATCCTATATGATTTAGAGGAGTGGGAACTTCAACATAATCACCCATTAGCCATACTTGGCTTCACATTGGTTTTTTTGGGGTGACTATTATGGGCACCCGGAAGAATTGCTCCTAACCCCAAATGGACTACTTTTTGAATATAGTGTACAATCATTTGAACATGCATGTGGTACTGTAGAGCAATTTTCAGGTGTCATTAGCAAATAGCAACTACCTCTCTTAGTACTCTTAAAAAAGTCCATGTTATCTCCATTTAGTAAACCTTGGGGTGAACTTAAGACCGGGTCCGGTGGGCACTATCCCGGTCCATATTTCGTTTATATCTACTAGTCATATCAAGAAGTAGATGATTTCTACATGGAAACATATCAGATTAGTGTCCATATCCATTAAAACGTAATCAATAAATCATATCTTACCCAAATAATTTAGCTTTGTTCGTGACAGTCAAAGTGAAAATTTAATATAAAATATAGGGAGTAAAAAAGAAAAAAAAATACTTAAAGACTTAAACGTAGAAACAAAATCTCAAACTTTGGTCAAAGTGAACAAAGTCCATCTGTCTACACATTGCTATGTATCAAAAACAAACTATGTGAAAAATAGTTTTGGTCTTCGGAATTAAGTGAACCCATTTATTAAAGCCCTTTGTTTTCTTTTTTTGAACAAAGTGAGTCCTTCGCTTGAAACTATTGTTATCAGTTTTGGTCTAAATTTGAAAAAAATTGCGTCTGCCCCTAATTATAAACCTGAGACTCCATTTGGAAATACTTATCAATATGAATGGAAATATATTAGAATCAAATAAGGTTGAGGTTTGGAAATTTTATTTGAATTTGGACCAATTAGCAACACCAACGCGTGGGATCATATGAATTAAAAGGCACAACACAGGCACATACAGCTAAAACTCTACTTCATAAAGTTAATGTGTTGAGAATTTACTAACCTCCTTGGTCCAGTTGGTTTTGTAAAGTACAAGCAAGAGAAGCAAGGTCTGCAGAGCAGCTCCAGCAATCATGCCCCCCCAAAGTCCCTAAAATGGTAAAACCCACATAGAATAATGAAGCAACGGAATCGAAAGAGTAATTAATTAATGTAATAGTAACATCTAAAAACAATCCAGCCAATATGATCAAGCAAAAAATAGGGTGTCACCTGTACTCCAAGATTTGCTTTGTAACCAAGAAGGAAACCAAAAGGTAGTCCAAAGACATAATAACATCCCAAATTGATATAAGCAACCAGAGCTTGCCATCCTCCTCCGATAGCAACTCCTGCAAAATTACACAGAAAAAAAAAAATTACCATTGTCTAAAGGTACAACACATATAAGCATGGCAGTGGAAAATGCTCGTAAGAATATTGTTTTCCCCACAAATAGTAGTGCCAGATATCCTCACATATCCCTAGGCATTTCCCACCCACCATGCTTCTATTAGGACAATGTCTTTAAGTTACAACACAGATAAGCACATAGTGCAGTGGAAAATGCTGGTAAGAATACTGTTTCCCTTTATAAGGACAGTGCTAGGGATGAAAAATGGGTTCTATTATAAAAACTCAATACAGATTCAGGTTGAGTTCGGGTTTGCAAAAATCTAAGAAATTTGACCCTACCCGAGTCACCTGGCCTAAATAATATATTTTTTAAAAAATACAGTTATAATGTCAAATAATTACAAGAAGTTGGGATGGGTCAAGACTTGTGTAATTTAGTAAATGGGCGGGTTGAAGTGACTCAAAATAAACTCACACTGGATTGGGTTCAAGTTTGGCCTATGATGCACGGACACTCTCCCGGAGGCCATGTATCCTGCCCGACACGTGTCCGACACGGGGACACGCTCGGACACGCTCAGGACACGCGTGTCGGAGAGTGTCCATTTCTTTATTTATTTATTTTTTACGGACACGTTCAGGACACGTTTGGGACACGTTTTGGACACGTAAATGGGGTCAATGTCTAAAATGCACAAAAATATGGGGTGAAAATAATAAAAGTAAAACTTAAAAATAAAACAAATAATTTCCCTCTTTTAAGTCTTTACCCGTAAAGCCCCATTCCCAGCCACCATCGAAACGAACCCTAGCCCCAGCTCCCAGCTCCCAACTCCCAGCCATCGACTATGGAACAATCTTTGTGATGCTTTAATTATGGAACAACGTATTGCTCATGTTTTGAATATTTGCTATTTGGGCTACTAATGCAATATATTTTCATTTTATTGCATTCTTAAGTATTTATAATGTTTATTGCATATATATATATATATATATATTTAATTAATTAATTAAGAACGTGTCCCCCCTACGTGTCGTATCCTACATTTTGGAAAAATTGCGTGTCGCGTGTCGTGTCGAAACGCGTATCCCGTGTCGCGTCCGTGCTTCATAGAGTTTGGCACATCTTTAGGCGGGTCAGGTTCTGGTTTGGTCAAAACCCTCACTATTGCCATCCTTAGGACTTAGGTGGCGCTAGAAAAACTGCAGCTCCTACCACCATGCTTTTATGCTATTATACCTTAATACTCTCCTAAAGTGTCCTCAAGGTACAACTCATAGAAGAACGATGATGAACAAATGCATGTAAAAGCATCATTTTCCTTCAGAAAGTAGGTGAGAAGTTAAAATAGAAAAGTCAAAAGTAATACCTGATACCACTGGCTGGACACTGTTAAGAACCATTGTGATTCCAAGAAGGTATGCAAGTTGAGCTACAGCTTGTTGCATAGCCTTGCTATTTGTGAAAATAACAGCAAAATGGTTCTTAAGTAACAAGATAACCACCATGCAAAAAAGCCCAATCAAAAGAGACTGGAAGACTGTCACATATACAGCGTATTTTGTTGCTCTTGGCCGTCCCAGTCCGAGCTCGTTTGATACACGAACACTGAATTCGGGTAGAAATGGGAAAACTCAGTGAGAAATACAACACAAATACTTTTCGTATTTAACATGTACTTCCTTTTGTCTCATTTTCACTTTGTAAAGAGAAACACTGGCTTCAGATTAATTATTTATTTATCATAAGGAGATTAATACAATATTATGTCCAAAGAAGGAAACATGAGCTTAATTAATTTGGGACGTTTAAAAAGGAAAGTTAAAGCATCCAAAGCAGTCCAAAATTTGTACTATAAGTATGATAAATCTATCCTATAACACTGTGCTCTGTTTATTAGGCGAAGGAGACAAAGTCAAGTTTGCCTAAGTTCCTTATCATACGGACAACTTTTGTTTGTTTGGGCTCACATGGACACCTAGTATCCATTTCAACTAAGCCAGACATGTCATAGCCTTTTAAATTACATTTTCTTGATAAAAGTAGAATGCACAAAGTTAAATAGTATATATTTATAGTACTACTTACCACGTAATATTAAGACTGCTCTGGATGCTCTTAGAAGAAAGAGTATAATTCACTGAGTAAAGAAAATCTAATAGAAGTACTATTTGAATCTAGGCATAAATTACACATTAAATAGGAATGAGAAACTCTGTTCTTTTTCACCTTATAGCAGCATTTATACCGATGAACAACATGGCTTCCAGTCCATTGATGTTCATGCTGAAAGATAAAAACAAGACTAGTCATATATGCACTGGAGCTAATTTCACAAATATATTACGCTTGAAATACACATATAAACAAAGAAAAAGAAGAAAAAAGAACGAATAAATAAACCAAAAACTCACCAAATAGAAAGGGATCCAACAGCAAGGACGGCATTATTAAGATGACCAGTGAGGATACTAATACTCATCATATACCAAATCTCAAGGCACAACATCACAGCCGAGGCGAGCGACAGCCGGACAAATGCCCACAAGTCCTTAAAGGCGGCCCATGTGAACCCATTCCACCCCTCCTTACACCCATAAAAGACATAAGCAAGTTGAGCCACCGAACTTCCCCAACCAGTGATATTATAAGCTACGGCTGCACCAGTCACACCCCAACCGAACACGTAAATGAAGAGCCACAGTAAGCCGATTTGTGCAATCAAAGCCGAGAGTCCAATCAAGGCGAGCACATAAACTTTGCTTTGGGCTTGAAGGAACTTTTGGGTGGGGAAATTGATGGCTAGGGAAAAGAGTTGAGGAGTGATTTTGATGGCAAATGAGCCAGCAAGATTAGCTATATCATCTTCTTGACCAAGGAGCTTGAGGACTGGGGTAGCAAAGATGTAAACAGGCAAGATAAGTATACAAGTGACCCATAGAATTATCCATGATCTTTGCATGTAAACACCAAGCAAGTGGACTTGTCCAGCACCAAAGGCTTGACCACATAGTGTCTCTAGTGCACTTCCCATACCAAGCTGCAGTTAATTTGGCAATCAAATTAGTGTAATGTTTTGTCAGAATTTGGGAATTCTAACAGCAAATGGTTAGCTGTGCCGGTTCGAAATCGAAGATGCGAGTTTCGCCTAATAATTGAAAACAAAATATTTTACAGGAGCTACGATGGATTTTGTGCGAAAGCAAGTACTAAGAGAGGGTTCACATGCGGTGGAGATGAAAGGTTCAAACTCTCTAAGGGAGTTAAATATGGTAACACGTTATGCACAAGCAATGCGTGTGATGATGAGAGCCTATAATTCGAGGAGAAATATTTAACAAAAATGAAAGATTGCCCATGGTTGAGCATGACACCAGATCCTAAATTCTGATTAATTTAATATATAACACAGGACATTCAACATTTATATAAAGAAAACAGCATGTAAGGCAATAGCAAAGATATAGATATGATATATATATATAGAGAGAGAGAGAGAGAGTAAAAGTATGTATACTAACCAAGAAGCCAAAAGAGAAAGTACCAATAACAGAGTTAGCAATAGAAACAGCGGAGAGCTCAATATTTCCAATATGGCCAACGAACATAGTAGTGACGGAATTCAATCCATACTGACATATTGTTGTGAATGCTATCGGAAAAGCAATTCTCCATAGCTTTACGCTCTCAATCCAGAACACCAACCTCCATTCCGTCAAGCCTTTCACCGACCGGTAATCACCGTCGTCCCCTATCAATTGGACTTCCCCAGAACGGCGCACAAGAAGCGGCGTCTCCATTTTCCCTGTCGGAGGACCGGTCACCGGCCGTGAATAGGAGGCTCTGTTTTTGACTAAGAGGTCCTCTTCTCTTCGTTGAATTTGTAGTAATATTTAGTGGTGCAAGGACATTGCCAAGTGTCTCAATTGCCGAAGTTAAATAAATAAAGAGCGTGGTAGTTGCCGCAACGTTACGTTTTACGTGGTACCATTAATTCTTTCTTATTTTACTTTTTTCCTTTTTCTTTTTTTAAGAATTCTGTATAAGGGGTTTTTTATTTTGCGCTTAAATTTAGAAACTTTTGAAACTTGTTTATTTATCAAAAAAAAATTTAAGTGGTTTATTACTTAAAATTAAAATTTTGAAGTAAAAAATTTAAAGTGGCAAATTTATCACTTAAATTTAAAATCTTAAAACACCATATTTTACCCTATTTTTTTCTCATTTCACATGTGATCTAAATAAATTAACAAGGTTAAAATTGTCATATAAAAAAAATCAGTTTTCAGATGTGTTATATTCAAATAAATAATATTTTTTCAGATACAATTTTCAAAAGTAAACAAACAGTTTTTTCAGTTTTAATTTTCAGTCGTTTTATAAAACGACACCTAAGTCTCTTTTTAAAATACTCTTGGTTCATTTAGATCAAAGGAATAGTGAGAAAAGAAAAGAAAAGAAAATAGAAACAAAATGATTAAAAATTACTTTTTTGATATATTTATAAAATGAAAACATATGAAATAGAAGTATTTCCAATTCACTATATTCTTTCAGGATGGTGTTATTTACACCCTCTAAATCTGTCGCAAATACTTCCCCCAAAATTTAACCAAAAACACATTTTAATTCATTGCTTAATGTTAGGCGAGTGCTGAGTGCTTAGCAACACACTTTTCTTATGTAAACCGAGTTTATGTAAGTGCACTTACTTCTCATTAGGCGTACTTTAGTCAGGTAAGTTTGTGCATGTGCATTCACAAGCGGAATGTTTGTGACAAATATGGAGTTGTAAATAACACCGCCCTTCTTTCATATTAATTCATTTTAATCTTGTAATGATCGAGAGGGAAGATAAATGATTTTAATGAAACATTTACCATCTTTACAATTTAATTCTAATTTGTTAATAATATATTAAACCAAATTACTTTATTTTCTTATCTCAATCCAAACAAGAGTTCTTTTCATTTTTTTTTCATTTTTATATATCCAAACAACAATAAAATTAAAAGCATTCCTTTTTATTTCATTCCATTCATTTTCCTCCTAATTAACCATTTCTTTTCTATTGCGTTCCCTCAATCCAAACGGGTTATAAATCTTATGAGAAGGAGTATTTAACTCATAACTTTCTATGTGGGAGATGAAAGGGTCAATGCTGAGCTAAAACTCTTAAGTACGTAATATCAATGACTAATAGGTATAATATCGAACAAATATCAAGTGTGCAACGATTTTTAATGCACGTATGCACATATATGTTTATAGGATAAGGATTTTAAAAGGAAAAAAAATTTAGTCCTTAAATACAAACTAATTATTTTGAGAAACTAAACTAATGAATTTTTTTATAAAACTTGACTAAGATGGTGTCCACCAAATTTCTTTGAACAAAGGGTGTTAACTAAAAAAATAATATTTATATACATATATATATATATGCATTTCTGACCATTCAAATTTTAGATGTTTACCTATTCCACTCCTAGCTTGAATTTTCCAATGAAATTTGGTGAGGATAATTTACTAATCATGGAGATCATATTCATCAAATTTTATCAAAAAATTTATCCGTTTAACCTCTCAAAATAGTTGATCCGCATTACTAATATACATTTGTTGCATTATTTATTTTTATTTTAAATTACTAATATACAGTCGCATTACTATGCGTACTCCCAATTTCATAGTTAAAGAAAAAAAGATGTCTACACATTTATAAATCAAAATAAGTACTCGTACACAAGCAACATTCAACACCAATTACATCATCTAAAATCCCCTTATAATTTTTTGGGTTACGGGATCCATGGTATACTATTTCATCCAACAGTAAAACTCTTATAGTTTGATTCTTTAGCACTCAATGACGGACTTAGGTTACTTCCGTAAGTTTCAATGGAAGCAACTATTATGTTGAAACCAGTGACAAATCCAGGATTAAGGGGTTGAAGAGGCGGCGGACCGTGGATCGTGGATGGCGGACGGCGGCAGAAGGTTAGGTGGTGTTTGGTTAATGTTTCTAGACAAATTTTCTAGACAAGTTTTTAAAAATTTGGTGTTTGGTTAAATGTTTTGAATTAGAGATTTTATGTTGAAAAGTGAATTTGGTTTTGTTTGACTTTTTTTCAACCAATGAAAAAAAGGCATAAAAAATTTCAAAAAATAGTCACAATTGATCTTATTTTATAGATCTCGATGAGTAGGTTTCAAATATATATTTTTTATTATTTTTGAATTTTTGGATTTAAAGTTATGGCATCTTGAAGAAATAGTTAGGGTTTGAGAAATTGAGATGAGAGATTGAAGAGGGAGGCGGACTGGCGAAGGAGCTGAGAGAATAGAAATCGAAGTTCTATTTTTTTTTCAAGGGGTTGATGTTCCAAGCTGAAAGATTGAGGCAGAGGGCTGTTGCTTTGTTTTCTATTTGTTCTATTTAAATTTTATTTTTCCCAAGGGGTCGGCTAACCCCTCTTGTCCTTTATTCCATCCGCCCTAGTTAAAATTGACTTTTGCAACTTAATTTGATTAACATTATTTATGAATGAAACTGAACTTGTTAAAGCATCCAAAGACCATACCTTTACTTATAACGGAGGTAACTAAATAGCTAAACTTACCTCTATATGGTAGAAAGAGAACAAACTTATCATATGCTTAAATTTTACTCATACGAGCGACTAAAACTTGTAGTAGTCATACGTGTCAGATTTATTTGTACAATTTTTTTAAAAAAAAAAAATCATAACATGCCCATATGAGTCATACAAGTGTGGTATAACTCATACAAGTAAGACACGCTCGTACAGCTGTTTTAATTTAATTTAATTTTTTCAATTACATCCATAGATCCGTTGATGTGCTAACGACACTATTGGGGTTAAATTGCAAATATATTTTAGATATTTAAATTTCAAACCATTTTATGTTTTTTGTTTATTTTTTAAGTACCTTTATTTTTTCACTATATATTCAAACTTTGCTTAGTATTTTTATTCACTTGTTTGCAATATTTCCTCTTGAACATTTTGAAAAGAAAAAAAAATTGAGCATTTTCAATTTAGCAAGAATGAAAAATGACAAACTATCTGTATGAAAAATTTACATGACATTTTTCAAACATTCGAAAGTAATAAAATAATAGGGAATTTTTGTATGCACCCACCAAATTATTCTTCTCACCCTAGTTGTGAGAAACTTGAAACTCACCCCACTGAAAATTTTGAATTTCTTTCAACGCACCCCAGTTATTTTTAAAAGCCAAACAAAGCCTTAAAATCTTTTCATTCCCAATGATTTGTTCAATTCCCAGACTCATAATAACGACGCTAAAGAAATTACATTGTTCATCTTGTTCACAAATCTCTTTTCTCCGCTCATTACTTGGTAATTTATACCATCTAAAATGAAGTGAAAACAATGTTTGATTTTGCAATAAGATTAAACAAGAAAGAGAAACTACTATGGAGAGAAAAAAATATATATGTTGTCCTCTCTCTGCTTTTAGAGAGAGAAAGCATATAAGATATCTTCCATCCATAACACAAACATACATATATATATATATATATATAATTATTACAAATCAGAGAATCCAAAATCATAATTTCAATTCAACATAAAATCAAAATAATCCACCTGTGTTGTGCTCTCTCTGCTTTTAGAGAGAGAAAGCATATAATATATCTTCCATCCATAACACAAACAAACATATATATATATAATTATTACAAATCAGAGAATCCAAAATTATAATTTCAATTCAATATAAAATCAAAATAACTTCGGTGCCTATGGGTTTTATTAATTTCATAAACTTGTATCTCTTCATTCTTGATCTGGCAATCTCCATCTCTCTACTATTGGCCAAGCATTTCATTCTTGATCCGGCAATCTCAAATCTCTCTACTATTGGCCATAAAATGCCCTATCGATCGTCGAGGAAAAAAAATATACCAACAAGGTAGTAAGGGTTTGTTTGGTGAAAAAATGGAGTTTTTTATTAAGTTTCTAAAAATTCAGGTGGGGTGAGAAGACAAATCTCGTGGGTGCAAACAAGATTTCCCAAATAATATCATCATGGGGTGTTTGAAAGGAAAAGGTAGCAAACATAATTATTATGTGTATTGAAATATTAAAATGTCAATAATATAATTATTATAACTTTCGGAAAAAAAATCTTTTTATATAGCCAATAATTTTTGGAACCATTCATTTACATATATTTTAAGGATTTTGTTATATTCGGTAAGTAATTTGATATGCAAGTCATGTATGTGTATTAATAGACAACATAGATTATTGGATGATAAACTATACGGATGAATTTTGTCTTAATTTTTTTTTTCATTGGAGTTAAAAAAAATGTAGGGTAAAAAATATAATTATTAAAAATTTAATATTTACACAAACAATCAAATTTTACATTGTTAAAAAAAATAAAAATAAAAATTAGAAAATGCTCATATGAGTGTAGCTAACTCGTATGGCTCATATGAGTGAGGCTCACTCGTATGAAGCTTTTTCTAATTTTATTTTTTTAAGCTTTAAATTCAAACGGGTTAGACACACTCTTATAATTATTTTATGATATATCAGGTGTAGCTACTCAAAAAACTTTAGTCCCGTAATTATATATTTGTGTCTAAGTTGTAGTTGCTTCAATGTAAATGCTTTTATAGGAGCATATTTATAGACTCACTGTTGGTGCATATTTACGAAAACTTGCTACTAATACACAATAATTTTTTGCAACAATTAGAAATTTTAATCTCACTGACAATTGTATATATGTTGAGAATGATAAACATAAAATAATTAGAGTCTTAAGACTCCGTTAAAATAAAAAAAAAAAAAAACTAATTTGGATGAGAAGTTGGAAAATAAGTTGAGGCACATGGTGAGATCATCTCTATCTTATACTCATTTTTGAAAGTATATGTTCTCCGTCCTCCTTTAATATTTTGTAGAAAAATTTTCTCCACCATAACTCAAAGAAAATTATGTCATGAAAAAAGCAAAAAGTAGGGTTAATCTCACCACATCTCTCAACTTATTTTTTATTTTCTCACTTAAATTAATTATTTTTCTTTTCATTTTTGATATTGCTATCAAACCAAACTTAAATAATAATAATATTATTATTATTTTATCTGGAATTGGTTGTTAACACTTAACCGTGTCTCTTTTTTCAATTGTAACACAGCCTGGTCCCACTGGGATCCTCAGTTGACTACGTATGATTATATATATGGTAGTGTGTAGCATACCTAAATGTGATTTTTGATTTGTAAATAATTCGAAAATTAACTACTAAAGTAACCCACGTAAAATAGTTGAGTGGTCCTTCTCAAATTAAATTAGAGTCCTCCCTTTTTTCCTTTTTCTTTTTTAATAATGCTGGTGTCATTCTCACTTTATGCTAGATAGCCCATTCTTTTGCTATAATTAGCATGCCCGACCTAAAAATTCAACATTTCTTGTCGTGCGTTTTTTCCTTAACTCAAATTCACTCTCACACGCAGTTTTTTTTTTTTTTTTTTTTTTTAAAAAAAAAAAGGCTCTTACTAAATATTGACTGCAAACAATGTGTACACATACTGCACACACCATTAACAATGAGTAAACATTTTAGCATTAATTTAATATTATAGTTACATCGAAAGGCATATAATATTAAGTCATTAGAAATTTACAATTCTAATAAAAGAGAGAAATAAAAGTAGAGCACAATTATACAAAGCTAGTCTTAACAATTTTTAGACACTGAGTAAAATTTTAAAGATACCCTCTTATAAATAAATATATTAATTATTTTAAATTAAATTTATTTATTTTAATAATAAGTTGTTACATGCCCCCAAAAGTACATTACAATTGCAAAAAACACTATAACTATATACCTATTCTTCTATTATTATTTTGAAATTAATATGAATGCAAAAAATATTAGTACCCCATGAGATTGAATATGAAAATAAATTATCTGTAAATAGCTCAAGAGTCTGTCTCCCTTCACGTCGTTAGAACTTTGAAAAAATTGATTTTTCTCTCTGAAAAAATTGCAATATCAATTCTAAACTTTTTTTTTACTATAAATATATATATATAAACAAATAAAAATTAATATCCCTCCCATCGCCCTGCTCTATAGTTGCAGCTTATTAATTAGACTTAAAAATATGGTGGGTGTGGGGAGTGGGGGGGTGGGGGGTGGGGGGTGTGGTGGTTGGTGTATCTAGTCTAGGTAGATGGAAGTAAAACCAATTGCAATTGAAGTGCCACTCACTCATACAAGTGGGGGGTTTAAAGAGTCGTCAACGGAGTTACCACGTGGCAAGATAGGAAGATGGAGCTAAATGAAAGTTGTTAAGGATGAGTGGTATGCACACTCTTCGCGCTGAGGTAAACACAACCAACCACTCCTTTATCAAGACTCAACGTTTCTCAGCTACAATTTCAGCACACTACGTTACTAATTTTTTTTGGATTTTTCCTCGTTATTTTTAATAAAAGAATTCCTAATTTCAATTTACCAAATTTTTGTTTTATCATTTATTGTAATTTTTTTTAAAAAAAAAAAGTCTAAATTTCTTTTTTTTTTACTACAAATAACTAAAAAATTATTTCCATTTCAATTAAAATCTGGACGTTTTTATCATACGTTGTAATATTTAATATATATAAATTATGTTTTTGAAAAAAATACACTTCCTACATACAACAGAGTGAGTATAGGCCCAACATTTAATGTGCAGCCTACGTATTCCGATTAGGTAAAATCCTAATGATTATCTTATACTTTTAGACTTATTTAAATGATACCATATGTAATCGGTGAATGAATAATATTTGAATTATTAAAATGTAAAAATATGTGTCGGTGAATAAATATTGTGTGAGTCGAGCGGAGGGCTAACCAGAAAAGATATCTTTTGAGGCCCGAGAATATCTGATTTTGATTCTCCACCGATTAAAAATGAAGTACAAATTAGTGAATAGAAAAATAAAGAGCCAGAAACTTGAAGGGTGAAAACTGAAAATATAGTAATGTCACTATTAGAGAGATATTGCTCCAAGTTGGTACAAAGATCTTAATCTTATATATGCATTGACTGAGTGTATTAAAATTCAAGACATCTGCATAATTAAATAAAACGAGATGAGATGAGAAAAAAAGTTGATATATTTTACCACTTAAATTTTATATTAATTGGATACAATCATCAATTTTATTTGACAATTTAAAATGTTCACTAAAAAGAGGCCAGTATTCAATGGAGAATAAAGCAAGGATAAATCCAAAACTACCCAAAAAAAATAAAAAAGAAGCGGCATATTTTCTAACAACTACCATACTTTTAAGGTGCTCATTCTCATTGTAGCAAATATTTGTAACTACCATACTTTTAAGGTGCATTTCATTAGAAAGTTAAGATAATGATTGAAAAACAACTAAATTTTATAATGAGTTGAAAATGAGATCTAACAACTACCATACTTCAAGGTGTGTTTTATCGGAAAGTTATGTTTTATTAGGTCCGGTTGATAACTAGATCAAAATTAATAAAAAGACAAAATTGATTTATTTAAAAAGTTGAAAAATAAGTCGAGTGATGTAATAAGATGTTTTCTTAATTTTTTGACTTTTCCATGGATTTATTATTTTTTTATTTTATCATGATGAGAAAGAAAAAAAATTACAAAAATTAATGATTGATGAAAGACATTCACTCATAAAAAGTGCAAATTATCTATCAAACAGCCATTCTCAATGGAAATCCAATTCTTTGGGCAATCACAAGAACAATTTCCGTGAAAAACAGCGAAACGATGAAAAAATTTATCAAGCCACTCGTCTCTTTTCAAACTTCTCATAAAGATTAATGGTTTTTCAACTCTTATGTATAATATATGATAAGCATTTGTACGCACACTACTCACTTAAATACAACTAGAGTAAATGCATTGCTGGTTTCTTTTTACCTAAAACACAGATGGTTATACTGACTATGTTGTAGCTTTCTTGGTGGTGTGTAAGTACTTAAAGATTTTGCACATTTTTTTTATGATCAACAAAAGATTTTGCACATTGAGTGGTTGTAAATTATACTTACGTATATTATATTACTTTGACAGTAACCAATACTTCTTTAGCAAAATAGCTGCCCAAAACAAAAGTAGTTATGACTATACATTGTGGACCCCAAAAAGGCAGTATTGGGCAATAGTTAGTAGACTAGCCATTTTTAGCCTCTGTACCGCCAAAACAAAACAAAACAAAACAAAAAAAGGTTCAAGCCTATTTTGCTGGCCTGCAACATAAACTCCCCAGTTGAACTTTTCCCCGTACAAGATAACATAATAGACATAATAAATTTACTGAAAATGTGGCACACGCACGAAACACCAATGGAGAGAGAGAGAGAGAGAGATTTATCGAGAGATCGAGAGAGATATTTTGAAATATTTTTAGATGATTAATTTACCTTGGCGTTATCATGGTCATAATGAACCGCAAAGATGCAAGTACATTCTGTGTTATCATGCATCCCTCCTTTCGATTTCCACAATGTGTGCATCACAATATAATGCATCTTCTTCACTTTCCTGAAAAGTTAGCGAAACAATTCTCCAATTAAAATCAATATAAATTCTTTCAGTAAAAAAAAACACTTCAAAAATGCAAGGGAAAAAACCCTGCAACTTTGTTTACATCAAAACTTTGTATCTTTGCAACAAATGTAACATCACATTTCAAATTTTGCAAGTTCACGTCTTCTGTGAAAAGGGACACTAATTATTGTATCATTAGCAAGTGAACAAATTCAAATTAATCACAGCTAGTCCTGAGAAATATAGGGTCATGTACAAAAATTGAATAGACGACACTTTTTCTATATACAAGATATTTCTTGGGTCCTTAGTCTAATACATTGTTTAGTTGCATAACTTATAAGAATTTACATTGCATCAAGGGTCTTGTGCGATTGCCCACTCTGCACATCTTCATAACCGACCCTAAAAGTAACTTGATAAAAAAAAGGGCAAGAAAGGGAATAAGAGAATCACCCTGAAGCATAACACAAGATCTCCAACATTAACCTTTCCACACTCAGAAGGTTCCAAGGGAATTGAACGCTCACGAATTCCTTTCCTCACATTCACCCATTCGTCTTCCTCGTTGCCAAAGCCAGAAAATCTCACGCGGACTTCCTGTAATAGCAAAATAAATTTTATAAGAATATGTGAAATTTAATGTAAATTTGGAGAGTAACATTAGAAGGAAAAAATGTGATGCATTTTCAGGACAGTTAAAAACCTGATGATGATTTATTTTATAGTCCCTCTATCCCAAAATTAAGAATCGAGTGTCACTGTTCTGGACATCCCAAATTAAAGAGCCACATTTTTTTTAAGGGACATAATCAAAATAATCAATGCAGCAATCTCATGCTATTAAAAAAGATTTCTTCTCGATCACTGATTACAACGAAAGGGGTTTTCCAGGAATGCTTGAAAGTCGAATATTGACTCTTAATTTGGGAAGTAGTAGATAAAGTAGAAGACTAGCCTTTAATTACAAGGATTCAAGTACGATTAGAAAAGAGAAGCAAGTAAAGAGATGGAAACATTGCAAATGAACATGAGAAATGAAAAATCATAAAAGAGTTGGTACTAAAAAGGGTTCATACAAGCTCGCCTGGTATGAAGAATTCTGTAGTGGAGGAACGAAGCAACGTCATACCTGAGAAGGCACAAAAAAAATAGCTTTTGATATTATGATGTAAAGTAATAAAACTCTTCCCCCTCTTAGCTTGGTTGGTACTAGCACAAAAGTCTAATACATCAAGTGCTCCTCTTGTTCGAGTTTTTGTTTCAAAAAATATAGGGTTTGAGCTAATGCAAAGAAATGTGATCCTGTAATTCACCTCTTCAAATAATTTATATGTGAATTTACTGATATAAGAGTTTTGAAATGCACAAAAAATCGAACCAAGCAAGTAGTGAATTTTCACTTATGATACGTAATATAGCGTGTTTAAATAAGAAAGAGGAACCTCTTAATTTGGGACTTAGGAAGTATTGTGCTATATTTCAAGCAATATTTTTGAACAGCGGATATAATTACCTAATACTCCCTTTGTCTCAATTTAATAGTCCCACATTCCTTTTCATGGTCTAGCAAATTAACAGTCTCATATTTAATGCTCACCAAGCACTGTCCTTCGCCGATAAAGCTTCAAATACCAAACCCGAGAGCTCGGCAACCCTTTGATCTGCAGAATTGTTAATACCATATTGGTTAATTAAAACTTAGAATAGCATTTTAAGTTCTTCAAAGCTTTATGCATTTCAAGCTAAAAGCCTCCTTTCCAAATTAAGAGCCACTATTTGATTGTCAAACTTTTATAGGAAACACTAATTTCAACTCATTCATCAGTAAAGGATGGATAAAACTTTGTTATTGGCATGAGATTTGGTACACTGACGATGATTTGAAAAGGACACAAGGCTCTTAATCTGGGGACGTCCCAAAAAAGCTAAGATGGGTTCCTAATTTGGGACGAAGGAGAGTATCTCAGATTTTGATCAAGCATGAAATCAAAAGCAAAGATAGTGGTATTAAAAGCTTGCGAAGATAGCACATATGGATAACTAACAACAGAAATATGAAATGAAGGATGTTAGAAAATGAAGAAAAAATAAAAATCAAATATTCAATGTTCAACATTTTTCTAGAATGGGAGAAAAATTCAAATGGCCAATTTTCTACACATTCTAGAAAATGTTGATTTTTTGAATGGTTTGGTGATATTTTTTCAAATATGCCAACTAAGGATGTAAAAATTTCAAGATTGGTGGATGCTTGTTGGTGTATAAATAGGGGGCACTTGTATGCATTTTATCATCAACAACAAGAGCTCTACATTAAGAAGAGAGCAAAAGAGAGAGTAGAGAGAAAAATTAGAAGTGAAGTGTCTAGGTGAGAGCTTTGCAGTTTTCTAATTTTTCAGAGTGTTGAGTGAGAAAAATAGAAGCAATTTTCTAAGTGAGAAAAATTGCAGTGTCTATTTTTGAGTGTTGAGAGAAACATAGTGTCAATAGTCTTGTAAACCATCTTTTGATATAGTGAAGGCTCTCCGTGGATTAGTGGCGATTTGCCGATACCACGTAATTCTTGTGTTGTGAGATTGGTATATTGTTGTGCCAAATAATTTCATTGTGCTATTTTACTTTTGCTCCATCATTTATATATTGTTTACGGTGAGTATCCTACAGTTGAAAACTATTGGTAAAAGGGTGGTGTCGAAATTAGTATTGGCGTAGATCCTAACAACTGGTATCAGAGGAGTTTCGAGGTTCACAAGTGTTTGAGTTATGGCGGAAGAAGGAAAAGGAATTGAAAAAGTCGTGCCATAGATTTTTTTTTTTTTCATATCACAGGGCGAATGTTCAAATTCGGCAAAGATTATTTGTACTATGGCGAAGAATATTGCATCTTCCTCAGTACTTGGCACCAAACCAGAAGATATGAAAGATGACGAATGGGCTTCACTACTTGGCAGACAGGCAAGTGAACTAGGGGTTACCTCCTTCGTCTATCATTATCAAGGTTTGGAAGTGTGGCGTAAAAGGGTTAACGTCGCAAATGCGAAAACTACCGCAGAAATGATGTCAGTGTTATCTGGCATGTACCAAAAGCCTTCAGCAAACAACAAAGTGCATTTGATGAAGAAATTATTTAATCTGAAGATGGCGGAAAATTCTTCAGCGGCAGAGCACCTGAATAATTTCAACACCATCATCAGCCAGTTGTCTACCGTCGAAATTAAGTTCGACGATGAAGTCCAAGCCTTGATAATTTTAGCCTCGCTACCGAATAGCTGGGAGGCTATGAGAACCTCAGTGAGCAATTCTACCGGGAAAGAAAAGCTCAAATATACCGACATCAGAGATTTGATTCTGAACGAGGAGATTCGCCGAAGAGATTCTGGTGAACTGTCCACCTTCGGCTCAGCCTTAAATGTTGAATCAAGAGGCAGAAATTCAACAAGAGAAAATGGAGGCAACAGAAACAGATCGAGGAACGGCCGGTCAAAGTCAAGGGCTCCAAAGAATTTCAACAGATCTCAAAACCAAAATAATCAAAAGGTTATTGAGTGTTGGAATTGTGGTAAAACTGGACACTACAAAAATCAGTGTCGAGCAGCAGAAAAGGCTCCAGAAAAGCGGACTAAAGCAAACGTTATTGCAGAACAGCCAGAAGATGCATTGATATGCTCCATGGAAAGCAAGACGGAGTCATGGGTGTTAGATTCTGGAGCATCATTTCACGCCACCTCAAGTAGAGAATTCTTCTCAAGTTACGAACCAGGAAACTATGAAAAGGTCACTACCGTCTTGGTAATGATCAGCCATGCGACGTGGTCGGCAAAGGCGAAGTAAATATCAAGTTGAAGATGGGTTAGATGTGGAAGCTGAACGACTCTGTTGTCTAACGACAAAAGGAAGTCCTCATGATTTGAGGAAGAATTTCGGATCTCGGCTATGATTGTTAGCAAATGAAGGCTATGTCACAACCTTCAGCCGGGATACATGGAAGGTTTCCAAAGGTGCAATGGTAATTGCTCGGGGAAACAGTATGTTAGGCACTCTCTATATGACGGCAAAGGTGCGCGTGGGTCAATTGCAGTTGCCGCAAGCAAAGACGATCCCAATATATGGCACCAGAGACTTGGGGTCACATGAGTGAAAAGGGACTCAAGGTCATGCACTCAAAGGGGAAGCTAGCAGGGCTTCAGTCAACGAATATTGACTTATGTGAGAGTTGCATCTACGGGAAGCAGAAGCGAGTTAGTTTTAATACAGGTGGCAAAACTCCAAAGCAAGAGAAGCTGGAGTTAGTGCACACAGATGTATGGGGACCAGCTCCAATTTCATCCATTGGCGGGAAGTCATACTTTGTGACTTTCATTGACGACCATTCCAGGAAGGTGTGGGTTTACTTCTTGAGGCACAAATCCGAGGTGTTCAAAGTGTTCAAGAAATGGAAAGCTATGGTGGAAAATGAAACAAGTTTGAGGATCAAGAAGTTAAGATCCGACAATGGTGGAGAATATGAAGATGGCGAGTTCAAAAGATTCTGTTACATGAATGGAATCAAGCTGGAGAGGACAGTTCCAGGGACCCCGCAACAGAATGGCGTGGCGGAACGAATGAACCGAACACTGACTGAGAGAGCCAGAAGCATGCGTCTACATGCAGGCTTGCCTAAACAATTCTGGGCAGAGGCAGTCAGTACTGCAGCCTACCTAATCAACAGGGGGCCGTCAGTGCCGTTAGAGCACAGAATACCAGAAGAGGTATGGAATGGCAAAGAAGTAAAACTTTCTCATTTGAAAGTTTTCGGCTGTGTGGCATATGTACATATTAGTGATCAAGCTAGAAGCAAGTTAGATCCTAAATCACAAAAGTGTACTTTTGTTGGATACGGCGGAGATGATTTCGGTTATAGATTGTGGGATGACAAGAACCGAAAAATTATCAGAAGCAGAGATGTCATATTCAATGAGAAAGTGATGTACAAGGACAGAGACGCAGCAGATTCAAGTAATTCAGTGCAGCATAATCCTGTGTATGCCGATATTGGTGATATTCCAGAAAGTAGTCAGACAGAACAGATAGAAGAAAGTTCTTAGACAGAGGAAGCAGTACAACAGGACAATACGCAACAGACGGAGGCAGAAGAATCTTCAGCTCAAACTCCTGTACTTAGGCGGTCTTCCCGGCCTCATGTACCAAATAGGAGATACTTAAATTACTTGCTGCTGACTGATGGAGGTGAACCGGAATGCTATGATGAAGCATGTCAGGTACAGGATGCGAACAAGTGGGAGCTTGCAATGAAGGACGAGATGAAGTCCCTTATCTCGAATAAGACATGGGAGCTAGCCGAGCTACCAGAAGGGAAGAAGGCTCTACACAACAAATGGGTGTATCGAGTGAAAGAGGAACACGATGGTTCCAAAAGGTACAAGGCAAGATTGGTGGTCAAAGGCTTTCAGCAGAAAGAGGGAATTGACTACACCGATATCTTCTCGCCAGTTGTAAAGCTGACTACTATTCGGTCAGTTTTGAGCATTGTTGCAGCAGAAGATTTATACCTTGAGCAGTTAGATGTGAAAACTGCATTTCTCCATGGTGATCTAGAGGAGGAAATATACATGCAGCAGCCTGAAGGTTTCTCAGTTAAGGGAAATGAGGAACTAGTTTGCAAATTACAAAAGAGCTTGTATGGCTTGAAACAAGCTCCGAGACAGTGATACAAGAAGTTTGATGGGTTTATGCAAACGAATGGCTATTACAAGTGCAACGCTGACCATTTGTTAACTTCAAAAGGTTTCAATCCAGTTACATCATTGAATTGTGGTGGACTTTATGTTTGACATGTAGTAGCAGGTTCAGATATGAATGAAATCAGAAGGTTGAAGAAACAGTTGTCGAATGAGTTCGACATGAAAACTTGGGTGCAGCGAAGCTAAGATTCTTGGGAAGGATCAATAGAGACAAGCAAAGGGGCGTCTTGCAGTTGTCTCAGGCTGAGTATATTAGCCGTGTTCTAAAGAGGTTCAGCATGAGTGATGCTAAACCAGTTAGCACACCCTTGGCTAATCATTTTCGATTATCCAAAGATCAGTCTCCCAAGAATAATGAAGAAGAAAACTTCATGGCTAAGGTACCATATGCCTCAGCCATTGAAAGTTTGATGTATGCTATGGTTTGCACGAGACCAGATATTGCCCATGCAGTGGGAGCTGTACTTGCAGGTTTATGACAAATCCGGGCAAGCAGCACTGGGAAGCAGTAAAGCGGATATCTTGCATTCCTTATATCTACGAGGTACAATTATTACCAATAGTGAAATCAGCAGAGAGCTGAGACTCCAAGGATTTATAGATTCAGATTTTGCTGCTGAGATAGATCACAGAAGAAGTACTACTGGTTATGTCTTTACATAATGGGTAGTACTTAGTTGGGTTTCACAACTACAAAAGATAGTTGCATTGTCCACTACAGAGGCAGAGTATGTATAACTGAGGCGAGTAAAGAGATGATTTGGTTACAGGGGTTGGCAGAATTGGGTATCGCTTCAAGCAGTGGAAGAATATTTTACACTGCGATAGCCAAAGTGCAATACATTTGGCAAAGAATTCGGCATTTCATTCGAGGACTAAGCATATAGGACTTCGGTATCACTTCGTCAGATCACTCCTAGAAGATTTGGGGATTGTCAAACTTGAAAAGATTCAAAGAAGTAAAAATCCAGCCGACATGTTAACCAAGGCAGTGACAAAGATAAACTGGAGTTGTGCACAGCTTCAGTAAGTCTTCAAAACTAAAGACAAAGATGAGCGCACCACTACACACTAATCATTGTTAGGGTTGGTTCTATTATTTTTTCTCCAAGTGGGAGATTGTTAGAAAATGAAGTATCAAATATTCTGTTCAACATTTTTCTAGAATGGGAGAAAAATTCAAATGGCCAATTTTCTACACATTCTAGAAAATGTTGATTTTTTGAATGGTTTGGTGATATTTTTTCAAATATGCCAACTAAGGATGTAAAAATTTCAAGATTGGTGGATGCTTGTTGGTGCATAAATAGGGGGCACTTGTATGCATTTTATCATCAACAACAAGAGCTCTACATTAAGAAGAGAGCAAAAGAGAGAGTAGAGAGAAAAATTAGAAGTGAAGTCTAGGTGAGAGCTTTGCAGTTTTCTAATTTTGATCAAGTGTTGAGTGAGAAATCAAGAAGCAATTTTCAAGTGAGAAAAATTGCAGTGTCTATTTTTGAGTGTTGAGAGAAACACAGTGTGCGTGTATAGGTCTGCTGACCAGTCTTGTAAACCACTCTTTTGATATAGTGAAGCTGTGGACTAGTGGCAATTTGCCGATACCACGTAACTTGTGTTGTGAGATTGGTATATTGTTGTGCCAAATAATTTCATTGTGCTATTTTCTTTTGTCATTTATATCCCAAGATCCTATATGAAATGTCCCAACAAAGGAAAACATTATAAGATAAAAAAACATTGCCGAATCTTGAAATAATCCATGAAATATTATTCTCTTCTAGCAAGTAAGACGACAGAATTAATTCACATGTCGAACCTTTGGACTTTAGAGATATTTCGGTTGAAGGAGGTGACAGGGCAACTATGGCTGCAGAATTTTTCTGCTTACTTTCAACCTGCAATATTACAAGGACTTATATAGTTACAGAAGGTTGAATGCAAACATATAAAATGCAATATGATATCAATAGCAATATAAAATTATAACTTGTTTCCGATTTTAGTTTTCTAGTAGAATGAGTTGAGCAACTGCCGAAAACTAGAAAAAAATTCATTTAATTTCCACATTCTTCATACTATTAAAGGATTATATTTACTCTAGAGTAAGGCAAGATGCAAGTGAGGACCACGGTACTATATTATACACTTTCAACATCAGGTCAAAGCAGAGAATAATGTGGACATGTACTGAACTTTGGGAGTAGACCCTTTGGACCCTTGTGTTATTAGGCTTGGATATGCGCAAATTTTGAGTTCCAATAAAAGCCCAAAAATCTTTAAAAAGAAAGTAAGTCCGTGGATCGGCTGGACCGTGTGACCATGCCCACCTAGTGAAAAAGGTAATTATGTGTACTGTGTACAGAGCGATGTAGAGAGCTAAATTATCAAAAGACTAGCAAGTGCTTACCACACTATTCACTTTTACATAGAATCATTCATGTACTCACTATCCATGTCATCGGCAAATCAATTTAATTTTATCTATATTCTATGTGTGTATATATAAATTCTTTTTGTTATGTGTAGATTTGGAAATTTTTCAAGGTTGATAGAGAAAATTAGTTTGGGGAGTTGTGAGAAACGAGAAAGGTAGTTGGGGAAATATTTAATAGATGGTCTAAATTAAATCTCTCAAATGGACTACATTGGCAGTCACACCAAAGTGGAATCCAATATAACTTTCATATTGTATAAATAAATAAATGCATACCATAGCATAATCCTGGTGAAACTCAAACCAATGAAGAACATGAAAGTTATGAGGAAAAATGTTAACTGATGCCTTAAATGTTCAATGTTACTGATGTCGTATACCACTCTGGACGAGCTTGTTAGTACATAAAATATGTTTGATTAGTAAAAAAGCCGGGGCACGGTAAACAAAGTCACGTGAAACAATGTATTTGATTCTCCCGCGTTTCATTACTCCAGTCCAATAGTAAAACTTTATAAGAGCATTACACATGCAATGCAGGTGGTATTCATGTCCGCGTTCAACCATTGGGTCTAGAGTACAGTAACGTGTTTAATAATTTACTTTATGAATACCTAATATTTAAAATAAAAACACTTAGACAAGTGATGATGAAGATACAGAACCTCCACTAGTACAGAGGAATTGGCATGGAAAATGAGGGCAATTATCTCAGTCAAAATTAGTGATGTGGAAATTCAAGGGTGTACAGAAGAAGGAAAAATGGGTAAAAAGAATACCTGAGCATGTGGTGTAAAATCAGCAGGAAGCACATTCTCCATTTTCTTTGAGTCAAGCCCGTCCATTTTAGAGAGAGAAGAACAGATAGAGAGAGATTGTTACAAAACGTTTTGTTTTTGTTGGAGTGATCTTAAGTTAATCCCAATCTACTCAACAACTTATTTATACTTCATCTTTCCTTAATCCAGAGTCCAATTCCACTCTGACACGTTTTTATAAACAAGAAAAAAATAGGATTTGTTCCCTCGTTTAAAAATATTTAGAATCTGGCCCACAACTATTTTATTTTAGAGTATTTTTAATAGTATATTATAAATAAGAAAAAACTAGGATTTGTTTCTTCGTTTAAAAATTTAATTTATAGAAGTTTTTTAAATTTGAATTTTATGTAAAATGGTTGTATATTTTACATTGTCGCCTCAAATTTGAATTTTATGTAAAATAAATAGTTATGCATAGTGTAAAAGTAACTCACAGAACACTTTTAAATCTTGAGTTTTCGCAAGAGTTGGATAGTAAAATTGAGGGTTTCATATCCTATATAAAAAAAGGATAAATGATCATAACTTAAATATTTTCAAAAAATAGGAACCAGATCCTAAAAACCCTCTATACAAATGCTTAATTTTATAAAAATGATGTGGGATAAGCAGTTTTCTTTGTTATGTAATAAATGAAAAAGATTTAAATCTTTCATTTTTTTTAAATGCTTATTTTTAATGTAATCACATTATTATTTATTTATGTCTATCTATCCGGATATCTATTAGGGTATATTTATTGTCAAATCAATTATTTCTTTACCAAAGTATAATGCTGCTTCTAAAAATTGCACTGTATATTTTCAAAGTTGTACATTGATAATAATGATAATTGCTTTACAATATTGTCACCCAACTATTATTATAATAGAATTATTACTAATTTTAAACCAGCAATCTTTTCTTATATATATAAAAAGAAAATTGTAATGAGATTTGAACTTTTACGCAATGCAACTAAACTACTAATTATTATATATATATAGATATTGTTTAAAATTAAATTTATATTAATCGCATAAGTATGACATATGTAAAGTAAACTAGTGAGTATAATAACAATGATACGTATACTAGTATCACTAAATTTGAGAATATGTTCAATATTTTTTATTAGTAGTTTCGATATTATTTTTATTTTTTGAAGCACCAAACTCAAAGTTATTTAATACAAAGCAAACCAGTAAATTATTACGTATATGTTTAGTTTTAGCTATTTAAATATGAAATACATAAAGCATTTTTTGTTTTGGAGAAACGTGGTTTGTTTCATTCAACTCAATAATTTATTTATTTTTTGAGACAACTCAATAAATATTAGTAGAGGTGTGCATCGGTTGAAAATCAATATATTTATTACAATCCGCCAAACAATCCAATCCAATATGATTTTGTGTTTTAGAATTCAATTTAATCCGACTTTGTTTCAAAATCCAGTCCAATCCGATCCAATTTGACATTGGATTGGCTTGGTTCGAAACTAATGTCTTTTGTGTAAGAATTATTTAAGTTTTATGTTCGAAACTAAAGTCATTATATATTAAAGTTTAATTCATTAGTAAAATAAAAGAGAATTAAATTACTTTTTACTTATTTGGTTCTTTTATTATATGTAGCAATAATAAAGTGTAGTGCATCCTATATTCATAAGTGTATAATAATAACCAATTATATATGGACAAGTGTCATTTTAAATTGAGATTAGATTGGATCAGTTTGATATTGGTTTCACCAATATGATAACCAAACTGATCCAATGTTTAGTTGGTTTTCTAAAACGCAAACCAATCCAACCTAATAGCTTCACCGAATCCAATCAAATTTGGAATAGATTAGATTGGATTAGTCGGTTTAAACGAATTTGATTGAATTCTGCACACTCCTAAATATTAGTAACTCAATAAATAAAATAAGCATTTTTTGAGTTGCCGGGCCATATTCCTATTTATATCACTCTTTCTATATTAATAACAGGGTTGGGTTTATGGGCTTCGTCTATTTCAAATATTTTATGCACGTTTGTAGAGATTCCCAACTAGGACTTCGTCTATTTTTCTTATTTTTTGATAAGAATAATTTCACAATACAACTTTTTTTCATAAATTATAATTCTTTTTATAAAAATAATAAATCCACAACCACCATAAGAGAGTAAACCGACGTAGGGTTCGACAACCATGTAGATCGAACTTAAGACCTCTATAGTATGAGTATAAGGATCGGAGAATGTCGACGGATTACAAGGTCGTTGACTAGAGATTGGTTTATATAATGCATCAATCGAGTTTACTTAGTGATTAACAGGCTCGGTTAACCGGAGCAATATCGTTAGCTAGTGGTATATCCCCTACAACAAGAGTTGCAAAATTTTGGAGAGAGGACATGAATGATGAAACATATTATATTTTTAGGATCTGTTTGATAATAGTATGGAAAAAAATAAAAAATGTTGATTTTTTTGAAAAGTTAGAAAATAATTTGAGGCATGTAATGAGATGTCTTCTTACTTTTTTAACTTTTTCTATGGAATTTTTTTTTAGGCGTTGAGGAAGAAAAAAAAATAACAAAAAATAATGAGGGGTGATGGAAATTTACTCATAAAAATGACTGTGAGATGGAAAACATCTCATCACATGCATCAAATGAAACCTTATTAATCAAACTTGGGTTTTAGTGGATTTGCCTCAAGGATCTAAGTCTATCAGTAGCTAATGGGCATTAATCAAATCAGACTCGGGTTTTAGTGGTTACAAAGTTATTAGTCTCACCATGTCTATTTAGGCATGTCATTATAGCCAAGATGGGACTCAATAGAGCCATTTTACAAATAATCTGTCATGGATTTATTAAGTAGTTTTGGCCTAATATCCGTCCGTACTTAAGAGCCGACACCAAGAATTATACATGAAACGCGCGCATAAATATAGCATACTATGCCTTAATAGCATGCATTTACGAGCCATTTAGGGTAGCAAACCGTAGCCTAGCTAAGAACCATCAACCATGTCCAACCTACGGTTAACAAGTGTGTATCCACTTGAGTCCGTACAAGAGTGCATAGGAATGATGTGAAAACTATAATAGTGCAGATATATAAATTCACTTAATTAGCGGAAGAGAAGCATTTCTCTCTAGATGATCGATGAACACATACCTACAAGAGGTTTGTTCTCAACATTTTAAGGTTTGTTGGTCGTATTTGGCATTTAGCTATGATTAAGATTTTCAACGAAAAAATCCATGTATAAACAAGGTACAAACACTCAATAAAGAGGAAAACGTTTGCAATTGTAAAAAAAACTGCCAGAATAAAATATCGAAGATTTCATGGGATTTTCTTCTGTTGTGTATTGATCATTTGTAGTATAATAATTACACTGCAGAGGTTATAATTACAATAACAAACAACTAATACAAGCCCAAAAAAAAATTCTCAATTTGTAGACTTTTTCTCCAATCTATATATACCTTTTTTTTTCTTTACCAACTAAAGCTGATTGATTCAAAATGCAAGTTACTAGCCAAACCAGATGAACATATTGATGCCACATCTTGCCTCATCTTCTTTGGACCACTCACTAAAACCCCAATGCTTGATCCTTCACACTCCAATAGTATTTCTGCAAAACCAAAAAATTACCCAAAACGTCAGCATTGTATAGTTCTTTATCTTTTAATTGATTCTTCCTAAATTTGGTAAAGCTATGTTTACGACATAATAACTAGAGAGAAGGGGTGGTCCGTTAAATTTCACAAAATAAATAACGGAACTACAATACCAAAATGAGAAAAATATATTTGCTTACTCTTAAGATCTGGTCTTTCACCATAATGCACCTTAGTAGCTTCAACAAAAGACTCATGTGGAAGGCTTTCCAACTCTCTATCGGCATTATAGTACCACGAGGCAGGCCCTGGTGATGTCATTGGAGTTGGCGCGTTCATGTTCTGGACTTGCCTCATTTCTATCCCACTCTTCTTTTTGTTCCAAACAAAAGCTACACTCGCAGTTATGGCTATGGAAACGCATACAAATAAGATATTTAAGGCCGTTTTTGAAGACCATGAATATATCATATTAGTGTTGCGGTCAATTGGGTAGATGTAGAATTGGTTCACAAAGCCAACAAGTAGAAGGAAAATGAAGGAAGAGGAAATGAGTATAGCCCCGAGCCAGAGCCAGAGCCAGTTGTTTGAGCCTAAAACAGTGGATATTGGTGCATCTAGAGGGCTTGGTTTGAACCATATGGTGTGGTTGGGATCATCGTCTTTATCCGATGAGTTAATGTTTTTATCTTTAGTAATGTAGGCTTCAATTTGTAGTTTCAGGGTGGAAATGTCGTGGGTGGTGGTGGAGGCTGGGAAGAGGAGGTCTAGGAGAGTAAGATCTACGGATTTCTTGAAAGCTGTGACAAGGAGAACACGTGGGATCTTGGAGTTTGTGGTCATGGACAAAAAGAGGAGCTCGCGGATTATAGAGATGCATGGAGTAATGCCACTTCCTCCTGTCACCATCACAAGTACGTTGTGTCTGCAGTAGCGTGTCAAGTTTAGTCAAATTGTATCAAAGGTACATTCATTCATATATATACACGTTGTACTAGCTTAGCCTGCACACAAGATGTGTGTGTAACTGATATCAATTCGATTTGAAGAAAATATCTATTAATCCCTAATTAATTTATAGTATTCATTATTATGTTATATAAATGTATATACATACCTAAGAAAATGTTGTGAGGAAGAAGTAGGTCCATAGGGTCCTTCAAAGGAGACCTCAAGGTGGTCCACCATTGGTGAAGATGAGAGCTTTTGGTACAAAGTGTGGGACCAACTACCTTCATTATCATTTTCACTTTTGATCACAACACTTAGCTTCTCAGGCTCCATATTACTGCTGGAGGTAACTGTAAATGGATGCCATTGGACCTTTGATATTGCTGCCACTTTTATGAACACTGTGCTTGTTGGATTATAACTCACCCCTGCATTTATTATCAAATTATTTTATTAGTCATGCATAGTTGCATACAAATACTATTGTGATCAGAGATTATAAAATTGAATCTTTGTTTGAGACCATATTTTTAGATACTGTGAGACAGATCATTTGACGCAATATCTTAAAATTTTCTTTCAAAACTGTATCCTTAGAATCCAAAATGATATCTAACCTGGGGATTTAGAGAAGTTCAACTCGACAGCTTGGCAAGGCAAAACCCGGGCAGAAACCAAGCGAACCCTTTGCTGGGACTGTAAAAATCTGAGGTATCTATCGATCAAGAAAAGATAGAAGCCCGGGAGAGTGATGAAAGCATAGGAGAACCCAACGTGTAACAAGAAGAACACCGCAAACACAGGGTAGAGATAGCTGTGAGTGTAATAAAAGAGCTCGAACAAGTTTCTCCTTATGCGTGGGAAGGTGGTGGCCCACATAACTAGCCCAGCTACTAATGCCACTTCTCCTGCTATATTTGAGACCCCAACTTTGTCCCATTTCAACATCTGCTTAATTGATTTGCCACAAATATATTATTATTATTATTATCAAGTAAAAAAAGAAAAATATATGATTCGGTTATCAACATGAAAATTTTAAAGGACGCGGTCCCTTGCATTTGCAGTATCTTAACTGATAAAGTGTTAGTTTAGGCAAAATTAAATACTGATTAAATTGAATGAATCTCACTCCTACTGGAAAATGTTGGAAGAAAAAAAGGTTGGTGTTACATACATTTAAAATTTGATGTGTACGAGCCCAAAAAATGGTGTAGCACAAGCCGTGTGCAGTGAAGAGGGCCATGGCGGTATGTCCCAGCCAAATGTGATACTTGATGCTCGACTCCGAGGTGAGGCCAACTAGTTGCAACAACAAGGATCCTCTGTTCACCGGGAAGAATAGAAATGCTAAGCAAATGTTACCAACAAGGCCTAGCATTAGACCTGCACTGTCTAACTTCACTTCCCATCTGTCAAAAGAATCATTATATTATAATTTGGTAAGTAATTCGATTATTTTCAAGAATATCATGCGTTATATTTACATAGTATTCCTCATGTAACCGGTGAGGATGCTGTGTGGCCCTATATGTTATGTTAACACTGATTTCTTAATGATTTGGTAAAATTTGATTGGAATAAATAAAAAGTAAATGGAGAAAAGGGAAAAGGGAAAACTCTTACACTTTTTCTCTCATAGTTGATGCAGTTTGTTGGGTAATATTTGCAAACATGCTGTGCAAATAAGAAGAGAATGACCAAACCAAAAGTGCAATAAACATTATTAGAAACCATAACTCTGTCCAACTAACAATCCCTAGCGGCCCTCTCACTAGTGCCGGCCGCCTCAGTATGTCCCAAATAGAACCTTTTGCACTAGAAAAAGAAAAAAGAAAAAGGAAAGACCATTATAAATCTATATCCATATACGGCTTGGATTTGGTGCGGGCGTCCGTATGCATACCGGCCCTCTAACAAGGATTTTTCGACGCTTAGAACATCTCTCCATGTTTTGGCGACAAAAACTCATCGCTAAAGGATTAATCCATATACGGACGGTCCATACCAAAACCGGATATCCAAAGCAATTATTCTTCTTTAGTGATATCCAACGAAATAAAAAGAAAAAGAAAAAGAAAAATTACTATATACAAAGGGAAATATAAATTACCTTTCATGGTAGTGATGAACATCCTTCTTTTCAAGATGGAGATACAAACAAGCTAAAGCAGCAATTAATAGGATTGGAAATGTATAAATCAGAATATTTGTACCTGTGTATATAATTGAATTTAATTAGTACAAGATTTCAAACTAAAATGCGTTTCATTTTTTCAGTATGGCTAGATGCACTCTGCTGTAGTTCTTTAGCTCTTCAAAAGTTCCATCACAAGATATCAATACAAATCCTTTTGTACAATGTTTAAATTAAGTACATACTAACGTGTAAGTTGTAACACAATGGAACTTGGTAGAGTGGTTAAAAACCTGCTTCCATATGGAATAAGTCTAAGTTTGAGTTCTTCATTCCCTTAACTCTTTTACTCGAACAATAGATATATGTATGGAAAACAAAGAAAGTACTAACATATATCGCATTTAGCCCTATGTACTCTCATTGTAGACTCGATGCGTTTTTGACAATTGAGCAACTTACCACTGCACCAATTAAAGCTAATTTGTTAATATAAACGTTTAAATGTACAACTATTGACGTTTCTTTAATATTTTTATGAGACTGTAAAATAGAGTGAAATAACTTAAAAACTTTTAAAGAGTCATACTTTGCATGTTTTCAAGAACTATAATATAAGAAATTATAATGTTTAAAGGAAATTAAGGAGAAACCTAACCTTGTTGTCCAAAAAAGGAAGAATCAACGTTGGCATGGATGTTTGGTAACCAGTGTAAATAAAATGTATTTGTTGGCATCATTACCCATACCATCATGTACCCCATTACTATCATCATTATTAACACCTTTATCCCCACTTTTACACTTCTTTTCATTGCCATTTTATCCATCTCTCTCTCACTACAAATTAATCTCTCTCTCTCTATATATATATATTTATGTATCTCTCTCTCCTCCGATTTACAAAGAATGTACCCTTAAGACCCTTATATATAGAGAGAGAATGATATATATAGTTATATATTTATAAATGTATTGTATATGTTTAATTTAATACAAACACAATATGCATGTTCACATGTTATTACTTCACAACGTGCCCATAAAACCAAGTTTATAGGACCAGAGTTGTACATCTTTTTAACTTTCATGCATGAAAATTGTTATTTTCTATCTTTAATTTGAAACTAAAGTTGATGTCTATATATAACCAACCTCTTGTTATGAACCTTCCATCTTTTTAATTTATACTTTGACTCTACTTTGGTTTTTATGCAAAATTAACCTTATACCAAATTTTCAAATTTCTTCCGCTTTGTTTTAAACACAAAGATAATATTTAATTAGTATATTTAAAAAAGATAACTAGAATGTTAAATAAGACTGAGGCTGAGCAATCTTGAGACTGTGCAAGTTGGGCAATTACAAGGAGGGTCTAGAATCTAATTAAAGACTAGTCATACTAAAACTAAGGGCTCAAATTTTATCCTTCTACGTTTTGTTTATTTACAATGAAGGACTCAAATTCAAATAAAGAAATAAAAAGGCTTATAACCCATTTAATTGAAGAGGTGTAAATCTATTGTCAGCCATGTGAAACTAGCTGTATTTTTTATATCTATCTTTTTATTAATCTTTCAATAAAACTATTGCACTGCCCCACACACGGACAGTCCAACTTTTATAGTCTTATATATAATTACCAATTTTTTTTAAATAACATTTCTTTTCTCACTTCTTTGTTCTCTCTCTCTCTCTCTCTCTTCCCATAGTCCTATCTCTCATTATTACATTATTAATTTAATTAAAAATGGGGCAAAAGGTCTTATGTGATAAAAATTTTCATTTAAAAATTCAGTGAAAAATACTTTTTGAAAATAAAGGCCTATTTATTAATTGTGTTTTAAAATGAGGGGCTTTGACTCAAATTGTATTTTGTGCAAACTTAACTTTGCAATCCAAAAGGTTTAATGCAACTTTGTCTTGCATGATGTGTTTATATTTTTGAACATGTATATTTTTATGGTTTGACTCATAAATTCTAAAACAACGTCAAATAAACCAAATGCATAGTAATATTTTAGAAAACAAAGAGCGCAAATTTAACTTTGCATAAACCCGAAAAAATTATCATGTATATTTCATTGATAAATGAGTTTTAGAAAATGTAATTTTTTGAAATTATTTTAAAACCATGTCAATTAAACACTTATTTATAACAATATGCTACAAAAAATGTAACGCAAATAAGCCCTTAATTTACAAAAATATTATTCCGATTTCTTTTACATAAACAAATTTCTAACAAACACAATTTTTCTATACCACGTTAATTTAAACATAAACAATACAAAAGAGTTTCAATCAAGGTATATATATTTCAAACTAAAATATATATGTTAATATATTATTATTTGTTTATAATTTTCATAAATCGTCTATTGTATTTTTTTTTTGTCATATTGCAATTTTTTGTGGGCAATTCAATTTGTTGTGTTAACATTTTTTTTTAATCTTCAAAGAAAGTGATAAAAATTTTGATATAATTATTTACATGATTACGTAAAAAGGAACTTTATTTTGAATTTTTGAGCAGAACTTTCAAATCATAGGAACAGCCCTAGAGTGAGGGACATAAAATATAAACAAGAGAAATGATATTTAATGTTTGAGTTTTTGTATATTAAATATATAAAGGGGTCGTGGAATTGACTGTTGCATTGTTATTTTTGAATGGTAAGTTGGTAAACGTACATAGAGACTCGAGTGATTATTACTTTGGAATATTGTGTTTCTTGCTTTGACATAGTTTCAGCCATGCTCTAGATGCTTTAGAAAAGGCTTCCAAGAAGCGAGTAAAAAGGATTAAGAGCGAAAAAAAAAAATTGTTACTAAAAATGATGTCACTGTGTTGTAAAATAGTAGCACTAAATGCATTTTCTAAAAGTATTATCGTGGAAAATGAAAATCTTATGAAGAGTAAGAAAAAAAATTGCCAATAAAATATTAGAGCATCTACAGCGGAGAATGTAAAAATTAGGATAAATTTAGCATTTCTACACTTAACTTTCAAAGCAGTATACACCGGGTAGCGTAAGAAAATAATTATACGAAACAAGCTCATTCGTGTTGTTGATGTGCTAAAAAAAAACATAAATGGCTCTTACAAATGAAGCTCATTCGTATGAGCTTGGGATGCAATAAGTTATACAAATATGGTTCATTCGTATGACTTCATACAAGTGAGCCACATTTATATGATTTTTTTATTTTTATTTTTATACGAGTGAGTTGAATTCGTATGAACGATACGAGTAAATCATATTCGTATGACTAAAATTTAATGAGATAGTAAATTTATTCGCTCTCTACCCTACCTGTCAAAATTTTAACTTAAATTTCTCTCCGCTATGAAGGGGGTAGGGTAAATTTATGAATTTACCCTACCCGATGGGGACGCTCTTAGAGGCAAAAAAGTTAAATACTCCCCCAAGGTAATAAATAAAAAGAATTACCCTGTGTATATAAAGTATTAGCTATCATAAGAGAAATGTATTTTAGTGCCAAAATATCTATAAGGATATTTGCAATTATAAGCCACATTTACAGGGGATTAGTCTAACACAAATTCATCGTTAAAAACGGTGAAATTGTGTTACAAAACAATAGCAATGAAATTGTCGTCAGGAAATACGAGGTGTATTAAAAGAAATAAAATGATTTTGTTTTATTCCTTTTTGAATCTGTACCAGAATTTGTTGAAACCACGTTTGCTTAGAAACGGCTGCACATTTTCAAGGTATTTTACAATTTGGCCTACTATTTGTGTATACTGATTTTTCCAAAATACAAAACTGGGTAATTATATAGGCATCTGTATATGAAATTATGAATCAACTGGATTATACAGGTCATTTCGTTGCTCCTAAAAATAAAAATACACCGATTTTGTTTTAAAATTCTAAAATTGAACTCAAAACAACGTATTTGATAGATATTTTCAACTTCAACAAAGCTGATTGACTATTTGATTCAATTAGCCATACACACAGAAGGACTTGCGCTTCACGAGGCACTTAAGTAGGTCCTTCCTATCGCTGGACTAATCCCTGAGGATTAGAATATTGCATTTTTAAAACAACAAAACGTCCTCTTAGAAATTTAAAGCAAATTAAAGACAATGAGGGAAACATGACCTAAACCTCACTGATTTATGTATGTCACAACAAATAATGTTTCAACACTTTTGTATTACGTAAACATGAAAATATAACTAAGCTTCACTAGTTCTAAAGGTAACAACTATTATAAGAATTCTTCTGCAGGGAACTTATCTTTTGACAGATGAAGGGTCAGATTGCTTCAGCTTCTTTGTATCTCGGTTCTCTTCCTCCATAGCCTTTAATTTGTTCTTTATAGCAGCTATTTTAGCGCTTCGACTCATTTGACCCGAACTCCCACCAGCGGCAAGGGCTGATTTGCTTGCCTCACCAGGTGCTTTTGTGGAGGAGTTTTCGGTCATTTCTGCTAGATATTTCTCACTAGCAAGACGGACCACCATAGGCCGGCCGCAAACCAACTTCCCGTGCATCTTCTCCTTGGCCAATTTAGCTTCCTGCATACTCACTTTAATAGAAAACATCAGGAAATTGCCACAAGATAAGGGCCCTTTGGTTTGGGGTGAAATATTTTTCCCCTAGGTAAATACTAAATTGGTGAGAAGTATTAGTCCCTACTCCCTAATCCGGGCAAAGATTATGTTGGTATAAAATCACGAATAAATGCATTCACTATAAAATTAATATTTCAGTAAAAACTAGAATAGCCTGCACATCAGATACATGTATGATTCTTATACATCTAATTTGAAGCGAATAAATATTACAAAATGATTAGTGATCTAGCGGTTGGATGTATCATATGCGTTTAACTTTCTTAGTAGTGAGGGTTCAAATCCTAATGCAATCATACTTTTTATGAAGAAGAAGATCGAAGAAGATCACAGGGGTAAAACTGGAAATCAAAAGTATGACAGAGCCTCAAAAACGGTTGAAATATGTCCTACCTTTGTACAACATATAGATAGTGCACAAAATAAACTTAATAGTAAATAAGGGAAAATACTTCAGACCATATTACTTTTGACCCAAGTGAAATCCATTCGCACCGAACCCAACGGACCCCAAGAGATCAAAGATGCCGAACTTACCTCTTTGTTTCTAAACTGAACAAAAGCATAGCCACGTGGCGCTCCGCGTTTTGGTCCCCGAGTATGCCATAGAAAATCCTCAGATACAATCTCTCCAAACGGAGAAAACATCTTAATCAAAGAGGCTCTGAAGAAAGAACAAAATTTAATGAATCAGATGCAAGGATATAATTGGGCGTATAAAGTCGCAATAAAGGGGTCCGTGCTTACTCCGTTATTCTCAGATCAAGGTTGCCGATGTAAAGTCTACTTTCGCACTTCTCGTCCATAAAACTATTAGGGTCCTGCATATGGTGATTCAAACATCTCAGTTTAGGGTTTCTCATATTCCCTGCACATGATGCAATCATTGAACTTGCTTCTAGTAGCAAAATGGGTGTAGTCCTCCTTCACTATTAAATGCCAAAAAAAGAACAGTTTACTTCTCCCAACACATGGATAGCTTCCTTTGCAATTTGTCTTAAAGTCATAAGGACAGGCCTGCAATTTTTCAATGCAGGCCCATTATAAGGACAGGCCCCTTTTTTTGGCTGGTCCATTATACCCTACCAAACCTTTCTATTTCCTTCTCATTCATGAGTGACCGCCAGGCCTCACCGCCCAACGCCGGAGCTTCAGTAACAACCCAACCCACCCCGAACCCTCAATCATCTCTCTTCGGCAACTTCATTTACTTGCGTCCATATATATATACCTATGGACACAAATACATGAAGTTGCCAAAGAGAGATAATTGGGGGTTCGGGGTGGGTTGGGATGGGTGGGGTATATATACATAGATTTGCAAATGGGGTGGGGGAAGGGACTAGAGGGGTCAGCGAGGGAGGGGTGTATATTTGGAAAAAAAAAATAACAAAAAAACAATTGAAGGGTGCCCTTGAAACCCAATGTTAAACCCATTGCCTCTTTAAAATATCCTTGCAGCCGCTTAGAATATTTCTTTTTGCCAAAAAAGGCTTTAGATATTCACGAAATAGAAGTTACCATGGCAATGCTGAAGAATCTGTTAAAATGAGTCCCAGCCCACAAGCACTGAAAGATTCTGATGCTAGTGACCACGTTGTTGGCACCTGCATTCGGAAAAAAAATTGTAAGGTCCATGCTTTTGTTTAATGACCTAAAATTACGCTCAAAAAGTTCTTACATCTCTTTCAACCACAAAGCAAGGTGACAACTAAGCTATGAATGGTCAAGGAAATTTAAGCTTTGTTGAAACTATTAAGTTCAAAAGTTATATCTTGATATGCATCCAACGAAACTAAGAAATGTGCATTACAGAATGTTTACAAATCTTTCTAAACTTGGGTTCTTATTAATATATCACATATGCTTATCACTATCCATTCAAAGTCCTGCCATCATTCCAACGCCTAACCTCTTGAACTAGAGAAGCCTTTGTGCCTGCCACTCAATTTTGTGAACTTAGGGAATGGCCACACCTCCTCTTTTTCCCTCCCTAAAGGTAGCTTACCCCCAACCCACAAGATGACGAGAGCAGGAAGCCCTACTTCATTAACCATTACAACACAATTCCTGAAGAGTAAGCACCATTACTTCAGGTTCATGGTGCTGAAAATTGTATATACAAGCAAGGGCTAATGGGCTAGATGGGGTAAACGACAATGTAACGTCAATTTTAAAACTAGGCACCTACCCTATTCAGATATTAGACTTGGGTACAATTGCTGTCCAGATCCATAAAAAACTAACGGACACAAGCACTTCACGTGACTTTGGACTGTGGGGAAAAAACTAAAAAAAGAAACTAAGGAACAAACAAAGAAAGAGGAAAAGCATAGTATAACCTTGAGAGAGAGAGAGATGGCTGGTCGTCCCCCTTCCCTCCCACCCCCCTTTTTCCCCCAGAACAAAAACTACCACCACGACCTCTGTAACCACCACTATCAGTCCACCACCACCTTTTCCCCAACCCCGCACAGACACAACCTTTTTTCAAAACCCGCCAGTCCACCATATGACCATATGTATATATATATGTAAAAATATATAAATCAAGTTCTATCCGCAAAAATGGAGAGGTTGCTTCAACTTTATGCTTCTTTTCATTACCCTTTTCTTGGAAAGCCTCAAGAAACCCTACCTTATCCATATAGAACTCTTTGCGGCATCACCAGGGTCGTCAATTCTTAAAGTTTACAATACCAAAATAGGCCTCCCACAAGTTTTCTCTTCCATTGTGGGATTGGTTTCATTAAGCAAGTCTATATCCATATATATATATATTTATAGAAACACATTTAGATCTAAATGTACATATATGTTATTGCCACCATGGATCTATATATATGTATATACCACACACGCCCACAGGAGGGAGAGGGAGAGAGGTGGGTTGCCAGTGTTTGGGGCAGTGGGAGGCTGGGAGCTACCAGGGGAACAATGGGTTGAGTTTTTTTTTTTCTTTTTTTTTTGTTGTTGTTGTTTGGCGGGGGTGGGGGGGTGTATTTCAGCTTTTTCTTTTCTTTTCGCTTTAACTTCTGTTTTTTTTTTAACATGAATTTAAAATTTGAAGGCTTGCACTATGTAGCTTTGCAGCTGACTCACAGCAGACAGATACAGATGCTATTAAATTGAGTCCTCGCAAAAGGTGGATACTGTGAGGCACAAACACAGCAAGTGTATCTGCCGAGGATTGCATCCTTTACGAATTAGCTGTGAATATTTCAAAATATACACTATCAATATTAATTACCGCAAGAAAATTATCTCCCATAGTGAAATGTCTAGAAGCAAAAGTCATATTCGCCACTACAAGTAACAATTAGTTGCGAAATGTTTACAAGCACATAAATTCGGCAATAAAAGGATGCAATTATGTTACCAAAATGTTGAACAAATGCTTTTTGCCCCCCAGAGTATGGTTAAGATGAATCTTTAATGGCAATATGGTAGCGGAAAAAAAAATCAACTCTAAAAAGCCGAAAACTTTTGCTACAAAACCCTATTTAGTATTTAGTGCAGTACGAATTACATATATCTTCAACCGACCAGATTCTAAAAGCCCTATCTCCCTTATTATACAGATTACTTCATTCGATCCTGATTGAATGGATGATAATATACTTTTAGATTAATAGGCAAAAACTGTGATGAAACCCTAGAATTTCATGTGTGATGCGGTAACATATGTTGTACATCAGATTACATAGCAAATCGATTTAGCAGCGGCAGATATATACGAGTACATAGAGAGAGTACCTGATTCGCAGCCGGAGGTCGAGCGTGAAAAGTAAGGAAGTCAGTGACGAGTGTATAGTCGGTGGAAGAATGAGAAACGAGAGAGGACTTCCAAAGAAATTTTGACATTGTCGAAGTGAACCTTTGTATTAAACCAAGTTTTTCGCACATTCGTAATGTGTGCGTAATTGTTTAAAGATAAATAATTATAAAATTAATACGTAGTTTTGAGGCAATTAGGTATAAGGACTCATTATAATAATATAATTATAAAGGACATTTAGAAATTAGCTATGTAAATTAAGGACACTATATAAAAAAGACATCAATGCTCCTTCCTTATAATATCGTCTCATTATAACACTAACAGCAACCAGAAGGTGCTAAATACATTTAGCATCTCCTGCACAGCAACCAAAGGGTGCTAAATGCATTTAGCACTACAACCAAAAGATACCAGAAGGTGCTAAATGCGTTTAGCACCCTCTGGACAGCAACCAGAGGGTGCTAAATGCGTTTAGCACCCCCTGCACAGCAACCAGAAAAGATATCAGAAGGTGCTAAATGCATTTAGCACCCTCTGGACAGCAACCAGAGGGTGCTAAATGTGTTTAGCACCCCCTGGACAGCAACCAGAGGGTGCTAAATGCATTTAGCACCACAACCAGAAGGTGCTAAATGCATTTAGCACCCGCTAGATAGCAACAATAAGGTGCTAAATGCATTTAGCGCCACAACCAAAAGGTACTAAATGCATTTAGCACCTTATTGTTGCTATTTAGCGGGTGCTAAATGCATTTAGCACCTTCTGGTTGTGGTGCTAAATGCATTTAGCACCCCCTAGAGAGCAATGTTGTGGTGCTAAATGCATTTAGCACCCTTTGGACAGCAACCAGAAGGTGCTAAATACATCTCATGCAAAGATATTCTCAAAATTTGATCTCAAAGCAGGTTTTTGGCAAATTGGTATTGAACCAAGTGAACGACACAAGACGGCATTTTGTATTCCTGGTTACCATTACCAGTGGACTGTCATGCCTTTCGGCCTCAAAAATGCTCCGTCAGTCTTTCAGAGAACAATGGCAAATATTTTCCAGCCTCTCATGGCTAATGCTCTTATCTACATCGATGATATACTTCTATATTCTATGGACATGGCATCTCATCTAAACCTCTTATCTCATTTCTATCAGCTAGTCCTAGAAAATGGAATTATGCTATCCCAGAAGAAAATGATCATTGCAGCTACAGAAATTGATTTCCTTGGAATGAAAATTTCTAATGGTCAAATTCAGTTGCAGCCTCATATTGCAAAAGACCTCCTCAAATTCCCAGATAAACTTACCTACGTTACCCAGATTCAGCAATTCCTTGGCCTTGTAAATTACATGTCACAATTCATTCCCCATCTCTCCAAATACACAGGTCCTTTGGCTGAACTTCTCAAAAAAAAACCTTCCCCCTGGTCTCAAATTCATTCTGAGTGTGTCCAGAAGCTTAAGAAATTGACTCAATATCTTCCTCCTTTACAAATTCCATCCACCGGCAATAGAATCCTACAAACATATGCTAGTGATCTCTATTGGGCAGCAATTCTCTTTGAAGAAATTGATGGAAAAAGAAGCGTATGCGGTTATAAGTCAGGAAAATTCAAGCAATCAGAAAGCCATTACCACTCCACTTTCAAGAAAATTCTTGCTATTCGCAGAGGAATTGAAAAGTTTCAGTTCCATCTCATTGGTCATCATTTCACCATTGAGACAGATATGAAATCTTTTCCAGCCATGTTACAGTTTAAGCAAAAACAAATCCCCAATCCTCAGTTGCTATGATGGTATGAATGGTTTTCCCAATGGTCTTTCACAGCTAAGCATATCCCAGGAAAGCAGAATGTAATCGCAGATTATTACTCCCGAACCCAACCAAACCAATTGTCCCACATCGATTCTCCCAAAGAAACCACTACCTGTAAACCCTATAAATACCAACCCTTACAACCCCAAACCCCACAGATTCTTCCTTGCATCTTCTCTATAGAAGAAATCCCTCACCCAGAAATCCTCTCCCGAATGGACCCTAAGCATCAAGCCAGCTCTTCCAGCTCTTCTAAGCCCGAACCACTTTCTCACCCATTCCAGTTCTCAGATTTTCAACCCCTCCTTGAACCTTTGGAAGCAATCCCATATCTCCCCAGTGATATCCAGGATATGATTTTCCTCTAACTTGCTCTGATCTTTTGTTGACACAGAAGGCTTCACATGCCCATTGAGAAGTTGTTTCTTCAATAAGCTTTTGCTTCAACAAAGTATTCAATTCTTCTATTGCCAAAGAGAGATGTTCAGGATTCATTCCTGAATGAGAGGCTTTGGTGGGATTGACATCTTCGTTTAACTTGAAAGGAAGTTTTACGAAGTATTTGGGATTTTGCCAAAGGGGTTTGGAACATTTTTGCAGGAATTCAGTATGGGATTCTGCATATGAGGATTTGATGATTTGGCTGGTGAGAGTTTCAATAGAAGAGGGACTGGGGAGGGATTCAATGATTGGGATTGGGGCTTGGATATGATTAGCTTCTTTTGGGTTAATCCATGGTAACATGAATTTTTTGAATCGAAGTCCATCATCATCAAAATTCACTCTTGAAATTTGACGTATGATATCGAAGCCAATAAGAATATCTTTGCGAGGGAGTGCACTACCATAAACTTTATGTCGGATAATCTTTCCAGGGAATATCTGCAGTTGGATTGATTTGGAAATGATATCGACAGTAAGGTATTCTCCATTTGCAACTTGAAATGCCAAAGAAGCACATTTTTTCCAATAAGAGGATGGTAACTTTGCTGGGTTCATAAAGGATTTGGTTAAGCCGGTATCAAAAAATGCTACCAGGGGAACTGGTTTGGCATAAGGTTTACGAATTAGCGAAATTTTCGCATATGGTGATGGCTGAGGGTTGAGAGACATACATTCCTCAAGAGAATAAACCATGGGGAGGTTTGAACAAGTGGAGGAAGAGGATGAGTCTGTAAAGGAGTTTGTTTCGGAATCAGAATCAGATACAGTTTCCTTATCAGAATAATGAATCTGCATGATAGTTTCTGGGGATGCTTCATCTTGAGCCGAGAGTACAGATTCAATGTCAGATTCCTGGATATCTGGATGGTGTTGTAGGAGAAGGGCCATGAAGGCTTCTTTCTTCTTTGCATTTGGACAGTTTTTTGCAAAGTGACCTTTCTTATGACAAATGAAACAACCATCGCTGCGCTTTTTCCTGAAATTTCTGCGCTTAACAAACTTCCAAGGTTTTTTCTTGAATCTCTTGTGCTTGGATCGTTGCTTCCGAGGCTTATCATCATCATAGGACTTATGCGTTGAGCGCTTGCCTTTTTTATGCTTTCGCTTATGCTTCCCTTTCCTGTGAGATCTGCAATCGCATTGCTTATCAGTTTTGCACTTGATTTTCATCCAATCTTTGTTACAAGAGTCATGAATCTTGTTAGCATTTTTCTGGATGTTAACCATAAGGGTTTGCTGGCTGCACATTCTTTCAATGGAATCTACAAAGAGTTCGTAGATATCTGCAAGAGTGAGATCTTTGATTTCTTGCTTCTGGATTTTCATAATCTTCTTTGCTTCAACGACGAGGGGATCAGGGAAAGAATGAAACACTATTTGCTTGAGATTCACATCATCAATGCCGCCAAGGACATAAAACCGCTGGGAAATTCGGTCATAGTGCTTTTCTAAATCTTTGAGATCTAAAGAACAGCACTTCATGCTTAGCAATTCTTCTCGCATGATATCAAGATGACGTGATGCTTTTCCGACAAATTCAATATAGATGAGACCAAGAAATTCATCTATAGACTTTTGTTGTTGGAGAGTCTTCTGCCTGTATTCGCCAAAAGAGTTATACCAATCTTTCAGTCTGCCTGTTAATCTTGCAAGAAATCTGAGAAAGACTTCTAGCTGAGAGTAATGTTGGAGGTCAGTTTGAATCCACGTAGTGAACGTGTGAAATCGAGTTCGCCATTCTTTTGGAGGGATATCATCAATGGTAAACTGTTGGTATTTTTCACCAGGTGGGATCTTGGGCAATACATAATCAAGGTCTGAAGAGTCATCGGAAGAGGGATCTTCAACAATCGGTTCGGGGGTATTATCCTGTGGAGGAGGAGGTGGAGGGGGTGGTGGCTGTTGTTATTGACGGTTGACTGGGTCTGCCATAAAGACTTCTTCAAAATTAGCAAACAAATCAGGTTTGGTTGCTTTGACTGGATTTCGATCTGACGTTGCAAGAGTTTTTAAAAACGATGCAATTTGGTTTTCAGGCATACTTTCGTTATTATGAACAAACAACATATCCATCTGTTTGGTGGATGCACCACTGATGGGATCATCAGTATAGTCTGGCTGATAGGCTGACGGGTTGGATGATGCACTGGTTTTTTGGGAATAAGTGCTGGTAGGTTTATTGAACGAGGGGGTTGGTGGAACTGGATTTGAATATTGGAGAGGTTTAAGGGAAGACTGGGTTGGTTGATGATAAGTGTCTATATACATATCATCAAAGTCTGGGTTTCTGGGTGAAACACGAGGAGGAGTTGGTTTGGATTTAGGTACATAGGTATAACGGGATTTTGGTTTTGGAGAACGAGGTGTTTGGGTTGGGTTTGGCCAATGGGGAAGATGTCGTTTAGGAACATCTTTCCATAAGTCAGTGTTGGACATGCCTGTTGTAGGAGATGAATTTGTAAGGCCTGGAAAGGTAGGTGGAAGAGATTGGGCTTTTTGGAGATAATCGAGCTGAGCCTGAAGAGATTTTTGTTCTTGCTTCATGACAGAAAATTGAGCATTAATAGCTGAGAAATCAGTAACCGTGTTGCAAAGATGCTTCATGCGGTCATCAATTTGTTTCAACTTTCCACGTATCTCTTGGATTGATGCTTCAATGGTATCCAATTTTGAAATTTGTTTGCTCATAGACTTGGTACTTCGAGCAATTTGAGAGATCATGGAGTTCTGAACAAGAGCATTCTCTGCTTGCCAGTTTAATGCTGCTTCAGCTGCTGACACCTTTTTTCGTTCACCATGGAGAGGGTTTTTTACCTTCCACATGTGGGAAGTGTTTTGGGATTGATTATCAAAGTCTTCTGGAGGTGGGAAATGATCTTGTTCTTCCATCAAAAAACAAGAAATAGGTTCAGGTGTGAAATTTTTGGGCTGAAAAGGAGACGGGCTTTTTAGGGCTTGTAAGGCTTGTTGGGCATATGGTGGTAAAGCTTGTGGCTTCGGAGGAGATGTCTTATAAGGCTTTGGAGGAGGAGTGCATGAAGGGGGAGATGAAGTAACCTTTGGTGGTTGTGGCTTAGGGGAATCGCCATAAGTCACATAAAAGTCATACTTGCCAGAGGGTTCACCAAGTAAATCAACTGTGGGATCGCCATTTTCATAATGTTCTTGCAGTTGTTCGTGTGACGAGAGAGTCCTTCCTTCGCTGAGTTTTTTCTTTCGCCTATACCGTTTCAATTCAGCTGGGTCAAGCTGATCTTCATAAAAAGCTTCTTGACATTCTGTACAATGACATTCATCATACCAGATATGTCCTTTGGAGTCTTTGGGTTCATAAACCGGAATTCCTTCAGAAGTGAAACACAAAATCTTCATGGGAAGATTCTTAAATTCGGGATCACCGGGATGACGCTTAAGTGGTTCCATCATATTGATCTATGTAACAAAAGGATTTTGTTGTGGCGAGGAATTTCGATTGTAGGCCACTTCAATTTGACGGTTGGCTCGCTTGATATAAACCGGATCTGTGGTTTGTACCGATTCATTGTTTGCCTGCTCATGTAAGATTTCATAAGAAGTTACCCATTTTTCTGGTAACAAGCGAATGAGTTCTTCACGAGGTAACTGCTTTGGGATGAAGCTTGCCGTTGGTGCTGCGTTTGAATCAATTGTCAGCATTAGTGCTTCTGCAGTGTCTGAGCCTGGGATACAGAGATCATATGAATGATTCTGTAGACGTGTGAGCATTTGATGATGGATTGTTGCCGCCGCTGTTTCTTCAATCATGGAAACACCACTGATTTGAACTTGAATCTTCAATGCTGTCGCCAAGTGCTTGTCTGCAACAGGGATGTTAAAATTGGGGTAGAGAGTGAAAAATACTGTACCAGCATTTAAAGTTGCCTGGACAGTACCGAGAACTGCTTGGGAATAGGTCTTTAACCGATAGTCTATCAAAGCAATGTTGATAACAACCGGGAGGCCTTTTCGTCCATGAAAAGTAACTGCAAACCGGATTGCTCCAAAGTGCAGATGAGTGTAACCCTGAGTAAGGGCCATTCGTTGGAAATCTGGGGGGAGAGGAACTGGAAAGAATCGTTCTTCTGGACCAGATGGTACAATCAGGGAATCGAACTTGCTTGCTTGCACATATTCCTTAATTGGGAGTGTCGAGGATTTACTGGAGATGAGCTTTCGAACTTGCCGAGTCCATGAAACAGGAGTTGGTTTAGCAAAAACATTATAGGGATTCGCAGTGGGCAAATCCGTTTGTGGAATAACTATTGATGGAGTATGGATAATTTCATAAAGCGATTCTATATTACAAGAAGAAAATCTGGAAGACGAAGAAGAAGAAGACAAACTATTAGACCTACTTAATTTTGGGGAAGTATTTTTTGAAAACATTTTTGAAAATGATAAGTTCTTCACTAATTTCGCAAATAGTCAAATTAGAAATAACAGCTTCTTCTGATAAAATATTTGCCACGATGTTAAATAAGACAACCTTAAGAAATAAGAGAGAGATTTTATGTATATCAGACCACTTCTGCGAGTTATCGAGCTAAACACGGCATACTTTGCCTTCAACGCTCTTTCCTCAAGCACCCTGTCTGAGACACTACAAAATATCTTCTCTTTTCTTAAGAACTATACTCGGTTTCTGAGTAGAAGCACTTTAGATTTCTGATACGAGAGATCCACTTAACAAAATCTGAGTTTTCTGATGTGAGAGATCCATATACATGGCAGTCACAAAGCATACTAATCACATATTTGCTAATTATATGGCAGTCGTAGAGCATACTTTCGCAAGTATTAATCCCATACTAGACATAGTATAATTATCAAACATGTTCAGAAATATTTCATAATCAGAAGCTGGAAAGTCTATTTAGAATATTTGATCCATTAGATCAGAACTTAAAAGAGATTTTACGCTGAAAACATAACTACTGGCTCTGATACCATGGGGGGGAGTACAGATATCCGTAGTTAAGGACTACGCGATACCGCAAAACTATCTATATTATAAAACAAGGATTTTTTGCAATAAAATAATAATCTATATTATAAAACAAGGATTTTTTGCAATAAAATAATAAATCAATCCAACATCTCATATTAATTTGTAATAGTGTTAACACTTTTAGACCATTGGATCATTTTTATACCTCATAATAAGATGTCAAATCAACTTAACATTTACTCACACACTAAACATATACACAAATATAACTTTTACATCTCTCTACTTTTCTACAACATTTCTCTCTCATCAAATTTTTAAAAAACTTTTAAATGCCATAACTTTAAATTTACAAATTCAACTTTAATAAAATTTATATATTTGAAATATGTTCATCAACACCTACAAAACAAGATCCATTGTGATAATTAAATTATGTATAAAAAAATTCAAGAAAAAGTTATTGAACTATTTCTAACTCATTAGTTATTGAAAACAAAATTATGCATATAAAACTTATAAAAGATTTCTAACTCATTAGTTATTGAAAATATATATTTTCTCTCATCAAATTTTAAATTATTTTCAAATGCTATAACTTTAAAATAAGTGTCCAACCTACCTCGAATATGGGGTGAAATTTTTTTATATTAGTGTCCAACTTACTTCAAATATAATATTTTTTTCTTTTAAATATACTAATAATACCATAACAATATAAAAGTACCTCGAATATGGGGTGAAATTTTTTTATATTAGTGTCCAACTTACTTCAAATATAATATTTTTTCTTTTAAATATACTAATAATACCATTACAATATAAAAGGATCAAAGCAATTTTAGGGCGATAATTTTTTATATTACAATTCGATCTGCCTCAAATATAATATTTTTTTCTCTTTTAAATATACTAATAACATCATTACATTATAAAACGGTCGATGCGATTTCAGGTCTAATTGGACAAGTAAAACACATCTCGAGTGAGGATGGATATGTTTCGTTTTTGTGATACCTTAATTATCTGTTTTCATTCCTAAGTAATATACAATCATACACATCTTCGATCCTCACATTTTTCACGTAATTATGTTTTATATAATTATTATTTTTTATTCTTTTTATCGTGCCAGACGGCACGGGTATACCCTAGTATATATATAAGACTAATATTTACTATCAAATGTTTACTATTAAATTTCATAATTTAAAAACCAAAGCATAAATAAAGCTAAAGGTGGATTCACATAATACATATAAAATAAAATAGGCATTTGCAATTCATTTGGAAGAGAAAGAGGGAATTACAGAGAAGTACACGACTTCCACACCAAGCTACAATAGCTTCTCAAACTCCAACTCTGCTTAAGACTGAACTAGATGCTCACTATAAATAGCTGAGCTGAGACGCTTACAACCATACAGCTGGAAATGATGAATAATTACAATTTTGAAAAAGGAAGATTCCTTCTCAATTATACAAACACGACAAATAACTTTAAAAAAGCAAAAGTTAAAATTAGACAAGATGGCCGACAAACAGGGACATAAAGCTGGCCAATAAAAGAAAATAGACATAAAGCTAGATGCTTTGTCATGATGCGAGTTATACGAGTCTAATCGGTGCCGACACTGAGTCAAGAACGAGCGGATGGCCTAGTCTGTTTCATTGCCGCTGTAATCTGGAGTGTACGGAGCTTCTGAAGAGTGGTTGTGGTTCTAGTGATCATCATCAGGGTTATGCCATAAGGGTTCATATTCTTCATCATCAGCATCATAGTCAGAGATATGATCAGGGATTTCATGTTTAGGGATGAAGTGTTCTTCCCATCCTTCTGCTTCATGCGCTGCTGCTGCTAAATCTGCTGCTTCTTGAACTTCTTCGAGATCAGGTTCACCTTCTTCTGTCGAGTCTGAACTCATATCAACAAACGCGATCGTTTCTGAGCTTTGTTCACCTTCTTCCCAAAAGTGCTTTGTTGCATAGGTGTACAAACATTCAAAGAGGGGAGCACAAGAAACATCATTCATGTCTGGGGTAATCCACGGATCATTTCCAAATTAAATGGAATTTGGGATTGATTCATAGTCTACCTTATTGAGCACACACACGTTCTGTAAGAATTCTACGTACGCTTGATTCTCAGGTTCTTTGATTGATTTTGCTAAGTTGCGTGGGAACCATTTTGTGATTTGAGCATTTTCTCCTTCTGGGTAAGGATTTTTCAGAGGTTTGTTGAACTGGATCAAACAATACCTGTTGGGATGAACTTGGAGTAAATCCAACCATTGCTGAGGAGATTTGAACCATTTGAGAAACGTGAGCAGATTGTACGTTCCACTTGCAGTAGGATTGTACAATTCATTGTAGAAACCTTGAATATTTGGGTCTGCTTGGGTGATACGGAGGTATTGGAGAAGTACTGGAGCATCAAAAACAATACCGATTGTATAGGCTCTGGTAAGATACCAGAGAAACACAAGGGCTTGTATGGGAACTCTACAAGGGCGGTGAATATGGAAGACTGAGAGAAATGGATAGGCTGGGTGGAGACAAAGACCACGGAAAACAAGACCGTAGTTCATGAGAACAATTTCAAGAAACTTTATGACGAGTTCCTTGTCACTGAGTTTAATCCATTTGAGGAAAATCATATCCTGGATATCACTAGGGAGATATGGGATTGCTTAGCACCTTCTGGTTGTGGTGCTTAATGTATTTAGCATCATCTGGACAGTAACCAAAGAGTGCTACATGCATTTAGCACCATCTAAACAACAACCAGAAGGTGCTAAATGCATTTAGCACCTTCTGAACAACAACCATAAGATAACATCACTTGAACAACAAATCAGAAGGTGCTAAAATAATTTTAGAACCATTACAAAATAGAGAACAACAAAATTGATGAGATCAACATCCACTCAATTTATTTATATGTATATATATATGGATCGACGTAGGGTTCGTAAAAAAATAAAAAAAAGAGTTACAATCATTTTTTTTTCAAATCCCGCTGGGCTGTCAAAATTGATCGATTTCGATAGCAAAACGACTTCTGATCGTCTTAATTTTTTGCGCAATAATAGTAACTTTGTCTTCCGAATAATATATCCAAAAATCAGCCAAATCCAACGGTTCGATCAAAAGTTATATATGTTTTACTATTGTAGATCTAGAAAAGAAGAAGAAGAAGAAGATGATGATGATGATGATGATGATGATGATGACGATGATCCTCTCGGAGATACGATCGGAGAGTAAAGTAGTGGTGGTGGTGAGACTTCTCTTTTCTCTTATTTTTTGTTTTCTCTCTCTAAACTATGTGTATGTAAGAGAGAATAATATGTCTTTTGTATAATTAGAATAAATGATATAGTAGGGTAGTTTTGTCCATCAACATTTATCATTTTCCTTAAAATAAATTAATATTATGAAAAGTGTCCTTATTGTAAAACCAAATTATGAAATTAGTACTACTTCCCTTTATTAAACATGAATCCGTCCTTAGAGTTACAACACATTACGAAGCGAGACCTTATTACCCATTATCTCTGTAGTTTTTTGCTTTATAAAATTAGGGTAATTTTGTTTTCACTCACAAAATTATTCTTTTCACTGCAACTAATTTTTAAAATTTGACAGATAAACGTAAATTTTACTAATCAAATAATTCTTTATCTAATTTTTTAATTATCTCCATTCACCCACTTCTTTGAACTTCTCTTAAACACTGATTTTTTGGGATTGATCATCTTTTTTTATTTTTTCAAGAACTATGAACAATTAAATCACCTTTCTAAAATTAATTTCACCTTTAAAACTCACAATCCTACAACTTTCTGTTTTTGATAAGTAAATTAGGGTGAAAAAATGGAGTAATGGATAAAATTGAGTCTAGTCAAAAATTGGAAGCCATGGCTTTTCAAGCGTAGATTGTCCTTAGTTTTAAAACTTTGACAATATAGGCTATATACATATATATATATATATATATATGCCTGTGTATCTAGCTAAAAATTGAAAGCCATGGCTTTTCAAATAAAGATTGCCCTGAGTTTTAAAACTCTAACAGTGTATATTATATACATATATAGATATATATATTTATATATCTGTGTGTCCCTATTTCTTTGTGTACCCTATTTTGATTGTATTAACTTCTACAAATTAATCTAATCAAATTAATTTACTCATTGTAAATGAAATTATGCATTCTACATCACACCATAGATTGGGTTTAGAGGTGAAAATCCGATGTTGATATTTCATTATATTAGCCGTCATGTTTTGGAGTAGAGAGTTTGCCGGATTGTAGTTACGGGTCCACATTTCGTTTATACTACGAAGACAGTTCAAAGTCTGGCCGACACCAATGATGCAAAACTAGAGAGATATATTAATGGGGAGAGAAAGAAAGTCTTGTTTAGCAATTGAGAAATAAATGGAGTGAGTTTACGGTATTTGAAAAAAATTGATGGGGGTGAGTTTCAAGTATTTTTAATTGGGGTGAGAAGAATGATTTCGTGGGTGTATTTAAGAACACCCTAAAAATAATATGTAGTTTTTTGGTTAAAAGTGAAAGTATTTTCTAACTATTAGTGAGGGTTGAATCCCATTATTTATATTAGTGGAATTTTATTTTTATCCATGTGTTGTTATTGCCAATTGTTAGAATCAACAAATTTTTGATTAAAAAAGTTACATGTTTGAAACTCATAAATATGGTATTTGAATTTAATAAAATAGTTTATCTACCTTTTATGGGTAGTTGTTGATATGTCTATCTCTTATATGAAAAGTTGTTGATGGTGCATATGATATGGTTCATAGTGGTTCGTGTGTTGGTAAAGCAGAAAGAAATTGAAACTGCCTTCTCAGTTGGGAGACTCTTACGAGAGTGACACGAAGTAAAACTTGCTTATTCATCTCTTTGATCGATGAATTATATAGTTTATAGTATACTCCATGTAATTATTTTTTGTATGAATGATTAATCAAAAAGTGGATCGGACAAGACGGTGTTTTATATTTACCTATATTTAAATTTTATAATTGTTAATTAGATGCGGCCATGTGAAAATGGTTTCAACTTTTTAACCAATAAGATCAGAGGGTAATAGTTGTTCGATTAGTTTTATATTAATTTTAATTGGGATCATACATGTAGATTATTAATATGTGTTATTATTTATAAGTTTAAACTTAAGTAATCTAATTAAGCTTTAAGTTAGTTTAAAGATATGTTTGTTATGTAATTAATGCGTAGTTACTATTATATAATTTCTATTTCTATGAAGAACATAAATGAAATTAATAAAAGTTGGCAATTGCCAAAGGAAGAATATAAATAAACGGGTAATGGTCCCCAATTCTCCTTATGCATATTTGTTAGAAAATGGGTATTAGAAAACACATTTTCTACCATTTTGAGGGCAAAATTGTAATAAGACTTTGCACTCGGTTGTGAAAGTTCTTAATATATTTGTGTTCTCCTACGTGAGTACATCGAAATTGTGTAGTTATATGCTCAAAATGGTTAAGTGGTGAATGAGAAATTGTTACCCAAAGTGAACAAGTTGAAGTTGGAAAATGTAATGAAAGTGGGTAGTCCCACATAGGAAAGATGGAAAAAATTATATGGGCTTATAACTAAGCTCATAGGAATGCCTTATTGAATGATTCAAGATAAGAGGTTCTCTCTCGCGCACACAGGCGCTGGGGGGTGCAAATCACGGACCGAAATAAGCCTAAAACCATTGCGGACACGAATGCCGGACCGAAAAGCGAGCCTTGCGCGGGCTAAGTTTTGCACCCGAAAATTTAATTTTTTCCAATTTGAATTTTAAACTCATGCATTTATCCCAATTAATTTGTCACTTAAATTATCAGCTTTGAGAAACGGATTTGAATTAATGACCATGTTAATGGTCATTATTCTCTCCAATTTGAATTAAAAAGGAGATCATGGCTCTTCCTCATACACACACAATCAAATTCTCGAAATCTCTACACACACTCGATTTTTTTTTCCTTCTCCTCTCTAGACAGTAGGTTCCTATATCCAGTGGTAAGTTCAAGAATTTTTCAGTTCGATCAGTGTGCTTACGTGCTAAAGTACAACTGAATCATCGTTTTATCCTAGGAAACAGGCGTCGTTAAGCAGTACCTAAGCATAACCCGAGACGCGACGTAACTGTTTTAAGGAGACTGTGGTTATCACAGGACTCGATGTCGGATTATATCAGTTTTTATATTTAAAATTGCACAAATTTTCAAACAATATGTTCTCTAGATCATCTCTTCGAAGAATTATATGAGTGTCTAAGGAAAGAATTGAAAGACCATTGCAGTCAACCAATCTTCCGTCAGTCACATTCTCCAATGAATTCAGGTACATTCAGTCTTAGTTTACTTTTAGTCTTGACATAGATTATATATATGCGTATGAACTTTGGGCTTGTTTGTTTATATACATAGATTTATGTGAATATGGCCCCAAAAATTTTGGGTTCTAACAAGTTGTGACCTTAATTTAAACGGGGTCAATAAATTTGGACTTAAAAAAACGCATCTCACGTCTCAATCATCTCTTTTATCTATGAAAGTGCCAATGGATGATACATAATTCTCTAATGGGTTGTCTATTATATTGTGGCTATGACATAGCCAAATACTCATTTTTGTGTTGTTTATAGTCTCTCATAAATAGTGTAAATATGATGTAGTAGTAAAAAAAGGGGATTCACAACTATCTATGCTCTCTCTTATAAGAAGATATATATATATATATATATATATAAGGAACCATTAAAAATGCTATTCTTTAAAAGGTGTTTATAAATACAAAAATAATGTGAATTAGAGGTACACAATGTATAAAAATGCTTAACACGTGATAAATAAACTCGTCATAGACAAACCATTAAAAAAGGCCTTATACATTTCTCAAAAAACTATTATTCCTTATTACATAGAATATTGTTTCATAATAGTTGACTTCATTTTATACTTTGGTTTTTTGGTTGTACTTTTGCCGGATTTTATTTCACAACAAATCATATTATCTAAATTTCTAACATAATCAAGACTAACAAGGGTGGCATTATTCGCAGAAACTACATTATGTATTACTTTCATATTTTTTTCTGTTTAATTATTTTATATTATTCAAACTGCACATACATTGTAGTATTGTACAATTTTAATTAGAAGAAAAATATAAAATTGACGACGAGTGCTTTAATAGAAATAACATTCCTTACCAACAAAAAAGGATTATCAAATGAAATTGGAAGTCAAGTGTTCGAGAACAATCTTAGCAATGACATAATTTGCATAACCAGATGCACTCAAAGGTTACAAAAGATGCTTACACTTAGGTACTATAAGAATTCAACAAAAATAGTGTAAGCTTTTCTAGTGTTCAAAAAATAGTTTAGAAAAACAACAAGAACTAATGAAGTATACGTTAGTCAAATTTGTGTTACAACAAAATAACTCTTTAGCGGCGAAGACTTTTTGTCATTAAAAAGTATGCCTTTTGCCACAAAACACATTAGCACAACATAGTTAGTATGTTACTACAATCAGCTGACTAAAAGTCTCTGATGGCAACAACAAAATCCCAAGGTTTTCATCTTTAAAAGTGCATGAAATATTTGGATGAAAATATATTTTTGTCTTTTCTCAAATTGTTCCTTACACCACATTAAATATGAAACTCATCCTCAGTTGTGAAATTGAGTGCTAGCCACTGGCTCAAAAGAATTTGCACCTAGAGGATTCCAACATGGAATGTTCAACTAAATAGATTAATCGCCCGTAAAAGCCTATTGGTGGCCAAGCCACTACTTGAGTAGTTTGTACTATAAATATCTATGTCTATATATATATATATATAAACAGTCAGGTTCTAAAAAGGACTTCATTCTTTTAACTAAATAACATATTTCTCCTTTTAAGAGGTAAATGATTGAATTTTTTGATAAAATTTGGTGGGGATAATCTCCATCATTATGGATCAACTCTACCAAATTTCATCAAAAATATCCACCAAGCAGTAGGTGATCTAAAAGTCTAAAATTTCAACAGTTGAAATGCAAGCTATATATCAATCTTTAGTTCTCCCACATTCTGAATGGATTTTTTGATGAAATTTAGTGGAGTTGATCTACTACTCATCATGGCGATCATTCTTACCAAATTTTATAAAAAAACCCAATCATTTAATTCTTCAAAAGAAGAAGTCCGTTCTTTAATTAAAAGAACGCTACCCTTTCTAAAGCTTGGTTCTATATATATATATATATTAAAGCTAATTAAAACTTACTCCTGCCAATATGTCTACTCTCAGCCATGGATGAGAAATTGAGAAGAAGAGAAACTAATAAAACCAAGCTAATGAAGTACTTGGATGCCATGAATATATATAGCTATTTGTGTTTCTATAATCTTTGTTTTATTTTTCTTGAATGATAAGTACTAATTCTGATGTGAGTTATATTTATAGGGAAATTAAAAGAGCTAAATTGACAATATTAATGCATCATGCATGGAGGACCAGGCAAAGAAATTAATAGTTCATTACATAGAACCCTGGCCAGCCGGCCTTTTTATAGATAAGGTTTCCATTATATATATATGTTAGTGCGTTATTTGTGCGGATCGGTCTGTTATGGACTGAGTTTTTTAACGATAGTTTTTCATCGCTAAAATATTGGGGAGATGTTTTTAGTAACGAAAAACTATCAAAAAAAATCTAGTCCATACGAATTGGTCTGCATTTAAAATTTTCTTTATATATATCAAATAAGAAATTAAAGTCAATATATATACACATAAATTTTCAATTGCGGACTAGTCCGTACAGACTGGTCATTTTTACGATATTTTTTTGTTGTAAATTTTTTTTCCAATGTTTTTACGACAAAAAAGGTCGTAAAAAATCTCTGTCCGTACGAACCGATCTGTACAAAAAACGGACTCTATATAGATATAAAATAATTGTTTATTTTTGCCCTTTTTTTTTTGGTTGTTGTTAATAAATCCAAAGCTGGTTAGTACATTCAAGTAGACAAAGTATTCGAATGTCACCTAGACGATGCCCAAGAGTAAAATTCGATCATTTATATATGCTAGCTAGCTAAGAAATAATTTAAAAGATTTGATACATATTTTTATGTTTTTACTAAAAACTCTGATCATCTTCTTTAATTAGACTATGTTTTGGGCCAAAGATTAGACGAAGTACTCGTTTCCTAATGCACCGTATAAATAGATTATACTCTTATTTAGGTTAAGACTTGAATACGTTCGGTCCATTGATTACATTTAAGACTTTGTTTCATAATATAGATGAAAAATGATAAGAAATAAAATACGCTTTTGTGTAAAGTTAAAAAATAAGTTGAAAAATGTGAAAACGATATCGAAATAAATAGCATCTCACTACATCACTCAACCTATTTTCGAACTTATTACACAAATCAATAAAGTTTACGATCATTTTTTATTTTATCATCAAATGCATCCCAATGATAAAAACTTTTAGTAAGAAAGGAGATAATTTTAACTAGAAAAACATAAACAACAGAATCAATGAAATAGTACACAATCCAAGGTTTGCATTTTTTACGTTGTCCTCTTGGCTCTTGTTCTCTTCTCCCCTCAAAATCACCCCGGCCACCGCGGTTGAACTTTGGCATACTTACCAGTTTCCTTTCCTTCTCAAAATCGACGTCAAGTTTATCCATGTATTGTTAATTGTTTACATATTATAAATTGGAGAACAACCCTTTCAACTGGCTATTTTGTCTTATTTTAAAAATATATCTTTTTTTGTCCTTGCAATTTTTTTCTTGCAACAAGAATCAAACTATCATTCCTTGACAATCTCCTTATTTTCGTAAATATCTATCTTGAAATTCTATACATATAAGTAATACATGCATCATGCGTGCATGCAATCTAATATACATACAAAAAAAGAAGTCAATTTTTTTTTGCTTCTTATTAATGCAACTTTAGTTTATTAAAAATGTAGTTTAACTATGGAAAGTGGCCGGTAACCGGAAATTACCTTATTCTACAATAAATTTAGTGGTGCATGGGATGAGCATGTAATAAAATACGCAGTAATTATTCACATTATGTATATTATTATCTTTTTAAAATAAGAATATTTAATGGTCATGCATCAAATCCTTATTCATTTATTGCAATTTTTGAGGCATGAACCATTCATAATTTCAGAAACATACAGAAAATCCTCTTATCGCAAGAAAAAATTAATCATACATCCAATATGAAGGGAACACTTTGTAAAAACCGAAAATAAATAAAATAAAGTAATATAGACTCGTTAGATTGGAATTTTACAGGCAACTCATTCCAAGATTTGTCCTGGACTCTTGGGTGTAAGGATTGCCAAAAAAACAAAAATCAAACCCATCTCAACAGAAAATGGGTCCCCAAGAATAAACAACATAAATGGGCATTAAGTATATTTATATCATAATATTAAATCTTAGCACTTGTTAAAAAAAATTTAACTATTGATAAAATATCTTATATTTTAAAAACATAATTATTCTTTATTTTTTAATATATTTTTAAAATTTAAAAACCAGTGTGCCTTATTATATAGATATACAACAAATGGTTAGTCATGCATCTCCTAATTTTTGCACATGAATAAATTTTTGAAATAAAATAAATATACTTGAGTTATGGACTTTTATTTATTATTAAACATCATTTTTAACTAACCAATCATATTGTTTATAACCTGATTCTCAAATTACATCTAATATGACAAATTGACAATTAGTAACTTTTTTTTTTTTTAAACATAAATTAAAAATGAACCTATACAAGAAGCATGTGCGAGCGTTATTTTTATACTTACACGTGTAATGTATAAACAGATAAATTTTTAACCTTGAGATTGTACCGTATTTTTTTAATATAATAATAAAAAAAGTTAAAACTAAAAGACACTAAAAATTTAATTATAACTGTTTTTAATATCATCTGATTTAATATAATAGAAAAATTATGATTGTTTAAACTTGTGACTCAACCGACTTCTAACCTGGCATTTAATTTCACGAAGATTGAAATATTTTGGAGGCATTGGCCGAGTCGTGGATAATAATCTCAGGTAGGCGAATAATCCATCCACTAATCTCTATCTTCCCAACTCTGTTTATAATTTTTTTTAAACCTAACACAAGCAACTCACTCAATCCAATCCAATCCAAAAAAATTAAAATAAGATAATGATGGTGATGATTAAATCACAGACAGCGATAAAGTTAGAGAGAGATAAAGAATTTGTCGATTGTTGATAATGATTATGTTCGTTGCTCGCTCGATTTTGAATTGAATCGTAACAATTTGGGAATAATAATTAGTAAAAGGAAGAGTGTTGTGTTCACACACAGAGAGAGATAGAGATAAGGGGAAGGGGGGAATAATTAGGGTCTCTTGATCGAACCCTAGAGAGAGATAGAGAGTGTGTGTGGTGGTGGTGGTGGTGGTGTGAAGGAGGAAGATGACGGAGGTGATCCTCCATATATACGACGTGACGAATAGTGGTTCAGATAAGACTAACAACACCATTGTTCAGATCAACAAGATCTTCAAGGACGGTATCGGTCTTGGTGGCATCTTCCACAGCGCTGTTCAGGTCTCTCTCTCTTTCGGTATATATATATATATATCTCCATGTGTATGTTTATTAGTTGTTTTTGACGAGATCTAGGGTTTAAGCGTCGGTGATTGTGAAATATTCGCCTCTGTCAACATATAACATTGTTCTATTGCGTATATTAGTAGTTTTGCCGGTCGGAGTATGACATTGCTCGATTGTTTATGAGATCTAGGGTTTTAATTTCGGTCATTTCGTACTGTGATTGTGAATTATTAGTATCTTGTGTTCTATTTTGTTTGAGAGGTGGATTGCAAACTAAAAGATTTAGTAATTTCTTGTGGCTTTGTATTTGAAGGTTTAAGCCATTTGCATGGTTGGATTTTATTTTGCACTTATATCCATGTGTATGCATATTAGTAGTTTTGCCATTTGGAGTATTACAATGCTCATCTTTCAGGAGAACTAAGGTTTTAGCTGGGTGTTTTGGTACTATCATTGTGAAATATTAGTGTCTTGTTCTATTGTTTTTGAGTATGTGGGTGTTCTATTAGTGTTTTGTATTTGACCGTGTAAGCCAATTGGATGTTTGCGCTATTAAGTGTCATTATGCAAGTGTCATCCCTAATTTTACGGACTTGATTCGTCCTTCAACTCAATATTTTTAACAGTTATGATGCAATTCTGTCTTGCCACTTAGTATGGTTTATAAGAAAGGAAGGAAAACAGTGTATTTTCTTATATATTCAATTGAATGTTACATTAAGAAAAATTACTGGACTACATTTTAAAAAGGATTTTAGTTTATGTACCCAGAGGAAACACTCAAATGTTTTGCTGAATATCTGTATTAGAAGAATGTACGCAATTTCATGTGAGGGTTAGGATTCTAGGTAGAGAAAGCAAGGAGTGAATAAATGGATTGAATTGTGAGGTTGGTAGCAGAGGTGTGGAAATTTTAATTATCTGTTAACAGTTAATCTGAAATTGTGTCCAATGATAGAAAAAGATACATATAAATAATCAGGGAAAGAAAACATTAAAAGAGAAATAGAGAACTAAAAATTTGTAGTTCTTAACATTTTATGAAAAGCAGAATCCAGAAACGTAAAATGTAGGAGCGTTCAAGTCCTAGTGAAGATTTCGTTTTAAAATATACAGGATCTAGGAGAGTGAAAGGAAAGTAACACAAAAAATAAATATTGACAAAATAAAATCCAGATTTACTTGTATGATACAATATAAAAGGTAGCATCTGTGTGGGGATTGGGGAATTGAGTTCAAGGATCTAGTCTTTTTTGCACTTGGAAGGGGAGATTGGGGATAATTTGAACCATGTGAGATGTGATGACAATAAAGTTTTCCGTGTCCATGCTTAACATGTGCTTTCAACTATTAGTTCTAACTAAATTTTTGGTTTATTACCAAATTTATGATGTAAAAACTTCTGATTTGTTTTGTTGTAAATTGTTTGTTTTTGATACAAGTTTGGGGTCTGGGCTATTGTACCCCTTGAGTAAAAAAGAATGTGTTAGATACATGATTATTGTAGCCTTGTAGGTATAATAGTGGTATTTGGGAACGGTTAGCAGGATTGTATTATTTCTGTTGCCCGCGGCGGTGTATAGAGGAGGTGTATGGAAGAAGATTCGCTTCATGAGAAGCATGAAGGACTTCGATCCTTTTACTAAGGAGATGTAGTAGACTGATATGAAATTAAACAGTGGGTAGTTAAAGACATTTTTTTTCGTGTTTTAGGATGTGAATTACATTTTCTTTAGAATGATGGAGAGATCCCCAGGTGTTTGATGAGGCATTCTTAAGGTAGTGAAAACGTGTATTGGAACTGTATCGTTTTTCAAAAATATGTATCGCATTTTTGTGCATATATACATACATATATATATATATATATATTTCTGCAAATGAGGACACAAAGGCTATTTAATTTTTATTCCATTTCGAGATTAATCAAGTTTTGAGGTCCTAAACTTAAACATTTGGGAATATTCCATAGTTGAGATTTTCTTTCTTCTTTTTTCATCATCATCAAAGTTTCATAAATGTGTATATTTTTTCTCCCACAACCCACGGATGTCTTCATCTTATATCCTTCTCAATCCTCCAAAAAGAAAAAAACTATCAAAATGTTTAGCATTAACATCATGTGACAATATGCCTTCCTCCATCTTCATCTTCAATTCTCGCTCCCTACCACTTTTGCTCTTATTCTGTTTGAATTTTTTTTTTCTTGTATGTTGTGTAATCATAAGATTAGTGTGCCATGTCCTATGATGCAGTCATGCAGCTAAAACAAATAAATTTTTATTGATAAACGATTGAGAAACAAGCACTTTACTGTGTGATAGAGGACAAGAAGTCCTCATACGGCTAACATAATAAAAGGGATGAAAGGTAAATACAGGCAGAAACTTGGTTTGGGTCTTTTTTTGTTTTAGGTATTTTGGGAAAGATTGGCTTGTTCTGAGCACCGTTGAGGATTACTTTTACAGGGGCATAGTCACAATTTCAACCTTTTCTACTCGGAACAGAAACATCATACTTCATAAGGGAAGAAAGAGTGTACATGATAAGGGAAAGGAGGACACAACATCCTCAATCATGGAAAGAAGACAGTAGATGCCCAAAAGCAGCTGCTGCTTCATATTTGATAATGAGAAACCTCTGAATTCTCCCAATGTGTAAGCCTAGAGGATGCTACAAAAATCACAGTTCGATAGATCTTGGAAAACTTCAATTTCTGAATATTTTGCCATCCCCGTCATACCAGATACCCCAAATCATAGCAAACAAAACATGCCCAGTGTTCTAAAAGTCTCCCGCCTAGGTGCTAGGTGGTGGTTTGTTGCTTAGCCTAGCTAGGTGGCAGCCTAGCCGGGCAGTTTGCGATTCTGCAGGACTAATGGTGTCTTTCTCTCCTTTTTGGTTTTAAAAATTATTTTTTGCTGTTTGAATTATGAGAAATACTCGTTTAACAACTTAGATTTTTGTAATATTAATGTAAATAAGCAAAAAATCAGCCACCTTGTTCTTGCCAAGACTATAGGCTTTAGGCTCTCTCCTACTGCTTGACTAACGGCTAGTTCTTTTAAGAACATTGAACATGCCGCAACACAATTGAATCCTCGTAGGGCCCTTGTACACCAAAAAATAAACACTATTCAGAATTTCAGATAAAGGAACAAGGCCTCAATAAATGATGTGCTGGAAAAGAGATGTTGAAAGCTGCTATACGATGCAACAATGTAAAAACAAATGAGAATGAGGCTTCTTTGAAGAGCGGCACATGATGCTAATGTTTGGAGGCAACACCTTGCAGGTTCTCTACTACTGCAAAAGTTCTTTTGGTCTAGAAGTTGCCGAGAACCATAGATGAAGCAAAAGCTGCTTTAGTGTATCTTGGCACCATTTTTAAATGTAACTTGTGTTTTAGGTAGAAAGCTATAGAAATGCTATTTTTCCCCAAAAGAACTTGCTTTGTGGTCAAAGTTTATTTTAAAACTAGTTTTACATGTGAAAAGTGAAAACAGTGCCAATGGAAAGTGGGACATGAATGCTAATAATAAATGGAAACTGAACCAATGGAAAGTGTGCAAAAATAGCCATACGTGTCTTGTTCTTATCCTTAATAAACTAATGTGACAACAAATTATAAATACGTCTTACTAAGTATATGTTATAACTTATAAATTACTTGCACTAGATTTAATTAGCAATGACTAACCCTAAAATTTTGTGAGAGATATATTTCCAGTACCCAATGCTTGCAATGCATTTTTTCTTCTACTTTTATGGGTTTAGGGTCTAGGGTTTATCATTATTTTTCAGTAGAAGGGTTTATGACAGATTGAACCCAATATAGTTCCTATGTGATGCTTTTGTTGAAAGTTGAAACCATAAGCATATGCTTTTACAAACTACGACTGCTTTTGGTCTACCTGTTGTAACTTGCCTTTATAATAGCCAATATTACTTTGGCAATACACGTGCTCTTTAGGTGATGCCATATTAACATAATAGTTGGTCTCACATTTCACTGCTCTTTTCCTTTATCTCTTGTTTTGTTCCGACCTTTCTGATGTCACATGCTATCTTATCTTGAATGTGGCAATATTTTGGTTACAAGTTTCTGTTAAGTAGTACAATTGCTCTTTCCACAAGTACTAATTACATGAGCAAGTGGGCTAGCTTAGTTGGGAGAGGCAGCACGGGGGGTGGGGGGAATTTTTGTTGTTTGTAGTTGGAGGGAGGGAGTTAGAAGTCCCGCTTTTTTAATCTAAAAAAGTACTAATTAGATGGTTTTGCAATGTTTGACAGGTTTATGGAGATGAGGAATGGTCATTTGGATTCTGTGAGCAAGGTACTGGAGTCTTTAATGTCCCTCATGGGAGAAATCCGATGTACACATATCGTGAATGCATTGTCCTTGGAAAAACAGACTGTTCAATCTTCAAGGTCAATCAGATCATCAGAGAACTCAGTAGAGAGTGGCCTGGACACTCTTATGACTTGTTATCAAAAAACTGCAATCACTTCTGTGATGAATTTTGTGAAAGACTTGGTGTGCCCAAACTTCCTGGTAAATCAGTCTCCCTCTCTCTGCGTGTTTATCCATTGGAATTTTTTTTTGTTGTGTACTTGAATTTGTTAAATATTTGTTATTTTACTTGCATTTACAAATGAGCTGGCCAACCATAAGTATGATTTACATCTAACTGCCCTCAAACTCATGGAGGTGCAGTGCTTCATCCTTGAGCAAAGTGCAATCGATCAAGTTTTTGTGTTTTTTAGGGGCAAGAAATATTTCTGGGCAAGTTGATGTTCATTATCATTTCCTGTGTTCTTGCTTCTGTATATTTTTTTTTCACTGTGGAAGCAACTAATGGATGCATGACACTTGCTTGGGTAAAAAAGTCCAAATGTTTTTCCTACCAGCCTAGTACTACATCAACTGTTTAATATTGTAATTCAGTAATAGAAGAACTTGGGGTTTGTGTGATAAAAAAATTTGGAAAATGATTGAAAGCACTACTACTTTAATGAGCACTTGGAAAAAGAGAGAAGTGATTTGGTTAAATGTTGTATTAATTTTAGTTTTCGAGTTTCCATGGAATGAAATTCTTACGGTGGTGGGTAAGAAATTTATCCATGGAAGATATGAAAATGATTTAGAACATCTCGCCAAGTCACTCCTCTTTCTTTTTTCCCCTCTTAACTTCTAATAAAATTTAGTAGTGCTTTCAATCATTTTCCAACCTTTTTATCAAGCACTGTTGAAATGTTAACCCAATATCATCATCCAACAGTTCTTATAACACAAACTACTGGATTTGTTGTGCTAATTTGAATTATGCGTGAAGTGTTTCAGATGATTTATGGTACATGCACTGTTGGAACATTATCCAATGGCCCTTTCCACTTATAGATACGCCCAATGTCATGTTGTCTCTAAGCCACTCTTTCATTGCCAGTTGTATATGCAATTATGCACTAAGTGCACCTTGGTTTTGTTTGTCTCTCCATGTGCGACTGGGGGTCACACATGAGGGGGAGTGTTGGAGAGCATGATATACTACCTAACAACTTAAGCTTTCGGGAGAGATGGTTACTAACGCATATATACTTGGCATCTCTGAATGGCCACCTTTTTCAAAATTTAGAGTTTTGAGGGCTCAAAACACCATGTGAGAAGTTCCACTCTCTAATTGAAAAATATACAACTTCACCCCTTGTTGGAAATGCTCTTTGGTTTCATCATCTTATTCCGTTAGGCATCATACTCTGCAGCTGGTGCTAAAACTGCTTGGAGGATCTAGACTGTAATAGAGTATTTATAAAATAAATTTGTACAAGGAATGGCGTGGGATAGAAATGAATTTGTACAAGGAATGGTGTGGGATAGAAATGAATTTGTACAAGGAAGAGACCTGACATTGCCATTTTTTTAAAAATAATATAGACCTTCATTATGTTGTTAAATATAAGGAGTATTTAAATAGGGAACAAAACCTTAGAAATTATTCCCGTGGTAACATATTTTAACCATTATAACCATCCAGTGTTTTGGGAACACATTAGCTTTTGTATGTATTGTGCATTTGACAAGTATTAGTTGCTGAACTATGTCTAGTGCGCCCATGCCTTTGGCTTTTGTACACCTTTATTTTTGACAATTTTCTTCTTTTTTAGAAATTTGATATTGATCACTGTATTTTATTTGAAAAGAACTTGGATAAAGCTCATTCAATATATACGCTTTAATGAAAAATCAACATGCATTCCAAAGGTAAATGGTATTTTAAAGTTGAGAAAAAGTCAATTGTAGTTAAAACTGAAGCAACTCATCTAATTTCAGCTACCTCTCGGAAATGTTTTTTAGGTTATTGTAGATCCTGGAGTAATACTGTAATATATATACCCTGCAGTTCCAAATTAAGAGCACAGTTTGACTTTCAGATCATTCTTATGCAGTAATTTCAACATAGTCAGTGGTTAAGAACAAACTTGGGTTTCCAATCATGAGTTTTGATGCATTTTTCATGTCCCAAAAGGGAAAGTGGATTCTTAATTTGGGAATCTGAAAAAGAAATAGCGGAGTACTAATTTCGGACAGAGGGACTTGATTTTATTATTGTGACGATCGATTCAACCCTATATAGTTGGATTATTAGTTCATTTGTAAGAGGAAAGAATAAGTTTAGTTGAACAAGAGTACTATATCAGTGGAGCAACTCACCTATCTAGTGCATATGTTGTGTAACAGGTTGGGTGAATAGGTTTGCCCATGCTGGTGATGCTGCGGCAGAATTAGCCGGAAACACAGCTTTACGGGTAAGACACAGATGAGCTCTTTTCTCTTATGTAATGGTACTACCCTAATATTTATACACTTAATACAACTCTTGGCCGCCCCCACCCCCCCACGTCCCAAGAACTCCTGCACAACCGCCCACCCAGCACACCCCCTCTTTTTCCATAAAACAAAACAACAATAATAATTATGAAATATATTATATATGTATATGGTACATTTCTCATACATACGAAACTATACATCCATGTATACAGATCGGGAACGGATGATTAGTAGATCATCTCCACCAAATTTCATCAATCCAACCGGGAAGTGGTTTAACTAAAAAATTGATATATATGCGCATTTCTGGTCGTTAAAATTTTAGATGTTTTGTTAACCAGTTTCCAGGTTGAATTTTTTGATGAAATTTGGTGGAGATGATCTCTTCTGATTACCCCCTCAAAAGGCCCAATCCATATATACGGTATGTATGGGAAATTTTCCATATATATATATGTATAAGAGAGAACATCTGCAAAAGTACAACGGACCATCATGTGACGAATGTGAACTTGTTGCACGTGTGCACTTCAGAAGGTGAAAACCTTTCCGGCTGCAGTAGGTCCTCTTATTTTGTGAAGTAGCCAACTTTGTGATAGAAATGCATCAAGTCTCAGCAGCACAAGACTTGTTGGGCATGGAGCTCTTTTATCTGAAAATGGAGGAATTTTTAGTAGTTAAATCCCTTGTGCTTTGCTTTTGTTTAGTTTTAGTACGAGTATTATTTTGTCTTGGTTTCTCATTTCAGTGAATAACCTTTATATATAAATTTGACTTTTCTAGATGTTTATTGATTAATTATTGTCTTTTTTCTTATTGGCCAATAATAATAATAGTTTAGACAAGCTAAAACGGAGATAGTATCAGCGAGCAGGGTGGCATATCGATTTCTTGCAAGTGTTACTTCAAACAACTCTCTGAACTCCCCAGTGGCGGGAGATTCAAATGCGAATTCAAACAGAGGAGGAGGGAGTCCAAGATTCCAAGCAACTTGGTTTAGGAACCTGGTTTCTGCAGCAGGGGCTAGACCCTCCAGCAGTTCGGATCTGGGAAACCAGGATGAAGATATCCTTCTCCAGCGCCAACAACGACATGATACTAGTTCACCTCGTCCCACTCTTCGCCAGCAAAGCTCCCTACGCGATATTTGACTTTGAAAACCCCATCATTTTCTTCTTCCACTACTTCAGCCGTTGATTGGTACCTGCTTTTTTGTGTAGTTAAAATTGAGACCATTGAAATCCATTTTGTTCAACTGTGTATCGTCTTGTAAAAAAAGTTTTAAGTTTTTGTTCAGTTTGTGAAATTGTTGCAATTGCTTCCCGGCAGACCAGACCAGACCAAACTGCAAATGCATCTCAAGCCTTAGTAGCGTTCTCAGGATCAAATGTATTGAGTAGTTGGATATTGTACTTTTACGTCAGATGCGATAAATTCCAATTCTTTTTTTTTTGTTCCCATCTTTTGCACTCAATTCTCCTTGTTGACTAATACTCCTAATTTAGAGTCTATGTTTGACTTTTTAGTTTTTGAAATATGTAATATTTTCATCATCATTAGTGGTTTAGAACAAATCTTGTTTCTTATTACAAGTTTTGTACATTGATTTGGGGTGAGAGAGTAATAAGATCACGCCAAGAATAATGCTTTGTTTATCATGTTGATTCAAAGTTGCTCCGGAGCTTATTGGCAATTATACGGAATTCTAGTGCACACTGACATTGATCTCATTTTTGGTCGTCTGATCATACAGGAAATTATGCATTGGAGAATTCAAATTTTTCCTGTTCAACCAACAGTTTATTGTTTTCTTTTTGGATACTAGCCAGCATCTCCAGCCATGATATTTCTATCTAAGTCAAGAGTCCTAACATATTTTGCATAACAATTACACAAGATTTGTTTCCTTCTCCACTGGCAAGGTTCACGAGTTATGTGGAAAGATAAGTTCTGCAAATTCGGCCAATAGAAGGTGGCCTTCTTAATTTGTTGTGCATGTCCGTAGCCTTCAACACAATGTCAGCTGTCGGCAGCTGGAAGCGTGAGATGGATTGAGAAATGATGGGAATGGGAAGAGACGTTTGCTATTGAGATTGGATGTGTAAAATAGATTGTGTAATCTAACAAGAGAAATACTTAAACACTTTTTGTTAGTCTACAAATACACTTGGCACCGACTTGAATATATTTAATATAATTATTTTGCCCCCAGATCAAAGTTATCAAGTGTGTCTAAAGAGCATTTTGTGTTTAGTGATTCTCATTTTACATTGTGATCATGCGTCCACGTAACTTAAACACTGCTACGGTAGGTAAATGTGTGTGCACAACAAACATATCTAGTATATTGTTGGAGATGACTCTTAATCTTACCGTGCGGTAGAAGTTTGCTTTATTGTTGAATAACTCTTGTTGCGGGATAAAGAATATGCCATCAGGTCATAACGCAACTAGCAAGATGCAAAAACGAACAAAGCCACTTTTGAGTTCAACCTTTGTTCGGTCCTGTTACAAGTATCACATGAACAAAACCAAAGCAAAGCCTAATCACGGTGTTTGGTAACTTTGATAGTGTACTGAATTTGGCTTGGATTTAGCCCGGTCTACAATAATTATAATCTTGTTTCAACATAGTGGTTTTGTCCATCCATTCATTACATTCCAATTTTGAACAGGAAACTCTACTCATTGTGCTGTAACAACTAAATTCCACAGTCCGCTATTCTTTTCCGGATGCTGCAATCTAAGATTTCAGTTTCCCTTTTAGAATATAATTAATGCGCTAAATCTAATATTAGCTGATCAGTTATGATCAAACTTTTCTTGATTGTTGGCATCAAATAAATAAAAAACAATACTAGCTTACACCAATGAAGTTATTTCTTACAATTATGATCAACAGAAGATACCGGGTTGATTAGAATTCATTCACACATTATATACCACAACATTGTTATCTAGAAAAACATATCACAAACTAGTACAACACTATGGCATAACTGACCCCATGAGCCCTTTTATCCTCTCGAGATTTGGTCAAAAACAAACATGCCAACACGCACATCTCCAATTTGGAGCGAAGAAACACCTTCAGATATTATTTCTGTAGCCTCAAAACACGGCCCAGATGAAACTGTCCGGCCACCACTCATTCCCCACTCATTTCCACATCCGTAACCATCACAAAACCACCCGGCTGAATAATTTGAGGTGCCTCCATGAGAAAGACTTGCTTTACTATCCGCATAATAATCGTAAGAATTGTTTAAATTGAACCCAAGATCCTTCTTGACCGCGGCTTTAAAAGAATGGTGCGAATCATCCTCCTCCTCCTGTAGGACCCGCAGAGCAACCGCCTCGGCTATTGCGGCACCTTCCTCATCGAGCCTCTGCCGTTCCTCTTTCTTCGTCTGTTTCTTTTTTTCGAGTTCGGAACATATTGCTGCAGATGTAGCTAGCGCTTTCTCTAACCGCCTTTTTTTCTTCTCCGCCTGTTTTGCACGGTCTAACTCACCCTTCACTTTTTTTTTCTTTCCTTTTCTAACACCGGCTATCGATTTAACGTACTCCATCTTACCCTTTACAAACTCTCTGTTAAAGTGTCTTTATTTTATTTTTTCTCTGTGTTCTTTTCTTCAAGAACTTCCTCTTAACTCATACGCAATGTCTCTATAACTGTTTCTTTTCTTTTTTCCCTTTTCTATTTTCTCACTTGTATGACCAATAGTAACCACAATGGATTGCCAACTCAGAAACTAAATAAGCTCAAAATCAGGATTTTTACACCTACACCCGCTCGGGTCTGAACGAATACCGCATTTTACGGACAATACACTCCCAAAATGAAATAACAGGAGATAGTATAAGAGAGTTTTGGTATCCGCTCACCATTCTTCCTATTTTTTCGCAACCCTGGCATTCACCCATTTCTTGTTTTGGAATAGAAGAACCAATATGCTGAGGAGAAGTGAAAGGTGACAGCTTATTCCAGATCAAACAAGTCACATGGCATTCCTGTGGTAAAAAACTAAAAATGAACAAGCCCCAACACATAGGATGGAAAATGAGAGAAAAAAGGAAAATTTCATCCAGATAACAAACATTGCATAAGAACATGAAACTTTGTACTTAGAAAAGGCAAAAACAAGGAGATTAATAAAAGAAAAAAAAAAAGCGAGCAAATGCCAATGTAGTACATATATTAGACACATTGACTATGCTCTAACTTCAATGCCATTTCAACTTAAAAATAACACATCACAGCTTAGAAAATATCAAGAAAGCAGATATACAATACAGAAATTGCTATTGCCAGAGGAGTGTGTGCGTAAATGTGCTTGTACATTGTGCTTCAAGCACAATACATTGCTCTGGCAACAGCAAATGCCTACTCTAAAATCAAAATATCTTTGACATCCACAATCAGCAAGCAATAATAAAATTATCTTCCAAATTCGATATTCTTATACTGCTTCTGTTCTAAGATCCATGAGTAACCCCCCCCCCCCCCCCCCCCCCCCTCCAAACACACACACACACACACAAAACCAAAAACCCAAAAAAAAAAAAAACTCATGCTCGCCGATTTAATAAAACAGATAAGAGTAAACTCAACAGTGCCCTGTATAATTAAAGCTCCTCGAGTTCATTAGAATCCAAATCACATTTTAGCAAACTCATTGTAATCCCAAAAAATAGCTCAAATGCCTGGAAGTTAACAAGCTATGTTATAGACCGTAATTCTTTTATTTTCCAAACTAACCCATGATTAGCAACAACAAAAAGAAAAAAAAAAAATCTTTTTTTGGACTTAGAACCGAACAAACAAAACAGGAAAACCCTCAAATAAACAAGGGAAGGCGCGCACACACAAAAGAAAAAAAAAATAGCTAGCCCATACCAGGAGACATATGAGCCTGCAAATTGAATTTATCTAAAGAAATATAAACCCAACAGTGCCCAGTGGGACAATTAGGATTTTAACTATCTAAATGAATAGTAATTTAACCCTTAATTAAGATTAGCAAAATGCAAATGCTAAAAAAACTCCACCCAAATCCCCTGACTTTCTTTTATGTCATACTAATCATTAGACACTTAAAAATATGTACATCTGCAAGAGACTGTAAAACCCAAGATATTGAACCACACAAAAACTAGAAAGAAATTGACAACTTCAGTTAAAACAATAGGAGAGAAGAATTAACCTGGTCGATATTTGGTGAGAGATAGAAAAGGGCAGCAGCTATCTCGTCTTACTCTTCTTGTGGTAGAGTAGAATCTAGAGAGAGAGGGGGCATAAAGAAAACCGACGAGACAGCCGATGAAAAGTGACGGGGATTATGAGGTAGGAGAAGGAATGGCAATTTAGTCATTTTACCATGAAACCGTACATGTGGCAGGTAAATCTCCCATATATTAGAATATTTAAATATCTCTCGATGCAAAAATATCTGCAGGTTTAGGTACGCGCGGTCCCCAATCCAACGAAAGTGGGCACGGGGACATGAAATCAGGGACGGAATTGGGTTGGAAATTTTAAAAATTAGTTGGGTTTGAGTACGAAAGTTTTCACCCTATGCTAGCTCTAATATATTTAATTATATATATATATAAGATATATAGGTATATAACATTTTATTTTTTATTATATATATATAATTTTGTTTACATATATATATATATATATATTATATTATATTATTTTTAACTCCACTCTTCAATCTTTTTTATTTATTTATTTATTTATTTATTTTTTATTTATTTATTTTTTTTAATAAACTAAGGGAGGTCTAAGTCTCTCCCTTAATCCTACAAATAAAGAAAAACCCTCCCCTCCCACCCCATGAGTCGAACCCTTGACTTCAAGGCAAGGGTGGAGGTTGCCTACCACTGGGCCAACCCCTCTCCTCATCTCCACTCTTCAATCTTCTTTCTCTGTCTTTTTTGAATATTATGGGGGAATTATGGTGGAGACCCGATAATCGGCAAAGACGGAAATAATTTTTGATAGCGGGACGGGGATGAAAATTATAAACCCGCCTCGAACTTGCCCTGCTGCCATCACTACTTCCCATCCCCCCTTTCTTTCCCACCACCTTTTTTTTCTCTCACCAGGAATTTGTTCTATTCGCAAGCGAAAAATATCCCTCTACTATAAACCGCGTAATGTAATCTTAAACATTTTTTTTAAAGGGGGAAGGTTTAAGTATGTTCTTTTTATTATAATAATAACAAAAATTCAAACTACTCAGAATATCTTGAATTTGAGTGAGTGCCTTATAAATCTCAAAAATATTTAAGGGGTAAAAAAGATTGTATCCTTGAGAGATACTTTTCGTAATGATTAATAACTTCTTTTGCACATATTACAAACTATTCGAAAAATATGTAAGGGTCAATAATGTAAATTTTGAACTTTGAAAATGTATAAATAATAAAAAAATTGGATAATTAAAATTGCAAAATATTTTTTAAGGATGGAGATAAAATATGCTTTCTTCAAAAGTTGGTGCATTTGGCACGGGTATGAATTAGTAGATCAATAATTCTAGTAACAAGTTGTGCATATCCGCACTATGTGCCAACATTACTAGCTAGCAAGTGCAGTGAGTACGTGCCATATCAGCATGCATACATTTAGCAAGACGAACTTTGTGCATGTGTGTGAGAGCAAGAGAGACGATAACGAGTCTTAAGATATATATACATAGAGAGTCGAAACAAATAAGGAAATTACAAGCTCATCATTCTGCAGTGAATGACAACCAACAAAATGCAGAGAATTGCATATCTGTATTTATTTACAACTTAGCAGTTTTGTCATCAAAGGCATGAAAGGGTATTCCTAGACTCGTAGCGACACTCGTCTTACAATAATGTACGTGCAACTCTTCCATAATGTGATTCTTTTCTCTTTCACCACGCAATAAGAGAGAGATTTTGTAGCTACAACTGTAACAACGAATATATTATCGTCGCATTTGTACAGCAGTTCCTACATCCGTATCCCGTGGGCTTATCAACCACCTGGCCATGGTCTCAAATTACTTAGTAGTACCAATTGTCTATCCTCGATAGCACCCATCTGAAGCAACTCTTTTGTTATTTCAAAAAAACATAAAAAAAATACTCTTTTGCACTCAACTAGGACTTGGGCGTTGCTAATGGCAATTCTTGTTAGTCTCTTCAATAAAACCCAAAAAATTTGACTCTGGAAAAAAGTTCAGTAGCAGCATGTGACTAAGCTTTTTGATGGAGTTTGTGGAGCAATTTTCGACCCACTGTCGTTACATCGCCTGCTTATTTAAACAATAAACACTGGGAAATTAATCTCATTTAATAAGAAAGAAAGATACTTACATATCTTCCGTTCGCTACCGGACAATGAAATAAATTATGCAACCAAAATGCTTACCTGCTCCCAGTGTTAAGATGACAATATCATGGTCTGGGTCCTTTGATATCCGAAGCACTTGCTGATTTACCGCATCAGCCTTGTAGACAGCCAAAATAGCAGAGAGATGGACCAGAATACAAAGTAAACATATCAAAGCAACAAAATAAGAATACGGTTTAAATGAAATAAACTGCGCATAAAAGTTTGTTAATTAACTCAAATTTCATTGGATGTCCCATCGAGAGTTCATTACATCAACTATTCGACTATGTAGCTTTTCACCCAGCCAAAGTGTACACATTTTCTTCACCGCTTTTTTTTTTTTATCTTAATGATGCAAGCGAGAAAAACGCATTGCTCATTTCAATTAGGATTGCTGTTATTTATGTAGTGTGCAATATTTATTTGTAAGATTCCACCAATCTTCAGAAAGATGAGTAGCTTCTTATCATCATTTATGATCAATAAAGCCTGAATTAATCTTTTTCGCTTGTGGGCCCAAACAGCTTCTTGATTTTTTTGACGATCCAAAAAAGAAGAGTATTGGGTTTAGGGTAGACCTGGCAATGGTTTTTCACTCCACTTGTTTTGAGAATTCTTCCTATTTATGTTTGAATTATTGCGAATGTTTGGTTAGTCAACTGTTATGCCATTCAAAAAAAGTACAGTTTGATTTCTTACTTTTAAAAGATAAATAGATAATCAACCACCTGAGCACTCTAGGCACTATTCACCTGCCTTGTGCCTATCACTTGTTAGAATATTGACCATCAAACTTTTATTTTCCTTCATCACCATTTAGTTGCACAAACTTATCTAAGGTCCATAGTGTGGATGCAGGGAGAAAAGGGTCAACCCATTACAATCCAACCCATTTTCGTGCACTAACTTAATCACCTGAGTTGAGTCACATCCCATAAAATCCAACCATTGGATCAGGGGCCTTTGTTACCTATGTTATTTCCTATTCTGTTTTTCCATTTTCTACTCTTCTCATATAGTTAACCCAAACCATCCATCAAGTTTTGTGATAACTGTTAGAAAATGGGTATTAGAAAACACATTTTCTACCATTTTGAGGGCAAAATTATAATAAGACTTTGCACTCGGATGTGAAAGTTCTTAATATATTCGTGTTCTATTCGTGTTCTCCTACGTGAGTACATTGAAATCGTGTATTTACATGCTCAAAATGGTTAAATGGTGAATGAGTAATTGTCACTCAAAGTGAGCAAGTTGAAATAGAAAAATGCAATGAAAGTGGGAAGTCCCACATAGGAAAAGTGGAAAAAATTCTATGGGTTTATAACTAAACACATGAGAATGGCTTATTGAATGATGCAAGATAAGAGGCTCTCTCTCGCGCACACAGGCGCAGGGGGGTGCAAATCATGGACCGAAATAAGCCTAGAACCATGGTGGCTCGTGTGTGCCCGCACCTGCGGACACGAATGCCGGACCAGAAAGTGAGCCTTGTGCGGGCTAAGTTTTTGCACCCGATTAATTTTTCCAGAATTCATTGTATTTATGTTGATTAATTAGCCACTTACTGATAATGATTAATGGTCCGTTTTATTTTGTTTAATGGCCATTATTCCCTATTGAATTAAAAAGGAGATTTCTGTCTCATTCCAAGATACACAACCAAAAATTCGACAGTTCAAAGAATTTCATCTCCATTGAACCTCCTTCGCGTCTGTTCTAGCTTGTAGGTTTTCTTCCGGTGGTAAGATTCTAACATCTTCAGTTCGTTCAGTGTACCGAGGTGCTTAGGTAACACTGAAGGACCGTTTCATCCTGGGAAACAGGCGTCGTCCGGCAGCCTCCAAGCACTACCGAGGAGCGGCATAACTGTTTTAAGGAGACTGTGGATATCACAGGACTCGGTTTTAGTGTCGATTAATTTTGAGTATTATCAATTTGAAATACAGAATTAAATTTGTATCATATAAAGTTTCTAACAATAACATCTCCAGCATTGCAAGATTGGAAAATGCTAAAATTAAAGTTGGGTTAACAGAAAAGGAATATATTCAGATTGCGGGACAATTATAGAAGCAGCTAGATCCCTCCCATTAATATTCCAAGCATCTGTTTCTCTGGCAGCATAAATCTGGCACAAATAAATCAAATCAACAGGGAAATCTAATTATAAACTAATGCCGGACCAGAAAGTGAGCCTTGTGCGGGCTAAGTTTTTGTACCCGATTAATTTTTCCAGAATTCATTATATTTATGTTGATTAATTAGCCACTTACTGATAATGATTAATGGTCCGTTTTATTTTGTTTAATGGCCATTATTCCCTATTGAATTAAAAAGGAGATTTCTGTCTCATTCCAAGATACACAACCAAAAATTCGACAGTTCAAAGAATTTCATCTCCATTGAACCTCCTTCGCGTCTGTTCTAGCTTGTAGGTTTTCTTCTCCGGTGGTAAGATTCTAACATCTTCAGTTCGTTCAGTGTACCGAGGTGCTTAGGTAACACTGAAGGACCGTTTCATCCTGGGAAACAGGCGTCGTCCGGCAGCCTCCAAGCACTACCGAGGAGCGGCATAACTGTTTTAAGGAGACTGTGGATATCACAGGACTCGGTTTTAGTGTCGATTAATTTTGAGTATTATCAATTTGAAATACAAAATTAAATTTGTATCATATAAAGTTTCTAACAATAACATCTCCAGCATTGCAAGATTGGAAAATGCTAAAATTAAAGTTGGGTTAACAGAAAAGGAATATATTCAGATTGCGGGACAATTATAGAAGCAGCTAGATCCCTCCCATTAATATTCCAAGCATCTGTTTCTCTGGCAGCATAAATCTGGCACAAATAAATCAAATCAACAGGGAAATCTAATTATAAACTAAAAGAATGATTGGCAAATAGTTGTGTAACTCTGTGATGATGACATGGTTGGCATCAACGAATGCAGTAGCAAACTCATTCTTTAGTGCTGCAAGACGACTGCAATATTGCCAAAAGAAAAAGAAACTAAAGACTCCCAAGCCACCACAAATCAATAGTTGTACAATAGGGATGTGTTTGATTGTTCCTCTTTTCCGCTGGTAAAAACAATCTCACAACACCAAAGCTAATGTGGTTCAACAATTTATTTACTTCATAATCACTTTCGTTACGAGAGTTTTGGGTGTCCTAAATAAATTATTCTCTGACTTGTACATGTATTTTTTTATGTTTTTAGAGTTGTGTTTAATGGCATTAATTTAATAATTTATATAATAAGCTAATTACAAAAGAATGTTATAAGAACATATACAAATGTAATATAATTACACAAGTAAATTTTAGATTTGCCATTCAACTATTGGCACAGTTCCATTTTTTTTTATTTTTTTTTTTCAAAAAAAAAAAAAAAGTATCTCCCTTAAGTTACAAACAACGAAAATCCACCTCAAACTCTCCTTGGTGAGACTCGAGTTGAGATTTCTTCCAAGTTCTAGTGGTGCCTCCCAAACTAAATTAACCCACTTATATTATATTCGAATAGCAAATACATCTTGTGTGCATGAAAATCTAGTTGGTACATACATGGTCAATAAAAAGAAGAAAACCATATGCACCATTTCCACTTTGAGTGTGAACATTTTTACTCCTTAAAGTATATGGGAGGTCATCCGATCTAATTCGGTAGGTTTTAAATCATTCATATCTCATTATCATATCTGATACTGTTAGATTTCGGATCATCCAACCCAAAATCAATTGGCAATAGGTAGAGTAGCCCCTAGATCTTATATATTGAATTATGATTATACACTCTTCTCAACATGCCCCCTCATGTGTGGTGTAATTTTTTAACCCAACACATGGATTGATTGGGTGATGTGGAGCCCGCAACGACCATTTCTTTGAACGGTGAGCCCGAACAACGGGTATCTATTCCTCTGATACCATGTTAGATTTCGGAACATCCAACCCAAAACCAATTGACAATAGGTGGAGTAGCCTCTTCTAAATATTATATATTGAATTATGATTATCCACTCTTCTCAACAGATACACCCTGCCAATCAATCAAAATATGTGATTGGATTAGTTTCAATTCGATCTAATTGAATAAGATTAAAAAGGGGTATTGGAAATATACCTACCAGAAAAATTCAAAATCTCTTAACGGCAAATATAATAAATTGACAAAATTAAACAATGTAACTTGAGTCAATTTTCAAATAATTAAAGAGTAGCATGTTATATAAACTACTACCAATAACACAAACACATATGGCACTTTAAGAGAAAAAAAACATATATACTAATTGGATCAGTTTATACACCCTCAAAAATTGAAACCAACCCAAATTTTTTTGGTTTCAAAGGTAAATTTAAATCAATCCAATCAACTCATAAATTTGGAGAAATTGGATTGGATTGGTCAATTTGGATAGGATCTTGAACACCCTTAATAAAGTATCAAAACTTAAAATCAAAGGTGCCTTCACCAAAAAAACCTTAAATAATATTCCTCAATCTAAAATTTAAAGTTAATTTTTATCATTTATTGAGGATTGCGGTAATTCCAACGTAATCAATAATTAAGAATTGAACTTTTTATTATTGCGAGATTCCATACACTAATTATGTCCTAAAAACAAAATTATACTCTTCAACATGTAGACCAAAAATGGAGGAACAGATTTGTAATTTGGGCAGAGATAACAACAACAATAATAACTAAAGAATATATTCGTCAAAAATATGTATTTTCATTATCTAAAAAAAAAATATGTATATTCATTACTTACAAGTATAAAGTGTAAGTATCGTCTATTAATCGCATAATATTTCTTTACAAAACTTGTTACTTGTTTTTTTTGGGTACTGGAATCATGGCTGCCTCAGTTCAAGTGGTTTGGATTCGCAATTCGCCAATGAGCTCAACCGTTTCGCTGCTTTCTGTAAATGAACAACGAAAACATAATACTAGCATTTAGTGTTTCAATTTCTAATACAATATATCCAAGTGCAAGAAGTATTTATATAGGTGCACCAAATGTGCCTTAATTAATTATGTCTTTCTTTGATTCGTTTTGCCTAATTGCGTGTTTATGTGCGATCTTGACAATAGACACGCAAGGACGAAATATATATATATATACACGTGGGATCTGCGTATCTTTTTGAGAGATCATCATAGTGTAAGATTGTAAAAGAAATGTGACAGGCCTTCAGGGTAGTTGAAATGCCTATTAATTGACTCTATATATATTAATTATAATTATAACATGCAATATAGTTTCTTGTCGGGCAAGACCGAAACTTGTTCTCCTAAGCCGGTTCAACTTAAATTTAGAAGTGAATAAAAGTTGCAAGAGAAACCGACCATGTAAGCGACCGTGTTCTTCCAAGCTTTGTCCATGGTTTCAAAAACAACATCAATAACGGGCCGACCTTTTCTTGAGCTGGCAACGCATAACACCGCAACTTCTAATATGGATTCAAAATCCGCAGTATTGTGTTTTCCATTCAGCGCAGGGTCTACAAAATCCGTTAATGGACGTTTCCCCATGCTCACAGCCTTAGCCTGCACATGCAATGCCATCTTAATTTAAATATGATCACAGGGTCATCAAGAAATGTGAGAGAGTTTCAATATGTCATAATATTGAAATGGAACTTTACTTTATAATATGCACGCACAAACAATATATCTTTGTACATATTAGAAAATGATTACCTACCTTTCTTGTAAGCTGATTTCTAGCTTCGAGATCCAGATGAAGGACTTTTTGTCGTGATAGAAGTTGCAGAACAACCATACCAAAACTGTAGACGTCGCTAGCACAAGTAAGATCCCCGTTGCTCATGTATTCCGGGTCTATGTACCCTGCTGTTCCTTCGTTTATTGCAAATAGCCTTTCGTCCATTCCCGAAAATTTCGCCAATCCAAATTCAGAGAGTTTTGGTTCAAATTTCTCATTCAAACGGATGCTAGTAAGCTAGGAAGCAAATAGATATACAAGTAGCATTGTTAGTTAATGAAATTCTATCAATTAAGAATGAATAATCTAATTTGCTTTTGTTTCACTACATTACTTATGTCCCGTAAAAGGAATATAGACTCGCTGCCGTTTGTTCCAAAAAATGAAGCCAAGCGGTATTGTAAAACAAAATGCGTGGATATAAATAGATGCAGTTGCGCGCGCATAATATCATTGATGACGTACGCACCTTGATATCCCCGTGAATAATACAGCCATCTGTATGACGATGGAGATATCTAATTGCACGAGCACAGTCCCGTAGGATCATAACTCTTCTTTCCCAGCACAGGACGTTGTCGTTTCCTGCCAAATTTGTATAGTTGAAACTGAATCAGTTGTTTGCCTTTCAGAAAGACATTTAACGAAATGCCTAGGTTCAACACAGTTATTGTTATTGTTTTTTTTCAATTTCAGCATCTCTAGCTTTGGCATTTTTGTTAATGCGAAATTCTTGTGTTTGGCTCCCCTTTGCCCACCGTTTTTATCAGTGGACTGCCCAGCAAAGATCAGTCGACTGACTGCATTAATTATCTGAAAGTAAGGCATCGGTTGACTTATGGTCTTAAGGCAGTCGAATGGGAGTAGGAGGGGTTGTTGACCCTTTCGTTTGATTGTTGGATATAATAAAATAATGATAAAACAGTTATGATCACACTTTTTATTGCATTCATCAATCAAATGCAATGGTCACCATGACCTTTTAGAGGAGGAGGGTTAATAAAGTCTTACTCATCAAATGGTCCCCTGTTTTGACCTTATTTAAGTGTTGTGTTTGGGCCAATTCAAGGACAAAGAACAAGTTTTTAAGGCACTTTCCTGAGCAGTTTTGAGGGTTTTGAAGAGGGAAAGTGAGGGTTTATTCTTTATTTATCTTCGTAGTTCGTTGTTGTTAAAAAGATAATGTTTTTATTATACTAAGAATTGAAAATCAAAGGTTTGTCTAAATACAATCTCTTATGGTAAAAATTACGTACTGATATCGAAGTTTTCGACTCTCAAGACTAAATACTTTCTAGGATTCAATGCAAAGAAGTCTGTTAGCAACCGTAGAAACTTTTTTTAAACTTTCAACAGTAAAGGGATAGCAAAAAATAATATCACACATATGATCTGTAATAGCCTAACGTTCAAAGGAGTTCAAACCTCCCATGATCCTACCAAATACCTTTTATAACATAAAATATAGTCATTGTAACTTGAACCAAGAATTTCTCGAGCCAAATTTAAAGACTTTGCCACTTGAGTTACATATCCTAAATTAATTATTTTCTCGAGAATTGGTATATATATACAACAATTATTACATTAGTTGATTGTTTGTATTCATTCGCCTGATGGAACCTAGGTCCTTTGTATTCCGCATTAAGTGTATTTGTAGAAATTCCTCACAAACGAGTTTCTCGGTTATTAACTTGGGTTCTTAAGTCACAATTTATCGTGTGACAATCTGTAATATTACATTATTACAATGTTACCAAATTCAATTAATTATGACACCAAATTTTGGTAATTTTTTATTTTCTATTTTGTCCTCCATTTACTTTTTTTAAATAAAAAATGCTTGACAATAGTACTTTCGAGTTCCAAGTATTACCATTAAATTAATAAATTAATTTTTATTTTGACTTAAATATTCACGTACGTAGATAGAGTTTATACACGCATTGTTTGTACTCTAGTGTCTTACTATAAATTTTATAAATAATGTGTCATAGTCAGATCAACAAAAAAAGACAAAATAAAACTTATAAAAATTTCGCGCATTAAAGAAAAAGAAACTAGACTGCATGCTTACGGATTAGATGTATAAATATATATAAGGAAAATTTAATGAATTACATACTTACGGATTAGATGTTGAGCAAGATTTCCAGCAGCACAATATTCATAAACAATGTATCGATGATCTTGAGTAGTGCAGTAACCAAAGAAAGAAATCAAATTTGGATGTCGAATAAACGACAGCCGTTGGATTTCTCTTGCAAAAGCATCGGACGGTCTGTATCTTCTGTTGCTCGCACTAATCTCCTCGATGGCCACAACTTGCCCATTGGGTAAAATTCCCATATTTACCCTTCCAACACTAGTACTCTTTTCTTCGTTATAGTAATTTATGGCATTCTCAATTTCGGCTTTAGAGAATTCATAAAGGCCGGTCCATGTGCCATTCTCTTTGATTTTGGAATATTTGTTTCTTTTGTTTAGGCAGTGAAATAGCAGAATTGTCACAATCAGCCCAATGGAAACTATCGAAATAATTATCACTGCTTTTGCTAATGAATCTGATACACAAAATTATTATATTATCACAAGTGGTTTACCGAGAAATTTCTTCTATTTGTACTGGGGGCTAATTTTTTTTAGTCGGGGGCATCTTCTGAATGAAAGCATATTATTTTGAAACTAGAATTATTTATATTGCTTAATTAAATAAATTGTCACAGTCTAACACTTTTGTCTTAGACACGGCTTTTTGGCTGCAGTGACAAAATTAAGATAATCTTCATAGTCATGGTGTATAGTTGAACAAATCACGGATAAAAACTGGACCATTGTAGATTTTTCACTCATGTATGTATTTTTTCTAGATAGCACCCACTCGGTACTATGTGAACACGCACATGTTTTGAACTATATAGCTTATTTCAATTTGCTTAAAGGCCGGTCCTGAGTATATGTAGATTAATGAGCAGTCGCAAAAGATCTATATTATCGTATATATTTTTATAACTTATACATGACCCAATATTTTAATCATTGTATTTTTGTTGAGACTGATCATTGTATTCGAATAAGGGGTACCTTCATTATATTAAAGGACATCATTTCAATTAATTTTGTTTGGGGTTTATATATCTCGGGCCCGATGTGCATGTTGCAAAATAAGAATTGGAATCACTTATGAAGAACTTTCAAAATATTTTAAATAAATTTTGGGCATAAAAGTTTTCGTGTTATCTTACGAATTGTGATAAGAAAGAAAGTAAAAGTAAACTTACATTTGAGTTTGATGTAACTGGGTCCTGCGAAAAAACAAATTATTCGAAGTCAAAATCAGAATTATCATATACTTGCAGATAAAAATTCAGATTACGTCGGTTCTCTTGGATCCACCAGCATAATAACACCAACAGTAATCCAAGAGAGAGAGTGTTAAGGTAAGAGTAATTATAAATGTACTAAATTACTATTTTATTCATTAGTCAGATTTTAAATTCACTCACATAGTAACTAATGAATTTTTTGAGGCATCATTTGAACTAGTAATTTCATCATCTAAGTTGACACATGCATGCATCATTACTAGCTCCTTTTAGTTCATTAAATCCTGAAATCTTAAATTACAAAAAAATATTGAAAATTTCTTATATTTCATGTTAAGAGTTTGAATTTTTCAAAATGAAATTACTATTTAAAATTCCAAGAAGAAATAAAAACTCAAAAATGATGAAATAGGTGAAGAACCTGAATGAAGAGGTGGTGATGGTGGATCCAAAGCAGCAGTTGAGTGAACCAAAAAGGCAAGAGTAAAAATAAAAATGAGAAAAAAGCAGTACATGTAGTAGTAAATGTTCAATAAATGGGCCTTGGATGACTCCATCACGCTTAATGTTTTCATCTAAATACATATATATATATATATATATATTTAGAATAAATATTGAGGCGTGCAGGCTATCGTATATCCTCATTAGCAACGACACTAGATAAGGATTTTTTTGTCTTGATAGTTGATACTCAGTTTTCTTCTTTGTTGTTGTCACCTCCAGATTTACGTACGTATATTAATTTGTTCTATCTATGTACGTGTCCATATCCATATATTGTACGTAAATGTTTTCTAGCAAATGTTGGATTTAACCCAATTGAATTTATTAATTTTAGCCAAAATTCATAAATAATTTTCTTTTCCAATATTCATGCTTTTTTAAGATTAATTTGACTAATTTCTACTTATTAAAAATGATAAGGTTGTTATCTCCTTTATTCTTAGACAATATATAATATAATTAATAATATATATTTATCACCTCTATAGTATTTATCATTACATCTAATACAATTAATAATAGATATTTATAACAAACTCATATATATATATATATATATCTAACAAGATTCTTTTTTAAATTAATTAAATAATACACAATACAAATGAATTAAAGGATACATTTCTCTCTACGGACTGTTATTTGTTTATTTACGGAGGATTTGAAGATTGATCTCCTAATTCTAATGGTGAGACTATTACGAAGAGAAACACAGCATTAAAAAAATATATCTTTACGATATCAATTAGGGATGTCAAAGTCTAGTGTTCATGGCGAAATAAGAGATATACAATTTCATTATGGATTTATGTGTTGTTGCGATCATGCAATATATGATTCAAGTGACCATCAAATGTTCTATTTGTCGTCGAATAATAATTGTTGGAACATTAATTATATGGTCAGTAAATTCTTTCTTCCTACTCTTTTGAACATCCCTCTCTTTACATTTCTTCATATTTAACATTCTTGATCTTGATATATTTAATATGACTCTGTTTAATTTTACTTGTGCAATGTCTTTTTAATATACCTGTACTTTTAGCTTGAATTGTAAAAGATCTTTTTTAATATGACTATATTTTTATTTTTACTTGTGTAATTCTTTTTAATATAACTGTGTTTTAAGTTTGACTTTTGTAATGTCTTTTTTAATATAACTGCATTTTTATTTTTAATTGAATAATTTTTTTTAATATGATTGTATTTTTAGTTTTACTTGTGTAATGTCTTTTAATATGTCTGCTTTTTTAGTTTTATTTATATGTAATATTTATGCATTTTTAGTTTTATTTAAATGTAATATTTACTATTAAGATATCTTCTAGATGCCCCAAGTTTTAATATTTGATATTTTTAATATGGCTATATTTTTAGTTTTGCTTGTGTGATTTCTTTTTTAATATGACTGTATTTTTTAGTACACTGTGTATAATATTTACATTTAATATGTCTTGTAGATCATCCAAGTTTAATTTTTTATATTTTTTATTTATTGCAAGTCAACTTCTTAATTTTTCTATTATATATTTATCCTATGGCAAAGTTATCACTTGTAGTTACATTTACGAATTTTAAATTTGAAACTTTTTAAATTTGAATTTAAAAGTATATAAATCCCTATAAAATATATATTCTAGTAACAACTAAATATAATTTTAGGTGAATAATAAATTTAAATTTGCTAAGTTAAAAAAAAGATAAGATGGGAAAAATATAAAAGAAATAAAAACCTAATAAATTAATTTATAAAATGTGTATTTAGTAATTATCCACTCATTTGGGCTAATTACTAATTTCTCAAATGTATTGAGTTAAAAGCAAAACAATTTGAATTCACTGGATTAAAAACAAAAAGGCCCATGTTTTTACTAACACCCATGATTATTGTTTAGTGTTGTTTAATGTGTTTTATGTTAATTGGCTTTATTTGTAATTATGGAGTGGGGAATTTGTGACAGAGTTTTGATGTAATTAATTATATTGTGTCCCTTCTAAAAGTTTGTTTTGGTTCTAATAATATTTAAATATTTTACCAAAAATAAAATGTCACATTAATTATACTCAGTTACTCACACCCGAAATATGTACAACATATACACCCCGTGCATGTGGTGGGCAGATTGCGATTAGGCTAACAAGATTGGTTCAACATTGAGGTGTGCTGAGTGCCGTGACCTGATCGATTGAGTACTATTAAAAATCTAGAAAGCATGGACGTTTTTAAGGCCATCTCCATTGTGTATATTAATATTGTAAAGTAAAAAGGTATTTTTAGCATACACTACCAATAACTATTCGCTGCGCGTAAGGGGAAATTAACCCATTTCAACCACACGACATTCATTGTGTCGTGTGGTGTGCCACGTCACTACCACCCCACGACACAATGAACATCGTGGGGATAGTGTCCAACGGGTCCTTTCTTAGATTAACGGTAAGATTTTTATACTATTTATACTTCTCTCCCCCCATTTTAACAATATCAAAAATATATCATTTCTCTCACTACTCATATATACACTTAATTTCATTAATTATTCTCTCCCAAGTTCGAGCTAGACCAGTTTTTTTGAAGATAACCAAGGTATTATTTAATTTTTGTAATGTTTTGATTAATTATATATAAATTTATTTGTTTGTTTCATATTTTATATTATTTTAATTTTAATAATTGCATGTTTAAAATATAATGTCAACTTATCTATAATACAATGATGAATAGTTATTTTGATAACAGTACACTCAATAAATCTACCAATTAAATGTTGTAGCATAATTTATGTCTAAAATCAAATAACTCACACCATAAGTTAATAAGCATTGGCACAAAATCTCCACATTATTTCTTATAATCATACACACACCCATACACATTACCACACACTTCAATATAATAAGATTTATTTTCTTAAAATGTAATTTTTAAATAAAACTCATATTTAGTATTTTTTTAAATAAAGGTTTATATAAACTTTTTTTTTTTTAATAAAAAGTTTATATAAATTTTATTTGCATTATGTGCTAACAAGTCACAGTTATAGAATAATATATGCGTGTCATATATAAACTTTATTTGCATTTTATGTAATCATGTTATATAAATATTTCTTGTTAGCATAATGAAAAGAATTTAAAGATATTTCGCGAGATCTAGTGTCTCAAATCCTCTCGAAGAAGGCGATTCTAGTACACAAGCTGCTAGACCTAGCTCTGTAAGACGGTAATCGACCGAACATCGTTTAGAGCCTGAAAATGAATTGAAGGAGGTTTTAGTACACAAGCTACTAGGCCTAGCACTGCAAGAAGGAGATCATCCGAATGTCGTTCAGAGACCGAAACTGAAGGAGGTCCTAGTAATAATCAAGGTGCAAGTTCATCTTTCCCTTTTGCTAATTATAAAAGGGTTGTTGATGATAGTGATCATATTTTTAAAATGAAAAGAACACCTGAAGATAATTTATTCTACATAAGATCAACTTGCCATACTGCACGAAATCTGTATAAGGACTTAATACTTAATTCAGAGGTACAAATGTTACTTGATAATATTGGATTGTGTGATTTGTTTAAATGACAAATGCCGAATTCGGATCGTACTGTTATTGAAGCGTGTTGTCGACGTTGGTGGGACACCACCCATACATTCCACATGCCTACGTGCGAGTTAAGTTTCACACCTCTTAATTTCACAATGTTAACAAGTACATACATAAAACTAAATTTAGTTATATTCATTTTATTTTTACATTTATATATTTAAAATTTAGTAATGTATTGTAATTTGAAATTTTTAATTGGAATTTCCATTGGTGGCGATAAATTACCGATTCCTCAAGTACATGATGAGGCGGAATTAATGAGGGAATATGGGACAATAGCTACTTACTTTCCATTTTTCCTAAATGAAATAGAATTCGGAGTGATAAAAGGTTATATTATTTCTAATTATCACGGCAGTGACGATACAATAGAAGCTATTGGGGCTGAATCCGTAATTAGATTATACTTATTCTACATTTTAGGGTATGTATTTTTTCCCAACGGACAAAAATTTAAAATCCGGATGCACCACACGATGGATAGAATGTTGTGTGGCGAGCCACGACATTCTGTACATCGTGGGAACATTATTTCTCTCACACAATGGACATTCCATCAGGGTAATGGTGATTTGACGGCCTACGATGGACATTCCATCGTGGGGAAGGTATGGTAGCCGTATGACAATTTTACCATTTCACTAACATTATAGCCTACACTATTGGCATTTGCATAATCAGCTGCAAGGTCAAATACTCTAAAATTGGCAATTTAAAGTATGCATTGGAGATGGCCTAAAGGCTAATGTGTTTGTGTCGCACTCATGTCAGACACTAATACTTGGCGGATACTCATTAGACACGTGTTCGATTCTTATTTTCACATGTTCATAATTTAATATATTTTTTTTGTTTATTACACATATCCTACACTTCTTTGATGCTCTCAAATAAGTGTCATCTACCTTTATTATATTACAATAAAACTTTTATTATATTACAATAAAACTTTATTTTATTTTACAAAATAAAATAACAGCTACAAACAAAACATTATAGATGAAAGACTATAGTAGCTAGGAATATAGTAATTATAATTTATATATATAAATATATTTATTGGCATATTCTCCACGTGTTTGTATCTCAATGTTTAAGGATTTGACGTGTTCGTGCTGTGTTATATTTATTTCTCATGTCAGTGTCCATACTTCAAGTTAAAAAGTGAAAAATAAGAAAAAAGAAGGTTAAATCTCTCGGATCCAAACATCGTTACTACTTGACTAATCCAATCATTTAAAATAATAAAATAATTAATGAGGAACAAATGTATTTAATATTTGGGGACGAAGGGTGAAACTTACGAAATAATTACTAAAATCCTGCATAAAATAGGAAAATGTGATCTAGGTAATAAGGCATATTACCAAAATATTGATTTAATTGACACATCTATACAAATATAATATAATATGACGTTTGTTAAAAAATAATTCTTCTTAGAAATTAGAACCATAAATGATGTACAATGTATATAATAGGGATAACTCTAGTTACCTCTCGCATTTTGTATTTAATACATTCTATTTTAATTAATTATGTTGATCTCCCTTAAGATATGTTTTCCATAATAGTGTGATTCAGTTACAATCTGTTTGAATTGAGGGAACGGGAATTTGGGAAGGGCAGAAAATGAAAGAAAAAGGGGGAAAGTGATTAGAAAACACTGTTTGTAAAGATTCATAATTAAAGGAGGAATGAAAAATAAATGGAAGGAATGGGGAGAATTGTCAATCATTCATATTCTTTTATTTTGCTTTATTCATGAAAAATATTTTAATAAATTATTTATTATATTCTAATTTTAATCCTTATTTGTTAACAATATATTTAAATCTCGTTATTCTCCTTTTTTTTCCCCTCTCTCTATCTAAACAAAACTTGTTTCCCGTTCCTTTCTTTTCCCACCTTAGCTATCCAAACAACAATAAAATTAAATTCGTTCCATTCCATTCTATTTATTCCTTTTCTAATTAATTATTTTATTTTATATTTCCCCCATCAATCCAAACATACTATTAACTTTTGAAAGAAACATCAATCATTGATAATTAATAAAGGGTGTTCTTAAATACACCCACATTATTATTCTTCTCACCCCTATAAAAGTCAAAGTTCAAATTAAAAGAACCTAAAAAATAGATTAAAATCCTTTCTTCTCACCCCTATTTCTCTCTTAACAAAAAACCGTCGCTTATTATTTTTGAGTTATCTTTAATACACCTACTAATTTATTTTTTCACCCCATATAGTATTTTATTTGTTTTACCTAAAAATGTATATTTGCTTATCTTGATTTTATCTTAATACTCACCCACTATTTTTTTTTCTTTTCTTCTTAGTCCACTGTTGACAAAATTAATACAACAGTTTTACATTATCTCTGATAGTAAAAACTAAAGAAACTACGTGCAATCAAAACTAATATTTTTTTTTCTATTTTAACGATAGAAAAATTATATGAGTATTTATAGATACATACATATACATATACATATACATATATATATATATATATCTAAATCTATATTATAAGGGAAAGATAGTCAAAAAAATCTCTCTCTTAAAAACCTATTAAATCAATGACTCAAAATTCTTCTCATTACTTCACACACAATCTACACGCTTAGATGTACTTCTATACTCACATTAAACAAATATAAGATACACATACAAATTATTCTCTCATAATTTTTTTTTTATAAAATTTGAAATGTCATAACATTAAATCTAAAAATTAAATTTAAATAATATGTATACATTAGTAACTTATTAATAAAAATAAAAAAATAAGACCCATTATGATTATAAATTTATATATAATTTCTTTTTTAAGAAAAGTTAATTAATATTCTACTTAAGGATATAGTTTGTGTATGTATATCATTACTCATTTTAAATGGTATGAAATAGTTTCCGTAAAAAAAAAGATATGAAATAGTTCATAAATGAACTATTACAAAGTAAAAAAAAAATTACTATGTTGTATATGGGTATGCACACGATCCGATAAATTCAATTTTTGGACCATTTTCATATCGGACTGACATGGTCAGTTTTAAAATACTAAATTTCAATGTGCTAGGTTGGTTGTTTTTTTTCACATTTGGCCCATGAACTTTTAAGTTTAATTTAGTATCCAACAAATAAACTTTTGGGTAAAAAAAAGATATAACTATATTTAAGACTATTATAATTTGTTAAACAAAGTATGCAATATATTAGGGGAAAAAATTGTAATATGAAAAAAGGAACATCTATATTTTTTTAATCGCATATTATTATATTTCAGCTAATTGTTTCAACGTACTTATTTCATTTAAGTATATTTGTAAATTTCGCATTATTTGTAATGTTCTCCGATCACCCCCTACTGGTTTAAATTTTTTTGCCAGCAATTATCGCAATGTTAATTTTTTGAAAAAAGTTACTTGAAACTTAATTGTAGAGTTTTGACATTTTATCGGTGACCTAGCTTTTGGTATTTACGACCCGAAAATTGGATCTAAATTTTGAGTATTCAATTACGTGGCATAGAAAAAACACCAACTTATGCCAATTCAGGTTGGTTCGGTTAATGTTGTTCATCATTTCACTATGATTAAGTATAAAGTCTCAAATTTCAAATAATTTTTATTCCTAATTTCTCACATTTTTGCTTCTTTTTTTTTTGATTATTAGTTTTATATTAATTTTTTTCGTTTCACCATGCCGTCCAACTTGAGTATACCCTAGTGTGTTTATATATATATATATATATATTACAACTCTAATTAAGAGAAGCAATACTTATGATATAACTTAAGGTTATTTTTACAATAATTACTAGTATATTTCTAGATTTATGGATTTAAAATATTTGTTAATTGTTATTCAATAGATTACATAGTTTTGTTAATTGAATAATGATTATCCAAATGATCATTGCATTAATTATATTGTATTGATTTGATTCAGTATTAAGGATTGAAATATAATGGATAGATGCTTTGAATATAATTTTACTTGATGATATATACGATATTAAAAAAAAAGTTTGATGATTAGAATACGTCGTGCTAATGATCAAATGTCTTTTTTTTGCCTAAAATAAATTTAAAAGATGTTTTTATGAACTACTTTATAGCAAAAAAATGAATTGTTATGACTTGTATTTGATATTTATTTATATAATATATAAGTTATATTATTTTTGTTATGTTGCTCAAATTTAATTGTGTAATTTTTAATGAATACTAAAATACGAAAAATGAAGTACTTTTATTAAATATGAATAAGTGATAGATTTAAGGGTTTAGGGGATATTTCAATTATCAGTGAACCATGAGTTCATAAAAATATTTAGAAGTCAATAATGCATTTTTTGGATGTGCAATGAAAAAAAAAAGAGGTTTTATTTTTTGACGTATAAAAAAGAGGTGGCATGTATAAAATAGATGGGGTTGATTGAATGTTTTTGATAAAAAAATATGATGGGGGTGAAATGCAAGTTTTCTTTTACTACGTGAGAATAATATTTTTGTCGGTTTATATAAAATTTTCATATTTTAGTTTTAGCGACGACATAAATTAAAGTCCCTATAATGCATTCTGTAAACTCACCCCACCACTGGGGTGAATTGAAAGTTTTTTTAAAAAACAAGTGGGGTAAGAAGAAAGTATTCTCTTATTAAGGTGATAAGACTAATTGCGTGGGTTCATTTAAGAACTCCCTTAATAAACAATCGTCGTAACTATTATAGAATTGACATATTTTGAACTTAATAATAATTTGTGGAATAATTATGTAAAGATTAAATAATACAATACCCACACATCAGGCGGGATTTAAACTAGTACTAGATTATTGTCGTAAGTGCTTTGCTAAATTAAGGTTTGCTAATGTTGCCCGATTGGTAGAGCAAGACACGGATCTGATTAGATTGCATGTACCGATCCAGATTGAATTATTAACAAATAACCCTTTTTTTTTTCCTAGTTTAATTAAGAAAAATATACAATATATTTATATCAAATGCAATTACATAGAGATAGACTATTAACAAATAACGTAAATATTAAGAATCTAAACAATCACACAATATTAAAAAATAATGTGGTTCAATAATTTATCTACTCCTTCGTAATCATTTTTATTATGAAATCTTTGGGTGCCTTGAGTTCTTCTCACACTTGTACGTGCATTTTCTTGTGTTTAATTTCTAAGGTTGGTGTTTAACGACCAATAAGCTAATTACATAAGACTGTTATGAAAACAACATATACAAACAAGACAGTAAATCTATTACTATATAGTATAATGGAAGAAGTAGATACATTAATTACTTATTAATTATTTTTCTTATATTCTTAATGCATAACAAAATAATAATTATAATATTTTTTTAATTTACTATTTAGTATTATGGAAGAAGTAGCATAATTTATTATACTATTTTTTAAAAATGTCTTAAAATTAATAGTCTTATTTTCAGTTTGCCATAACAAATAAGTTGTATTTTTAATCATTAATTATATTGAAATTAATGTCTTCTTGAAAATAAAAAAGTAAAAGTTGCAAAATTAATTTGAAATTGAGGCAATATATATTTTATTCTCCATACGTAACATATTTAAGCCAATTATTCGACAAAACTATAAGACGAACGCTACTTTGATTGTTTGTTTTAATAATATGGATACATAACTTAATAGTAATATCCGTAGGAATTAAGAATCTAAGTAAAGAAAATAAATTTTTATATTACTATTCAATTTGTTTTTTATGATATAATCATTATTTTTATGCTAAACTAATATTTTTATATCGTACCCACTAATCCACCCTAATTCAAGTATTTAGTAGAATTTTTTTTTCTACTTTTGATTCATTAATCACTTTTAAAGTTTTGCTTATTAAATTAGTATGTTATAATTATTTATACAATATATTATATTTATTTACATTTCATGTTAAGATTATAGGATACTATTATTAAAAAAAGATTTGTTAAGCACTTATGCATCACAAGGGCTATTAATTAATTATATTTTAATACAAGGACCAAAAGTGAGCCCAACTTAATTGCCAACCGCTCAAGCCCAAGTGGGTTGGACATCCGCCAGGCCCATACAAATTGACTGGACTGGTTGGCAAATAGCATAAGCTCACCTTTGGGTCCAACTGTAGACGATCTAATTGGATTCAGGTCCGACCTGGGTTTGACCATTAGAGTGAGTTAACTTCTTGTATTTGTGGTTCACTTGGTACATGCATATGCTCAATAAGAACATCATCTCTCCATGTAGTATGGACCATTATTTTTTTTCAACGATAAAGGTGTTCAATCTAGCGGAGATTAATGAATTCACAAGACATTATTTATGATCTAAACTTTAAAGATTGAATATTGTAAGACTTGAATTTATGACCATAACTCATAAAACACTCAGAGACGGGGATATGATGTAATATGAATTGGGTCAAAAAAGTTTTTGACTATATATAGTATAAGTACAAATTACAAAAGTTGATACACAATATCTATATAAGGGGACTTGGCTCCTCTCCATTATTTTTTCGATCTAATTCCGCTCAAGGGAGGTCTAATTTGAGAGCTAAAATAAATGAATTTTTTCATGAAATTTGGTACTCAAAGTTAGGGGCAGAGGCAAAGTGGACCAAGTGGGGGCTTAACCCCCCACCTAAATTTGGACTTTTTATTTTTTTTAGAGTGTAGTAATACATGGATTTCTGTGTAAAATTTTAAAGTTTGATGTTGGATTTGTAAGGTCTTAAAAGCTTGGGCACAAAATTGTAATTATTTTTAGTAAAGGCCAACAAAATAACGAGAGCATTCTTCTACACAAGAATTCTACAAAGAAAAACAAAAGAGAAAAAAAATTATAGTTTATTCTTGTAACTCCCTCTCACTCTCTCGTGTTGTTTTTTTTACTTGGATTCGCACTCTCTTTTTAGCCTCACACGGTAAGGATAATTGACTAACAAATTTAGCCTTTTCTCTTCATAGTTTTATTTTATCGTGTTATTATTTGTTGTAATTTTTTTTAGTCAAGTCTCCACTGGATTAAAATACTGACTCCGCCACTGCTCGAAGTAGACCTCTTTAAACACGAAATTGCAGCGAAAGATAATAAAGATGAGCCAAGTTCCTATACAAGGTAGGCAAAAAGTACAATTTTTTTCTAAAATAAAGTGAGCCAAGTTGTACATCATTACTTATTTTTTTCTAAAAAATCCTCAACATTAATAGTAAAAATAAGCTAATTTTAAAATAAGGTGGGCAAGTGCCCTCCTACAACACCAGGGTGACTTCACCACTTATCATGACTCAAATTTCTCACTTGACCAAGCCATGAGGGTTGAACATTTCCAAATTGAGTTGAATATTTTTTCTTTTCTGTAAAATTGGTAAAGTTTCTCCATGGAGTCTCAAAACTTAAAATTAATCAAAGTTGCTTTTACAAAAAACATAATAATGCTTCTTCTATCCCAAATTAAATTAAGAGTTAATATTTAATTTTTATTATAATTTTGATCTTAAGGGCTGCATTAGTTCCGACATATTCAATAGTTAAGAATTGAACTCTTTATTATTGTGAGATTTCGTACATTTTTGCTATAATAATAATAATAATAATAATTCAAATAATAAAAACAGTGAAAGCTCAAAATAACGCTGGTAAAATGATGCATTTTTGCTATAATAATAATAATAATAATAATAATAATAATAATTCAGTTCATGCTTAAAAAAATAATTTCAAAAAAACTAAAATAAAAAAGAAACATTAAAGAGTACAATAAATAGGGAAACCTCTTCTTATTCCTTCCATAATACTAATATATACTAAGTATAGATGTAAATATGAAAAATGAAAAAATTTAAAAAATAAGTAAATAAATGTTTCATAATAAAAATTATTTATCACTAAATATAATTATTACAATTCCTAGATTTTACTATTAGAATAATAATAATAATTATTATTATAATAGTAATAAATAATATAGATGATTATGAAAATTATTATAGCAATTAATAAGAGAGAGTGTATTGGTATTAAATGTGTTATTATTATGGCAATTATAATAACAATCAATAAGAGAGAAGATAATATATGATTATTACAGAGAAAATGGATTAGTATTATTAAAGAGAAAGTGGATTATTAATACAGATAATTAATAAGAAAGAGGACCGTAATTAAGCGGAAATTAAATAGGAGAGAGAAGACTTATTACGGAGGACTTCCTCCGTAATACTATAATAGTATTAGATATATTTAGCTCGTAGACCAAAAATGTAGGAATAGATTCATAATTTGGGCAGAGATAACAATAACAATAATAACCAAAGAACATATTCGTCAAAATTATGTATATTCATGAATTATTCACAGAGTATAATGTGTACGTATTGTCTATTAATCGCATAATATATTTCTTTACAAAAGTTGTTACTTGTTTTTCTTTTCGGGTAATGGAATCATGGCTGCATCGGTTCAAGTGGTTTGGATTCGCAATTCCCCGTTGAACTCAGCCGTTTTGCCGCTTTCTGTAAGTGAACGAAGAAAACATAATACTAAAATTGGTTAGTGTATCAATTTGTAGTACAATACATCCAGGTGCAAGAAGATTTATATTGGTGCATGAAAATAATGTACCTTAATTATGTCTTTCTTTAATTCATCTTGCCTTCTTTAAGATACTATGCGTGTCTATGTGCTACCTTAACAATAGACACGCAAGGTATACGTGGAATATGTGTACATTTATGAGAGATGATCATAGGCGTAAGATTGTAAAAGAAATGTGACAGGCCTTCAAGATAGTTGAAATGCCTATTGACGCTATAGTCATAACTATAATAATTTTTTTTTTTGTTGGGCTGAACTGAAACTTGTTCTGCTAAGTTGGTTTTAGTTAAATTTAGAAGAGTGACTAAAAGATGTAAGAGAAACCAACCATGCACGTAAGCGATCGTGTTCTTCCATGCTTTGTCCATGGTTTCAAAAATAACATCAATCGTGGGTCGACCAATTCTTGAGCTGGCAACGCAAAACACCGCAACTTCTAGTATGGATTCAAAATCCGCAGTATTGCATTTTCCATTCAGCGCAGGGTCTTCAAAATCTGTTAATGGACGTTGCCCCATGCTCACGGCCTTAGCCTGCACATGCAATGCCATCTTAATTTAAATATGATCACAGGGTCTTCAAGAAATGTGAGAGTTTAAATATGTTATAATATTGAAATGGAACTTTACTATATAATATACACACTAACAATTTATCTTTGTACATATTAGAAAATGATTACTTACCTTTCTTGTAAGCTGATGTCTAGCTTCAAGATCCAGTTGAAGGACTTTTTGTCCAGATAGAAGTTGCAGAGCCACCATACCAAAACTGTAGACATCGCTAGCAGAACTAAGAATCCCGTCGCTTATGTATTCCGGGTCTATATACCCTGCTGTTCCTTCATTTACTGCAAATAATCTTTCCTCCAATCCCGAAACTTTTGCCAGTCCAAAGTGGGAGAGTTTTGGTTCAAATTTCTCATTCAAACGGATGCTAGTAAGCTAGGAAACACATAGATATACAGGTAGCATTATTAGTTAATGAAATTCTATCAAGAATCTTATTTACCTTTCTTTTAGTACATTAGTTATGTCCTGTAAAGAATATTGGACTCGCAATTTGTTCCAAAAAATGAAGGCAAGTGGTGATGTAAAAAAAAACGCGTGAATATAAATTGATCAGTTGTGCACAATATGATTGATTACACACGTTGATGTCCCCGTGAATAATACAGCCATCTGTATGGAAATGGAGATATCTAATTGCACGAGCACAGTCCCTTAGGATCATAACTCTTCTTTCCCAGCATAGAACGCTGTCTTTTCCTGCGCACAAATTATAGTAGAAACTAAATCAGTTTTTTGCCTTTCAATGAAATGCATAGGTTCAACACAGTCCTGTGTTTCGCAAATTACAACACTTTTATTGCTATTGATTTATTTATTTTGGTTTGCTTCGATTTTCAGTGCCTCTAGCTATGGCATTTTTGTTAATGCATGAAATTGTTGGGTTTGGCTCCCCTTTGCCCATTGTTTTTCAGTGAACTGCCAAGCAAAGATCAGTCGACTACTGGCCTTAAGGCAGTCGAATGGTCCCCCTGTGTTTGCCTTATTTAAGTATTGCGTTTGGGCCATTTCAAGGACAAAGGTGAACCAGTTTCAAGGCACTTTTCAAAGCAGTTTTTAGAGAATTTTGAAGAGGGAGAGTATTCTAGTTGATGTAATTGAAATTGATTCTTGTAAGATTGAGAGACATCTTGTCTGTGTAATCTTTTGTATTTCATTCAAGATAAAGAATTGTTTATACTCAAATCCAAAGATTTTGCCACTTGAGTTAGAAATCCAAACTTAGATACCGTACGGTGAGGCAGGGCAGTATTTGTAAAGATTGCATGCTTTAAAAAAAAATTGCATACTGCATCCAGTATAAACGTACAAGGGAGATTTAATGAATTACGTACTTACGGATTAGATGTTGAGCAAGATTTCCAGCAGCACAATGTTCATAAACAATGTATTGCAGCTCTTGATCTTGAGAAGTGCAATAACCAAAGAAAGAAACCAAGTTTGGATGTCGAATAAATGACAGCCGTTGGATTTCTCTTTCAAAAGAAACGGACGGTCTGTATCTGCTGCTGCTCTTACAAATCTCCTCGATGGCCACAACTTGTCCATTGGGTAAAATTCCCATATTTACCCTTCCAGCACTACTAGTATTCTTTTCTTTGTTATGGTAATTTATGGCAATCTCAATTTCGGCCTTGGAGAATTTATAAAGGCCCGTCCATAAGCCAGTATTATTATTCTCTTTGATTTTGGAATATTTGCTTCTTTTGTTTAGGCAGTACTTAAATATCAGCATAATCACAATCGGCCCAATCGTAGCTATTAAAATAATTGTCATTGCTTCTGCCAATGAATCTGATACACAAAATTATTATATAATCAATGACTAATATTCTGAACTATGGAAATTATCATTTTGAATTACAAAAAGGAATAAAATTTCGAACCAAACGAATACTTTAAAAGAGGTCTTAAATTCGACTTTCATCCGGTGTGGGGGTGAGAGGATTTTCTTTATAATTATAGTAAACTCTTTTTATTAAAAAAAGAAAAGAGAAAAAAAGAGGTGAAGAACCTGAAAGAACAGGTGGTGATGGCTGATCTCCATCCAAAGCAGCAGTAGAGTGAACCAAAAAGGCAAAAGTAATAACACGCCAGCGGCAGCAGTAGTAGATCAATAAATGGGCCGCCTTGGCTAACTCCCTCATCATTCTAGTTTTCATATCTTCCTCTTTCAAATTAAATTACAAATGAAAAACTAAGTGCACGCCTTGTTATAATAGAGGAAGAAATTAATGAATAATATGTGTGTGTGTGTATATATACACATTGTGACATTGAGGGAGGCATCCTCATTAGCAACGACACTAGACAAGGATCTTCTTGTCTTGATACTGCTTTCTTTGCTATTGTCGCCACCAGATTTATGCATATTTGTTCTATCTATGTGTCCATATATATATATGATATTCAAATGTCACATTTTACCTTGACCAAAATATGCTCAATGTTTAAATTCCATGGGTGGTGCGCATATTCTGAGGAGTCTAACAAGATTGGTGTGACATCGAGGTGTGCAGAGCACCTTAACTATTAGATTCTCAAATAAAATGCGTTTCTACATATTACTATATATATATATATATATTAACAGACACATTATTATATAGTTTGATATATAAATTATGGAAAATAGTGAATGAAGTGATTTAAAAACAAGAAAAAATTAATGTAGAAATAAATGGGATGGAGAAATTAAGAAACCCAAAGAGTAGGGCTGGGACCGGTTCGGTTCCTTGCAAAATTTTGAAGAACCGTTTATTTCATAATGGTTCAGTTTTAACTATGTTTTTTAGAAAAATCGGTTATAATGGTTTGGTTCCTCCGGTTTATTGGTTAACCATTAGCAAGAGAAAAACCGAAATTAAAAAATTAACTGACCAGTATTGCAAAAGAACCGTTGAGAACCATTAGCAATTTCATTGAAACAACCTGTACAAAGCTGAATTAAAAAACTCAAAAAGTCTAAATGTCCAACATTCCAAGTCCAACAAATACATACATACATACATACATGTTTGACATAATAACTAGTGCAAGTTGTTCAAAAAAAGAAGAAGAAGCATAGTTCAAGTGTTCAATTTCCAAGTCTTCAAGAACAAGAACATAAAAATAATAAAACATAATAACCAAATAGCATGGTGGCTGTGTGTGGAATGGGGGCATGGCTGAGAGTTGGGGCTAGGATTTTACGGACAAAAGAAAGAGGTGAATCGGTGATATTTGTTAGGTTTGTTTTATTATTAAGTTTTATACTTTTATTAGTATTAAGTATAATATAAATTATATTATATAATAATTATATATATAAATGTAAAATTGTAAAGTAACTAATGGTTTCGTAATAGTTCTTAGAAAGAAGATTATAATAAGATTTGATAACCAAACCGCTAATTATCTACAAGAACCGAACCGTTAACAAAATTAACATAATTACTAAGAACCGAACCGAATCGGTTTATATTGGTTCGGTTCGGACCGGTTCTCTTGTTCCCGGTTTTAATTTCCCAGCCCTACCAAAGACAACTGTTACGAAAGGAAAGGTTGTGTACAATTAAATGAGAAACAAAACAATTGAATAATAAAGAAGAATGTAATTGATTAATTAGTTTATTTAATGCTTTAATAAGAAGAGAGATGAGGAGTACTTCCTCCATATCATACATATACTAGTTTTCAACCCGTGCGATGCATTGGCTATCGTTAATCTCGACATGTAATATTGGTATTGAATTTTAACTATATTATCTATATCAAAAGAGAACATGTGCCACCTTCAATGCAAAATGTTTAACAAATGGTGTATATGAGATGCAAACATTGGAAAGTATTATCTTTTAGACAAATCATAGAGTATAATAAAGATTGCAACTACACTGTATTAACATTTTTTCCTTAGTAACTTAGACTATTACAACAAGAGTCTCTCGTTCACTTTCTTCGATTAATTTTTGATTACGAAATTTTGGGATGGACCTGTTGATAAAAGTGGACAGCCAAAAATATAATACGTACATTATTATTTAACTGGAATCTTTATTGAGGGAATTTTGAGCTTTCAAAGTAAAAATGAACTTACTCGTTCTATCTTTACTACGGTTGTTGTTGCTGGCGCAATCTATGTAGGCGTTTGTTGTCGACACGTTAGCTTGTTTGTCACTGAATACTAGTGTTACAATGTCTTAAATTTGTGTTGGACAAAAAGAAATTATTAATTACTATACATGTTACTTGGAAAATGAAGAAAACAAAATTCTAAAGCATCACCTTCGTGGAATTCTTAATAGCCTTCTAGTCAGTTGTGTTTTCCTTTTATTTATAGGAGGATGTGTTAAAAGAATTCCAAAATTACGTGAGGGGAAAACATAAATGCAGAAGAAACTAATATGAACACATTTATATATATACTGACAGCTTAACTTAAGATTGAATCATTCTTTGAAAATGTATTACTTACTTGCAAAGAGAATAAAACATATAAATAAGAAAATCCCAATTATGTTATGTTCCTCAACCTTTTGAACAAATTTAAGTATGCCTCATGAAGCATGTATAAAGAAATTACACAGGAATATGATAAGGAAACAGATAAATAATACATCTAGTCGAACCTACAAATATGGAGTCGCAGTAATAATGTCTTCCTTCCAAAATATAGATTGCGTTTGTTCACCGTGTTCCTTTCTATTATATTTTGATTTTGAAGATTTTGTATATTAATCTAAGAGATGCTATTTACTTTTCTTCTTGCTGAGGATTTGTCATTTTTATTCCTTATGTGACATTTTAATTAGAACAACAAATTTTGAGAATATACAATTAATCTGTAACTGCAATTTTCTTACACGTACTGTGGGGGAAATTAATTTTACAAATTCATGATGTTTAACATAAGTTAGAAAGTAATTGATAAATCAATTTTGAGTCACTTCAACTTTAGTTCTTACCGGTTGAATGGAAAATTATTGAGTATGCGAAATTTATAGTCCATTTCAAATAAATGAACTTGCATAAAATCTTATTAATTGTTTGGATATATAATAAGGGAGATATATACCTTAATATCATTTGCTCTGCTTCTGAATCTTTAAACCAACAACGCCATCGAAATAAAGATGCCCTTGTGTTCCAATTTCAAAACGCCTTTTTTAAGGATAGCAAAATTAATTAGGGGCAATTAAAAAAAAGGGCTTATTAGAGAAAGATTTTTACACTAAGGCCAAGGAATATTTTTTTTTTAAATAAAGGGCCTATTTTTTATTTTATTGATAATATGACATGTGTCTTTTTTTTTCATTATAAAATGACATCCCAACCCTTAAAATAAACTAAAAAAATATCAATATGCATTAAAATATGGACTGCAATATGAACTTTGTAGTCTATATTTCACTGCAATATGAACTTTGCAGTCCATATTTCACTGCAATGTGAACTTTGCAGTCCATATTTTTAGTGCAAAGTTCATATTGCAGTCCATATTTTACTGCAATGTGAACTTTGCAGTCCATATTTTTAGTGCAAAGTTCATATTGCAGTACATATTTCACTGCAATATGAACTTTGCAGTTCATATTTTATTGCAATATGAACTTTGCAGTCCATATTTTTTGTGAAAATTTCATAAAAAGGGATAATTTAGGTAATACATAACATGTTTTTATTAATTAAATGATATTTAAATTTATTCAAATACATTCATTTAAAATATAAAACAAAATAGGCCTCTTACACTAATTACCAATTAAAAATAGGCCCTTCATTCAAATAACCAATTAAAAATAGGCCCTTCATTCAAAAAAATATTATTCATTGGATTTTTAGTAAAAATCAATGTATAATAAGCCCTTCTACCTAATTTCTAGAATTAATTATTGTTCTAGCTGTAGTTGTGGAACTAAATTAATGATTCCCATACAAAACATTTTAAAGTAATGCACAAATATTAGCAAAATTAGTTAGAGCAGTATATCTCATAACCTCTTGCTTAATAAGAACATAATTCTATAATGGTATTATTTAATGAGACGAATTTTGCGCAAAGAATTAAAAACTCGTTATGCATTGCAAGAATAAAATGGATGATTATCAAACGTAAATCAAATATGTGTTCAAGCAAAGTTTTAAGAAAAAATGCTTTCTTTAGCAATTTAAAACTTGGAGCATAACGCAAAAAAGCATAAAGAAAGCCTTAAATCACTGTATTAGTTATAGTAATGAGTTATATATATGATCAAAGTTTTTTCGTCAAAATTGATTTAAGTGAGTAAACATACCTAACATGTTGCGCCAAACCGCTTCCATTTTTCATAACCGAGCACGACGCAACGTCGAGGATCTCACAAGCTCACTTGGTATACCCGAAAGAAGAACGATCATTTTGTTTCTGCAAAAATACACCCAAATAAAGTAACAGCACGTAATAAATGAACAACTTGCGCAAGACAAGGATTTACCGTGGTGTCGGCGTAAATGCCACTAATCCACACAAAAGAAACTTGAAAAAAAAATAGCTTTATGATCTAATAAATAGCATGGAATTCAAAAGTGATTACAAGTACACAAGAGGAAAAATTTCTCTCAAAATAGCTCTCAAGTATTTTTGAGCCTCACCAAGCCTTGTGTAACAAATGAGCCAAAAATTTTACATAAATAGGCAAAATGCCTTGGGACCATGATCGATGCATGGGAAACCCATTTGATCGATCATGGAAAAGTCCTCTGCCCACAAATCACCAATTCACAAAATGTGAGCCAAAACTCACAAATCTACCACCTTGGCGAACCATGCAGCTATACCCATCCAACACATTGCTCACCTCACTCTACTTGTTCCTCCATCAATGCATGCTATAGCATCTTACACCCGGCTTCGAAGAGCCTCCACCCTGACATATGGGGCCTCAACACCGAAATTAAACTGATAGACCTCAGTTGAGCCTTACTCAAACTTGATCAGATTCGAATGTCCCTTCGATTCTTGTAAGTACCACACAATCCACCTAACGGCATTCCAATTGCAGTTTCTCAAGGATTTATTGCATAAACCTACCCTTTATGCTCAAAACCCGAGCAATAATCAGTTGAGTATTTACGCATGTGCATCCATCAAGGGTTCACCACTATATGCGCATCCGGCACTTGAGCCATATACTCCACCACCTCCTCTGTACTTGGAATCATCATTTCCGAGAGCTGTGAAGCACGGAGCCAATGGGACACAAATAGGCTCTTTATCCTGCATCCCAAATTCGGACTACGACTTTTAGATATTGCCTCTGTGTGAGGCACAATCTACCTTTCTTCCTCTCCTTTACGACTTCTCGTTCCAGAATCACTATTCTCATCTTGTATCCACGAGCACCCTACTATGCACCATCTCACAACTGACTATTTCTTCTCTAACAACTTGCAAAGATCCCGGGTACCAATGGCCGTCTTTCCTTCACGACAATGACTAACCGCCATTGTATCCTGATATGGAAACTGTTCTCTCGCCATAAATTCCACCAATGCAAATGCCACACTATCTCTGTAGCTAAGTCGTTGAGGTGCTAGTAGAGCTTTCCGCTCTTTCATACTCGCTAAAAATGGCACCTGTCGTTGACTAGATTTCTCAACAGGAATTTCTTCATCCATGTCTGGAACCACTATCAGAAGACTCCACCGAAATAGTCACTTTCGGTTTCCACGAAGTAGCCACCTTCGTCTGCACCACCTTGGTCACTCCATTCTTCTTATTCTCAGAAGAATCCACATTCATTGCTGTAGACATCTTGAGCATCGATGTCTCGTCGAACTGTCACATCTCTACTAGTCACCATCTTCTTCTCACGAAGGCACCACAACTTGTATCCCCTCGACTCTCACTACTAGAACCCATGAATAAACCATTACGGGCACTTGGATCAATTTTATCATCATTAATGTGATAATAAGCGGGACACCCAAAGATGTGCAACGTATCGTAACTAGCATGAGATCCTGACCAAATTTCCATCGGAGTTTTATACTCGACCTCCGAACTTGGCAACCTATTCACAACGAAGATAGCATAGGATAAGGCCTCTGCCCAATACTCTTTCCCCAAATTTGCATTTGACAGCATACACCTCACTTTTTCAAGTAAGGTACGGTTCATCCTCTCAGCTACTCCATTCTGCTGTGGTGTACCTCTAACAATGAAATGGCGAACAATTCCCTCATCCTGACAGTACTGCTTAAACGGATCACTAGTGTACTCTCCGTCGTTATCGGATCTAAGCACCTTGATCTTCTTGCCAGTCTCATTTCCGACCATCTTCTTCCACCTTAGAAACACCCTAAAGACCTCGTCTTTGTGCTTCATGAGATATACCCAAATCCGCCTAGAGAAATCATCTACAAATGTAACAAAGTAATGATTTCCTCATAAGGATTTTGTCTTGGAAGGTCCCCAGACATCCGTGTGTATGTAGTTAAGCAACCCCTTTGTGTAATGAATAGCCGTTCCAAACTTTACTCGAGTCTGTTTCCCGAGCACACAATGCTCACAAAACTCTAGCTTGCAGCTCTTTGCACCCTTGAGCAGACCTTGGTTACACAACATTGTCATCGCCTTCTCCCCGGTATGTCCCAATCGCATATGCCATAATTTCGTCGAATCTGACTCCAAACTTGCTCCACCAGTTTTTGAAGAAACTAAAGCACTACCGGTTACCGTGCAACCCTGAAGGAAATATAGGTTTCCCTCCTTCTTTCCTCTCATAACCACCAAAGCACCAGAGAGAACCTTTAGCATTCCGCCCTCGAGCACAATCTTGTGCCCACTAGAATCTAAAGTACCAAGAGAAACCAAATTCTTCTTCAGATCCGGGACGTATCTGACTTCATCAAGAGTTCGAACTACTCCATCATGCATCTTCAGCCTCACTGTTCCAATACCCATCATCTCACAGACATGATCATTACCCATCAAAACCGCTCCTCCATCCACCTTCGTCAAGGTATGAAATAGGTCTTTGTTTTGGCACATATGGTATGAACAACCCAAGTCTAAGATCCATTCGCCCACCGAGCTTTCTCTAGGAGTAACCGCTAACAGACTCTCAAATTAGCACCATTCCCCTGATACTAAGCAGAATTCGCGGTATCATCCACTGCTTTTTTCTTATTCCACTCCTAACTCTAGCATAGGACAATTTTTTTTGAAATGCCCCAATTCCTTGCACTTGTGGCACCGAACTTTAGTCAAGTCCCTTGGTCTGTACTTAGATTGAGAGTTGCTTCTACCACCTTGTTCTCGCTCCTCATTTCTTCCTCGAGTAAACAACGCATCCGAGGAAGAATTTCCCTTCTCCCTTTGTCGTTGTTCATTACCCAATAACGCAGAAGAAACATCTTTAAACTTCACTGAATCCTTGCCATATAACAAAGTGGTGCTCAAATGGTCATAGGATTCCGGAAGTGAATTGAGCAACAAAATAGCTTTATCTTCATCTTTCATGTCCTCGTTCAAGTTTAACAAATCAGAAATCATTTTGTTAAACTCATCGACATGCTCACTCATTGATGTACTTCTAGCATATTCAAACCGGAACAGCTTTTTCTTGAGATAGAGACGGTTCTCTATGCTCTTCATCATGTACTTCTCTTCCAGTATCTTCCATATGCTAGCCGCGGATTTCTCACGCATAACATAGTATATCACATTTTGAGCTAGATGCAACCGGATAGTGCTACAAGCCTTCAAATCATACTCTTCCCATTCAACATCTGTCATCGTCGTGGGCTTAGCTACCACACCCAACAATGCCTTATGCAACTCCTGTTGGATCAAGACATCGCGCATTTGACATGCTGAAATTGACCAACTTTCCGTCGAATTTCTCTACGTCAAACTTTATCGTTGACACCTTTGAGGTCTTAGAAGTAGTCATCTTCAATCACCAAAGAACTTGACAAACCAACAACGAAACAAAGATTGAAAAATCTCACTTAGGAATTTTATCAAACACCTGGCGTGTGACACAAATCCCACCTTTCTCGTTTTAGGCTCTGATACCAATTTGTTGCGCCAAACCGCTCACAACCGAGTACGACGCAACGTCGAGGATCTCACAAGCTCACTTGGTATACCCGAAAGAAGAACCGACACAAAAAAGTACACCCACAATAAAGAAATAGAAAATAAATGAACAATTGCGCAAGACAAGGATTTACCGTGGTGTCGGCGTAAACGCCACTAATTCACACAAATGATAGCTTCTATTGATAATTGGAACAAAGAGTGATTACAAGCACACAAGAAAAAAATTTCTCTCAAAATAAGCTCTCAAGTATTTTTGAGCCTCACTAAGTCTTGTGTAACAAATGAGCCAAAAATACACTAAATAGGCAAAATGCCTGGGACCATGATCGATCATGGGAAACCTATGATCGATCATGGAGTCCTCTGCCCACAAATCACCAATTCACAAAATATGAGCCAAAACTCATATAACACAAATCATCTTCTTCCATTTTTCATATAAATCAGGATGTCACAACCCATAAGAAACATCATTTTGTTTCTGCATATACAAATGTAACAGCACGTAATTGAACACTTAAGAATATTTCCTTAAACAATCCAAGCAAAAGAAACTTGAAAAAAAAATATTATGATATAATAAATAGCATGGAATTCAAAAATTGAGGAGGAAAAAGTATATCTTATTAAGCCTTGTGTCATTTTATAAACCACTTGCATTCGATGCTAAAATTTGAAAGAAAAGAAATAATAACAAATCATAATTACCACTAAATGATATACCACTAAATACTATAATATCAATGCATATATAAATATCTTACAGTAAACATGACATATGTTGGAAAAAAATTAAACTGATAATTGAAAATAATAAGCAGATTCAAATGTCCTTCGATTTTTTCTGATAATTGCATTTTCTCAAATTGATTTATTGCATAAAATGAAAATAAAGATGCTTGTGCACAAAAGGGTACATAATGTGTTAGGATATAAGTTTTATATAATTATTGTGTAGAGATATTAGAGTCTTTATTATAGAGATATTAGGATATCACCTTCTTTAATACTCTCCGTTATTCTCTCCCCTTTTCATTCCCTTCTGTTCTTGTATAGCTCCTATATATATACCTGTTATTATCAATCATTGTATTAAGGCAAATACCTTTGATTACATTGTATCAGAGCATAATCTCTCAATTCTCTCCCCAAAATTCTTTTCTGCATAATTAATATCTCAATTTCTTTTCTGCCGTGCTGCATCATTTGCTCTCCAAAGTGATAATGGAACCGAATATGTCAACTCTCAATTCAAAATTTACTTCGAGACACATGGCATTCTTCCCCGCCTTTCAAGTCCCCATACTTCACCACAAAATGGAAAGGCCGAACGCATGATTCGGTTCATCAATGACATCTCCTGCACCCTCCTCTTCCAAGCCTAATTACCCCCCTCTTTCTGGGCCGAGGACCTACATATGTCATGTCATCTCCTAAACCGCCTACCTATTACCATTCTTCACAATAAAACCCCACATGAAATTCTATTTAAAACACCACCTACCTATGATCACCTTCGAGTGTTTGGATGCCTCTGCTACCCTAACACCTACGCCACTGCCCCACATAAACTATCCCTCGCTCTACCCCTTGCATATTCCTTGGATACCCTCTAACTCATAAGGGTTACCGTTGTCTAGACATTCATTCTCATAAAATAATCATCTCCCGCCACATCACCTTTGATGAAAATTGCTTGCCTTACCCCTATTTTTCTAACCCTTTCCTCGACCCAGTCCATCGATGCCTCCCAGCCCGACCCATTTCCCTTATCACTTTTATTCCCCGTTCCTCCCCACACCGCCCAGCCCCACACAGGACCCCACTCCCCCCTACAAGCCTACTCGCCTTTCCAGGGCCATCCCCAGCAGCCCACAGCCCAGCCCACTCCCTCAATCCAAACACAAACCCTTCTCAGTCTAGCTTTTTCTCACTCCTGGCCCATACATCAACTGGATGTGAAAAATGCCTTTCTTCATGGTAAGCTCGATGAGTCCGTCTACTGTACTCAACCACCTGGGTTTGTTGACCATGCCAGGCCCAAACATGTATGCAAACTCAACAAAGCTCTATATGGTCTCAAACAGGCCCTTGGGCTTGATATCACAAATTCTCCACATTCTTCAGCACGTTGGGTTTCTCTACCTGTAAGACCGACACCTCCCTGTTCGTCCACACACAAGGGACCTCCATGGCCATTATACTCCTCTACGTTGATGATATTATTGTCACTGCTTCTACCCCCACTCTCATACAGACTATCATCCATGCACTCAGCTCCGAGTTTGCCATGAGTGATCTTGGCTCACTTCATTATTTTCTTGGTATATTTGTCACTCATAACTCATCTGGTCTATTCTTATCCCAACAAAAATATGCACAGGAAATATTGGAAAAAGCTGCCATGGCAAATTGCAATCCATCTTGGACACCTGTTGACTCAAAGTCTAAGCTCACAACGGCTACTGGGCCATCAGTCGCTGACCCCACGCACTACCGTGCCCTCGCAAGTGCCCTTCAGTATCTCACCTTCACCAGGCCTGATATTTGCTATGCGGTCCAATAAGTCTGCCTGTTCATGCATGACCCTCGGGAGGCTCATTTTCAGGCACTCAAATGAATCTTGCGATATATTAAGGGCACCATTTCCCTTGGTCTCCAGCTCCACTACACCCCATCTACTGGTCTTACAGTTTATTCAGATGCAGACTGGGCCGGCTGCCCGGACTCACGACACTCCACATTCGGCTTTTGTGTCTTCCTTTGTGATAATCTCATCTCTTGGTCTTCAAAACGACAATCAACTGTTTCCCGATCTAGTGCTGAAGCTGAGTATCGTGCAGTCGCAAATAGTGTTGCTGAAGCATGTTGGGTTTAGTCCCTCCTTCGTGAACTCCACCACCCCCTTCCTAAGGCCACTATTGTCTACTGTGACAACGTCAGTGTGGTCTACCTCTCTTCAAACCCAGTTCAACATCAGCGCACCAAGCTTGTTGAGATCGATATTCAGTTTATGCGCGAAAAAGTCTCCCTCAGGCTGTTACGGGTACTGCACGTCCCCTCTTCACAACAGTATGCTGATATTTTTACGAAGGGCCTTCCCGGCCCCCTGTTCCTCGATTTTCGATCCAGCCTCAGCGTCCGAGAACCTCCCACTGCGATTGTGGGGGCGTGTTAGGATATATGTTTTATATAATTATTATGTAGAGATATTAGAGTCTTTATTATAGAGATATTATGAGATCACCTTCCTTAATACTCTCCGTGATTCTTTCCCCTTTTCATTCCCTTCTATTATTGTATAGCTCCTATATATATACCTGTTATTATCAATCATTGTATTAAGGCAAATACCTTTGATTACCTAATGTTAACAATTCAATAAAAGATGAAAAGATATATTAATAATGGATACAATGAAGTAAAATACTAAAAAAACAATACATAATGGAAAATCGATAAGAGATGAAACAAATGAAGGATTCTAACATAGATGAGAAAACCAAAAGGGTAAGTGATGAAGCACAAAAAAATAATGCACATCAAAAAATGGGATGTGTAAATCTTATTACATATAGTGGTACAAAGATCTTCATTTTTCGTTCTCGATGTGAAGCGTCATAATTACCATCCCTAACATTAAGGTATCATTTGGTTGTATCATTTGGTTCACGGATTTGAACACTTAGAAAAAGAAAGTCTTTCTTTTCCTTTGTTTGGTAAGTATAAATTTCAGAAACACTTTCCTGACAGAGGAGAAAGTAGGGGGTAAAGTCATTCCCCTCAAAACTCATGTGATTGATTTTCTCTTTTGATTTCCTAGTATTTATTACAAAAATTTTGGACAACAATACCCATATCTAAATACTTTTCATACTTTACCAAACACAAGAAAATAAACTTGACAAGAACTTTAGTTTCCCACTTCCATGGGAAATACAAGGGAATTGATTTCCCTTCTGTGAACCAAACCAGGCCTAAAATGAAAGCAGATAATTAGTAGTAATTAATATTTATTGAGCCCACTTCCTTCATTTTACTATTAGGCCTCGTTTAGTTCATGAATTTAAGGACTAAGGAAAGAAAAATCTTTTCTTTTCTTAGTTTGGTAAGCACAAATTTCGAAAACACTTTCTCGACAGGGGGGAAGTAAGGGGTAAAACAATTCCTCTCAAAACCCATGGGATTAGTTTTCCTATGTGATTTCCAAGCATTTATTATAAAATTTTTGGACAACAATACATTTACTTAAATACTTTCCTTGTTTTACCGAACAAAAAAAAAGGAATCTTAACAGGAAATTTAGTTTTCCACCTCTATGAGAAAGATAAAGGAATTGATTTTTCTTTCGTGAGCCAAATGAGGCCTTAGTTTATAAATAGTTAGAAATCCGTGCGATGCACGGGACAATATTCAAATTATTATTAAAAAGAATTATGTAATAACTAAAAATATATATTTAAATAATATAATATCAATACAAATCCATATAAAGTAGTCCTAACTATACAATGAAATACACAATTAATAAAAACATTAAATGCTCAAAATAACAGATATAAACTGATGTATTTTTTTTAAAAATAAATAAAAATAATTTAAAAAATGAAAAAAGAAACATTAAAGAGTCTAATAAATATGGTCACTTCTTCTTCCTCCTTCCATAATACTAATATACTAGTTACAAGCTCGTGCGATGCACGGGACGATATTCAAATTATTATTAAAAAAATTATGTAACAACAAAAAATTATATTTAAATAATATAACATTAGTACAAATCTATGTAAAATAATCCCAACTATACAATGAAATACACAATTAATCCAAATAATAAAAGCATTAAATGTCCAAAATAACATATGTAAATTGATGCATTTTCACTTAAAAAATTAAAAAAATGATGCAATTCATGCTTAAAAAAACAACTTCAAAAAATAACTTCAAAAAAATAACAAAGAAACATTAAAGAGTACAATAAATATGGCCACTTCTTCTTCATCATTCCATAATACTAATATATTAAGTATAGATATAAATATGAAAAATGAAAGAGTTAAGAAAGAATTAAATAAATGCTTCATAATGAATAACATTTAGAAATAATGGGTTATAGGGCCTTGCTTCGTAATGTTTTATAACTCTACGGATGGACGCATGTTTACTAAAGGGAAGTAATACTAATTTTATAATTTAGTTTTATAATAAGGACACTTTTCATAATATAAATTTATTTTAAGGAAAATGATAAATATTGATGGTCAAATATATCCCTAATATAAATGTTGATGGATAGAGATGTTCAGTTATTCCTCACTGCTGAAGAAGATAAGCCTATGTTTCCTCCGCTAATTTCTCCTGATGATACTCTTATGTCCAGCATTCCTTTTCAGTCTCTGTTCAGCACAAAACAAGAGACAACTCTAATTTCTTCTCCGGAGTACAACTATTCCACCTTCTTAATCTCACAGCCGGCGAGTTTTGGTTTTCTCAACGACAGTTTATCTGCGATTTCTAAACAGGAGCCTCTTTTTCTGACCTCCTCACTAACGATCTCACCTCTTCCACCACCACCACCCGACTCTCTGGTCGTATCACTGAAAGGAGCGTTGTTCTCATCTTCTTTTTTTTTTCTTCTGCAAGTGCAACGTAAAATATATATAAATTTTGATTGAACAGTTGGATTGAGATGATTTTTGGATATGTTATTCGAAAGACAAAGTTACTATTATTGTGCGAAAAATCAAGATGATCAAATGTCGTTTTGCTATCGAAATCGACCAATTTCGACAATCCAGCGAGATTTGGAAAAAAATAAATCTGATTGCAACTATTTTTTTTGATGAACCCTATGTCAACCCGTATATATATACATATATATAAATTGAGTGAATTTTGATCTCATCAATTTTGTTATTCTATGTTTTGTAATGGTGCTAAAATCATTTTAGTACCAATGTTTTTGCACCAATGGTGCTAAAACAGATTAGTGTTAAACATATTTAGCGTCAATTTTGATAAAACGTGGGATGTTATAAGGAAAGGGTATAAGTATATTTTTTATACATCATTTTTAATTTACACAGTTAATTTATAAGTGTCCTTTATAATTATGTTATTATTAAAATGAGTCCTTATGCCCAATTGCCTCCAACATTTATTACTATAATTATTACACTTCCTTCTTTTTACTATAATAATATAATATAATATAGATATATTAAGTATAGATATAAATATGAAAAATAAAATAGTTAAAAAATAAGTAAATAAGGGTTTTATAATATAAAACATTTACTGCTATAATTATCACACTTTCCCCATTAAACTATTATAAAGTATAGATATAATTAATGAGGAACAATCACATTTAATAAAAGGAAAGAACGTTACATTGGAATTACATATTTTGTAAATAAAGGAAGAAGTACAAATAATTACAATATTTAGGGAATCCTGCATTATGGCTTAGGTAATAAAGGCATATTACAATAATATTGATTTAATTTACATTTATAGACAAATATAAATATAATATAACGTTTGCTAAAAAATAATTCTATTTAGAAATTCAACCATATATGATGCAGAATATATTAGGGATAACGACAGTGACCACTCTTGTATTTAGGATTTAATCCCTTATATTTTCATTAATTATGTTGGTCTCCCATAAGATCTGATTTTAATAACAGTAACTTCCCATCAATTTTAATGGAGGTTGTAAAGTTGAAAAAATTGTTGAGGACTAGTCAAAAGAAGATTATGAACATCAAAAACTACCCTTAATAACTTTTCTTGATGATAAAATTTTGATAAATTTCTTAGTTAGATAAATCACTCAAATATTGTGCTTTATGTAATTAAATTATCGAAGGGTAGCACTAAGTTAAATCAAATTACTTGAAGGTCTCCAAAAAAAATTACTTGTAGAATTATTTCTTTAATTTTTCAGCTTCTCGATATTAAGTATGATTTACTTAATTTTTGTAAGAAACAACAGTTCTAACTTCTAAAGTCAATAGGAGTAATGCATATTTTGAACTTACAAAACTATTATATCCTATGATTTTTATCATAACAAATTCAAACTGTTTAATTATTTGAAGAGTTAAGTTAGATAAAGGTATGTTTAAAGATTGATAACTTTTTTTTTTTTGACAAGCAAAAAGGAATTATATTAAGGCAAATCACAAGAAATTACATCCAACATAAATACAGAATAAACATCAAACCACTCCTACTACCGGGCCAAGGACGCGAGGCTCTAGCTATAACATGTGCCACTGCGTTCGCTAATCTACGAACAAAAATGACCTTACTATGATTTAAGGTCAAAAGACTAGTCAAGCAATCATCTAAAATAGTACCAAAGATAGAAAAATTTACATAAGAGCTATTAATTGCATTAGCAAGTATTTGGGAATCCGTCTTGATCGTAAGATTGTGCCGCCCTGCACGATTAAGCCAGCTCAACACTTCTCGGAGACCTATAACTTCTGCAATAAGAGGGCTAAAACTTCCGAGAACGGTCCCGCTAATAGCTGCAACAAAATTACCTTGATCATCTCAGATTACACCTCCGTAGCCCATCTGATTGGGCTCTTCAAAAATCGATGCGTCTATGTTGCATTTCCACTTTCCCAATTTCGGTAATGACCACTGAGTCTGACTTCTTGAATTAACCAAAGTCACAGCAGCAGTGTGATCACGAATAGAATGCCACTCTACTAGCATATTCGCAACAGCGTTCACAACGTGCCAAGCCGGACGAGATGCTTCATTCCACACGCATTCGTTTCGATTACACCAAATCTTCCATAGCAGGATCGCCACAAAGTCCATGCTCGCCTTGGGTTTGATTTTGGACATTTCATTCTACCACTGCCAAAAGAAATCGACCTGCACTTGGACCAAATTAATACCAGCAGCAATCCATAGTGAGTGCATGACCGGGCAACAGACAATTTTGATAACTTAGGAGGGTGTATTCAATTCAGATTTTAAAAGATTCTAACTGACTTTTTAAAATCCATGAATTCTTTTAAGTCTATGGATTGTTTTAAATCCTTATAGAATCTGACATATTTTAATGCATAGATTCTTTTTGAATTTATGCAGATTTTAATAAGTCCATGGATTTCTGCAAATTTTAACAAGTCCATCAAAAATAAATAAATCAACAGACAGAAGACAAACAATAAAATACATTAATTATGAGTTTAAAGTAACATTATCAAAAATGTAAAGACAATTAACGAAATACATTATAAAAATTCGTACTGTTCCATTCAGCCATCATTATGATTATCATAACCCTCTTCATTCTCATTGTTGTCCTCTTAATTTTCATTCTTATTATTTTATAGCCACCTATTTACTTAAAAAATTAAGGGCAATAATTTTTTATGATTTTCTAATAGTCATCAATTGAATTTTACACTTAATACTATGTTTTGTTTATATGTTATTATTATTTGTATTTCATACTAATTATTCAATTCTTAGTATATTCATATTCATTAATGAATTTAATGGCATTTGTCAAGCACTACAATCACGTGCATAAAAATTAGTTATAATAAAAAATCAAAGGATAAATAATAAAAGAATTTTGATTACAAAGTGAACATAAATTATAGCATTATTATTCCAGTGTATATCTGTTAATTTAAAATCAACGTTTGAACCAAATTGAGTACTTAAAGTTTTTGAAATTTTGGTCAGATTACTATCTGAAGTATTATAAAAGTGTAATAATGCATGCTGTGTTAGTCAATGAAATGAATTACCAAAAAAAAATATGTTATGTCCCTAACCTTCGCTTAGAGTAAAAAATTAACAGTTATTACATAATAAATGAACCGAATTTTACTTTTGTAAAAACCAACTTTAACTGTGGATGATTTTATGCACCCACAAAGTTAGACTTCTCACCTTACTAGTATTTTTTAATGAAGTTGAAATGAATTGTTTTTAAAAATTTGAACGATAATTAGCATTCTAACCATTTGAAATTATGTTAATGCGTGATAACCACATTATTAGTAAAAGAGAGAATAAAGACTTTATATGGATGAAGAAAAAATTAATGCGTTTATCACATAATAAGAAATTTGGATTTTGAGAGAGAGAGAGGGGGATGGGGAAGGGAGGAGAGAGAGAATATTGAGTAAAGTCTTAAAGGAATTAGAAATCCGTCTGAAATATCTGGGTAAGTGAGAAGATTTTAAGATGAAATTTTATGCATAAAAAAAAGTTTTACAATCCATCAAAATTCACCAATAATTAAAATCATACTAAGTCATTAGACTTTTGAATACCATAAGATTTAGATGGATTTTTTAAAATCCTAATTGAATACATCAAGATTTTCAAAGACTTTTTAAAATCTCAATTGAATACATCATGATTTTAAAAGGCTCAATTGAATACTCATGAACTTTAAAAGTCCATAAAAATCCTATATATTCTAAATCCAATACACCCCTTTAATCAAGGGTTTTTCAAAAACATTGATTTAATTTTTAAAAAAGGTCAATTTTGAAATAAAATTGTATTTAACTTCATTACCGTATTAATTAATGGAATTGTAATTATTACATTACCTTTTGTGGTTGTAATCTTTGTTATTAATTACAAAAGAACAAATTATCAAAATTTTTGTTCCAAATCTCTCCTATATATATATATCTCAGCCTCTTCCATCCCCTCTGTTCTGCAAGACCATATACTTGCTCAGATCTTAAAAAGAATGAGGAGGTGTCCATTGTTCAACAATTCCAATGTAATTGTTCTTTCATTAATGTTTTTAGTTTATTTTTCTTTACTTTTTCTATATCCTCCTCCTTAATTTCAATCTTCTTCTATTGAAACAGAATCTCTCTCCTTTTGTTATTGTATTTTTAGCACATGAATTCTCTGGTTTTTGGATTGCATTTATTAATTTGGGTTCTTTTCTGGTTTTTTTTTCTCTTTATATACAAGAGCTGAAATAATACGTCTAATGTTCAACCTTACGAGAACGAAATGAGAACTGAGTTTTACTTGCATGCTTTAAATTATTAAAAAATTCCAACTTTTACTCGCACATGTGGAACTTCATAAAAATTTGTACATAATTTCTCATTTAATCGGGGTAAAAATATTTAAATATGATTCAATCCCAAACACGCTCTTTATAATTAGTATAACAAATTATCAGAAAACTTATTAGTATGATACTATCACCCCCACCCAAAAAAAATGTGGCTTCACTATTGACAGTTGTGACGGAGTTTCACAAAGAAAGTCAAACCTGACTCTGTATTTATTACTATTTTACTGTGAAAAAATAAAAATAGTATGTAGCTTATTTGTGGAGAGTAATGCTAAGAATTTCCATAATTTTTTTAGGTAAAATAAAAGGTTACAAAGAGTTGTATGCCATATATATATATCTAAAGTTGTACATTATATATATATATATATATATATATATGTTTTTACGTATATATTAATCCTTATGATTGTTTCAATTTTGCAGGTCTTGGACATTATCTTCTTCTCAGCATTTTTTGTTTTGGGATTGTTGAGTAAAAGAGGAGTAGAATGCATTAGGAATAATAATCTATATCCTCCTCAATTGTTGGTGCAATACCCTGCAATAAACTGCCGCAAGCATAGCGCTCTTCTCACCGATTTTGGAGGCAAAGGTGACGGTATCACATCCAATACCGCGGCATTTCAATCCGCGGTTGCTAATCTAAGCAACTTTGCATTGGACGGTGGAGGACAACTGATTGTACCGGCGGGAAAATGGCTCACCGGGAGTTTCAATCTAACTAGCCATTTTACTCTTTATATTGACAAGGATGCAGTCATTCTCGCATCTCAGGTATGAACTACTTGACTTTTTCCACTGTTACAACAGAGAAGGTAGATTATAAGATTAATACTGCAATTACAACGGCAAATACCATAAAATAATTCTTCAAGACCTCCAACCAGAAGAGCCCTTCTCCATTGAAGAAAGTTGTACTATTAAAGACGCAATCAAGTGTGAGTGGATCGTCCCAGTAGTAAAAGAACCTGAACCTAGAGATGCAAGTTGAATCTCACTAGCTGCAAATATTAATCCTTCTCCATTCCTACCAAATTGTAAAAGTATAAGTTGCTCAAAAAATGAAAAACTTATAGAATTTTGAACATTATTGATGAAAATCAAGTTCTCAGTTATATGCCATATGTAAAAATTAATGAATTAAACTGCTACATACGCTCTAAAATTTGAATTTTAAGGGCAACTATGCAGCATACGAATTTGCTATAAACTATCCACACAAATACGATACCCAATGCAACTCATTTACCAATTAATGATGTACGTTGTTGTTATTATTTGAAAAATGCTTTTGCCAAAGTAGTTATAACTTGCGCCAAAGCTATACAATATGTTATACTTCAAGCGTAATGCACAATCACTTAATGCACTGTCTGCTCTGCAAGAAACTAAAAGTAATATTTTGACATCAAAGTTTTCCTATTTATATTGATTTTTTGGTTGTATTATCACGCAGGATGAGGCAGACTATCCTCTGACAGATCCCTTGCCATCATATGGAACAGGAAGAGATGCTCCTGGCAAAAGATTTAGCAGTCTCATTTTTGGAACAAATCTCACCGATGTTGTCATTACAGGTACCACTTAATGTAATACTAAATCAGATAAAACTTACAAATTAATTATGTTTGAAACAGAGAAGAATTTAAGGGATCTAGGTGGCCTCAAAAGTTTAAGATATAAATCCTTTTGATCATGATCAGGTGGCAATGGAACGATCAACGGGCAGGGTGCGATCTGGTGGAAGAAGTTCCACGATAAAAAGCTGAAGAACACAAGGCCCTACCTGATAGAAATAATGTTCTCAGAACAGGTCCAGATATCAAACCTTACTTTGGTTGACTCTCCGTCGTGGCATGTTCATCCTGTTTACAGCAGGTTCTAATTGATCCTCCATTTTCTCAAAAAACTAAAACTGTATATATGTATTCATCTTATTTGCACATATTAACAAGAAATTTAATTATGGTTTATGTCTGCTTTTATCAAATGCAGGGACGTAATAATCCAATGGCTGACAATCCTTGCACCAGTCACTGTTCCTAATACAGATGGAATAAACCCAGGTTTGTTTGTTAACTCGCCTCTTAATCCTAATTAATTTTTAGTCCAAATTAGTCCACTCAAATATTCTATTCCTGCGACAAATAAAGAATTTCAGATTTAGACAGCAGACTTCAGAAAAAAAGAAACAAAAATCTTGATCCTAGCCCTTCAATTATCTCTTTCTTTAATTTGCAGATTCATGCACAAACACTAAAATAGAAGACTGCTACATAGTCTCGGGAGACGACTGTATAGCAGTTAAAAGCGGTTGGGACCAATACGGAATAAAATTCGGAATGCCAACAAAGCAACTTATAATCCGACGGCTCACATGCATTTCCCCAGACAGTGCAGTGATTGCGATTGGAAGCGAGATGTCTGGCGGGGTTCAAGATGTTAGAGCTGAAGAAATCACAGCTATCGATTCCCAATCAGGTGTTAGAATCAAAACAGCCCTCGGTAGGGGCGCATATGTAAAAGACATATACGTCAGACAGATGAACATGCATACTATGAAATACGTGTTTTGGATGACCGGCGATTACGGGTCCCATCCAGATCCCGGGTGGGATCCGAAAGCCCTGCCAGTCATCAAAGGGATTAATTATAGGGATATGGTGGGGGATAATGTTGACATGGCGGCGAATCTGGCTGGGATAACAGGCGACCCATTTACGGGTATTTGTATATCTAATGTGACTATTGGTTTGTCACAAAAACCCAAGAAAGTGCAGTGGAATTGCACTGATGTTGGAGGGGTTACAAGCCAAGTGAGTCCTCAGGCTTGTGATCTTTTGCCTGATAAGGATCCAAGTAAAAGTGTAGAGTGTGATTTCCCTACTGATAAATTACCTATTGAGAATGTTGAGTTGAAGAGTTGTGATATTGGTGGAAACTAGATTTGATAAGAGTGTGTTAGGTTTATTTCATTCTTCTTACTTGTATGATGCCAACATTTTCTGGGAAAATCTAAAAGAAAAGGAATAGATGAGAGAATTAATTTCTTCAAGCTTTGGTATTTCTTTAACTTTTAGTTTGATGCTAAAGAAATGAGCCTTTGAAGTGCAAATTTTAGTGAGCAAACATCCCCATTGTGATGAACCTAAACAGAGTGAAAAGATAATTTCAGTTCTCAAGCTTGAGTTTCACCAGATGCAACTGCAATACCAGATGTACTAATTTCGAGAATATTGTGAGCAATTACGAATGGCTAATGGAACTCTCCAGCTTCTGAATTAGTCTTTCAGAGCCTTGCGATCTACCATCAAATCTTCATTCATTCCTATTACACTATAATTCTCAGTACACTCCTACAGGAATTAGAGACAGAATTGCTTTGTGACATGGAGAGTGTGTTTTATTAAGCTACCACTCACTAAGCTTAGCATGAAAGGCTGGGTGGCATTTGCTTTCCATTTGTTTTTAAATTTCGGAGCAATTTCACTCCGTTTCATAGTAAAATTTCACTTTCTTTTTATTCTTAATTTGGATTTCAAGGAATATATAAAACCAATAGACATTTCAAACTACCAAAAAACCTGTGTCATACTTTTGTATTGTCTAAATAATTAGACAAAATCCATTGTCTCTTTAAACCCATCGTCCCTTTAAAATTTGAAATAAATAATACAAATTAGCCAAATAAATAACTTTCATTTGGAATTCTATTAATGAAAATTACATACAATTAAACCAAACAATGGTATTGTGATTCTTATACCATGTAACCAAACAAACCCAATAGTAAACAAGTTTTAAATTTACCCCTTGATAATGTCGAAATTAGGGTAATCCAGAAAATACGTGAGACAAAAAGACAAGCACAGGGCCGTCGTGTGATTTTGGGGGCCCTGTGCGAAAACATAAAATAGTTAAATAGGGCCCTTTCGTATAAATTAACCTGTGATAATCCACAAATGCGACCCCCGGGTCTCGTCCCCGTTTGGAATGGGTGTCTGAGACGTCGGAAACTGGTTCCGTCGTACTATTTGCTAAGAGTTTGTTTTTGGTTTGTTGATTCATATCAAGTGTCCCCATGTTTCTATTTCTAGATACAAGAGGGTTCGTTCAGAGTCGCCAGTACGTTTTACGAGAAAACGGACAAAAAGGGTTGTGTAAAAGGAAAGGCTATAAACAAGCCTTTCTTTAAACGTTTGTCTGCGAAACCGGGATTCTATAGGGTTTGGAAACTATATTACGGTTTGGGAAGGTGTTAAGCACCCATTCCGCCCTTTCGGTCTCTAGTGGTCTTTTATATGTTTATTCTATGTTGAAAAACTTGGATGCTTTTACCGACAGTCTACTACTTTCTAAGTAAAAAAAAACCCTAAATTGGGAAAACGGGAAAAGGGATAAAAATCTTTGTGTTCCGAGATCCGATGTTTTTATATTTAAAAGATGTAAATGACAAAAAAACTTTTTTATTTTGAAAGAGTATTCTGTATTATTTCCTCAGATAATGATGGCTTTCTCGAGTTGTGATTATGTTTGGAAAAGTTCGGATCTTTATGTCGGGACTAATTCGATATGGAATTTGAACTCTTTGAGGAGAGTTTTATCAGACACGTCGCAGTCTATGGAAAAGACAGGATATGTTGATTTTAATTCCTAGATAAGTCTTATCAGTCCGAGTTTTGGAAACATGATTTATCCGGACGATAATGTACTTACTCTTCTGGTTTTGAAAATGGTTTTATCAGGGTTTTTTGTTTTGAAAACGGTAGACTATTTGTAACTTGACAATAAGTTTATTCAAATAAAACGTGGACAGAACAACAGAAGTAAAACAAGTACACAGATATCTAATTTTAAATACTAGAAGGGACTTTCTTTACCTTCCCGATGAGAATAATAATAAGAAAGAAAATATAATACGGCAGAGAGATCTCCGGCGATAATAATCTTCTCTTTCTTCAGATATTTTCGAGAAATCGATTCCAGAGACGGGACATGTCGAGTGTCGAGAATAGATTCGATAATTCTTCAGAAATAAGACGATAGTAGAAAAATGCTTGATAATAAAATTAGATATAAAGTTCCAAATTCTCAGATTCCAATTGCTCTCCAGAAATCCTGTCTCAAACTGCTGTCTCAAACTGTTGTCCTCAAACCCTTGGGGGTTTGGCCTATTTATAGTGCTCGGGAGAGATTGTCGCGCGACATTCCCCCAGAAAGGGCAAGTGTCGTGCGACATATCTGTTTGTCGCGCTATAAACGGCTGAAGTGATGGGTTCTGACACTGTGATGTGTCAGAAGTTGGTTGGTCGGGTGCAGAGGGGTTTGTCGCGCGACAAAAACATGATTGTCGCGCGACAAAAACATGATTGTCGCGCGACATATCAGGGATTGTCGCGCGACAATGTGATATGTCGTGCGACAATCTCTCTAAAAAATATGTTTGTTGGCCAACAAACCCACCTCGAGTAATTTCGGGTGCTCAGGTGGGTCCCGGACCTAAAAACAGTAGTTCTCGAAAGTCGTTAGGGTTCTTGCGGAGGTCACGGATCGGGGTGTCTACATAACCATAAATACTATATTATTTTATAACACAAAAAATTGTATTAATTGGAGCTATATATTTTTTATTTTTTTGTAGTTTTACTTTTATGTAAAATTTTAGACGAATATATAGGTAGAGAGACGTGGCGGAGATGGAGTGGAGAAATAAAGAATATAAATTACTTCGAAGTCTTTTGTTCTAGCCTTGAATAATGATGCTGATGATTTATCCTCTCTGGGTCTCATTATTAGTGATTGCAAATTCTACATGAATGGTATAATCCAATGTAGTGTGTGCTTCGTTCGTAGATCAGCGAACAGTGTGGCTCACGAGCTAGCTCGAGCTGCATTTTCCATGTCTGGTCGGGAATGGTGGGACTTGTCACCTCCCAATTTTATTTCTAATTTCTTGTATGCGGATTTGAATTGATTTATTACAGTTTGCTCATTTCAAAAAAAAATTTACTTTGAAGGAAAGGAGAGACTGATAATAATGTTTTATTAAAATAATATTCTAATGGGAAATTAAAATAAGAGAGAAAAAGAGGTTGAAAATATAAAATGGGAAAAGCCGTGAGAGAGAGGAAATTATGTTTTTGATGATAGCTTTTGTTAAAAAAAATTAAAAAAAAAAGAGAAAGAAGTTGAAAGTACAAAATGAGAATGAAGAAAAAGGATATAGACTGAAGAGGAATCGAACAAGTGTTCGTACAATACTACAATTTTTTATTTTTTCCTTTCCCAGCTCATCTAAGACCTAGTAATCTATTTTAAGCCCTTTTATTATTAGAAGAAGATCATTACAAAATTTGGATATATGGCCCCTTAATATGGTAGGGCTAGGCCCTATTTTAACATTAGTCTCTTGTGATTACCCACCATACACACTCACAATGTTGGATCTAGACAACCATTTCTAAGAAAGCATATGAAAATATAATTACGTATGTATAAACTTATACACATATTCATGAAAAGATAATTAATACATTAAACCTCAAAATGGTAAATAATTTTCTTCTTGATCAACAATTATTTTAAGACTAGAATTTTTGAAATATTGCGGAGTGAAATATTTTGACTCTTAATTTGAGAGGATGATAATAATAAATATAAATTAAAAGCTATTTTCACTCCAATTTAATAATACTCATGATTATATAAGAAGTGCGTTGTGGAAACGTGGACCACATTCTGCTGCATTGCATGTTTGTTAATGACGTGTGGGTAAGGATTTTTGATATGTTTTGAGTGGCGGGTGCTTTTCCTAAGAATTGGATTGAGTTTATACTCATCAAGTGAACTTTCAAGCATAATAGTAGGAATTTGAAGTTAATATGGAGATTCGAAGTTCTGGCCTTGGCATGGTCGATTTGGACAGAACGAAATAAAAGGACGTTTGAGGACAAAAGCAATAGTGCTAACGGAATTTGGGAGCATACACAGTTTCTGATTGGATTATGGTCTAAAGCTTTGAACATTTTTGATGATACAAAGCGTTTTTTGTTCAGTTTGGATTGTGTTAGCTTTATGGATGGATATGTGGGTTAGAGTTTAGTTTTTGGTAACCTTTTCATAGGCAATTGAATATCTTTCTTTCGCTGCTTTCAATTCCAATGGATATCTAGCATAGTTTGTTTTGTAATTCCTTTAGCAAATCAATAAAATTTTTGTTTTCTATCAAAAAAAATGCATAAAAGAATATTGTTAAGAATTATTTTTAAACGATAGAGTATTACCTTAAAATGCTAATAATTATAAATTAATATATACACACACGCACACAAAATAATAGAATAGGCATTCGCCTTATCCTCATAACAAAGAGGTCACAAGTTCGATCTAGTGGTATCAACCCTTTATTGATATTGCTAGTGGCAACAACAAACAATGGAGTAAAATTGCGATTGAAAGCTCTCTTCACCCCTCTCTTAGAAATAGGATATCGCTTGTATAAAAAAAAAAAATTAATAAAATAAACGTAAGTAACTAAGTACACCGATATCAAGAATGCCATGCAAAAGGAGTACATGAATGATATCAAAATAAAGTAATAGGGGCCGGAGAAGTGATATATTGCCAATCAATAAAGTACGCGTATATGTATATAAATACATGAGTACTTCTATATAAATATAAAAATTGACATAAAATTAGTTGTTTATTTAATTTATTGAGTGGCTTTACAATAGCAGAAATTTATTTCTAGCCTATCGTGGTTTCACTTCGAACGAAATAACATATTTTAACTAATACATAATAATGTTTTATATGTTAATTTTTATATTAAATATTTATATTTGTGTAGAATTATTATAACTTGTTAAATATAGTATATACACACGGACACACTTGAGTCTATAATCGGAAAGAGGCATAGCTTTCACTATCATAAGCCTGTGGGTGGGCTAGAGTTTTGGGCTCTAAGTGGGCTAACCTTGAGACATAAGGGAAAAAAAACATGGAAATATTGAAAAATAAGGCTTATATAATTTTATTTTTTTACAAAAGAATCAAAAATCAGGAAATAATATTTTTGTAAATTAAGAGCTTATATTTGGCCAAATTCTAAAAATAGGGCAAAGTTAAATTTTCAGTATATTTTTAAATTGTATTTTCTTATGGAATCATGCAAAATTAAGTTTGCACTATATGTTTTTTAGCATATTAGTATATATAAATGTTTAATTGATAAGAATTTAGAATAATTTTAACAAATTGCATATTCAAAACCTATTTATTAATAAAATGCACATAATATTTTTTTTGAAATTGTACAAAGTTAAGTTTGCAGTCCTTATTTTCCAAGACATTATTATATATTTGTGTTTATTTGGCGTTGTTTTAAAATTTTATGAATGAAACATAAGAATATACTTGTTAAAAAATATAAACACATCATGCAAAACAAATTTGCATTAATTTTTTTTATTGCAAAGTTAAGTTTGCACAAAACAGAATTTTGTGCAAAGTTAAATTTGCACTAAATACAATTATGTGCAAAGTTAAGTTTGCACCCCGTCAAAGTCCTTATTTTAAAACACAATTGATAAACAAGTCCTTACTTTATAATGATAATAATATATAGGCTCACTATTATTCATTGGATTCTTTGTAAAAAATATTGTTATACAAGACCTTTTACCTCTTTTCTAGAAAAAAATATTTACTTCGAGACTAGAAAGGAAGAAATTTTATATTTTTAATATAAGCAACATATAAATCTAAGCGAGTGATTCTAGGAAAAGGGAAGGGGGCAAGAATTAAATCTTGGTGTCTAATATGAATAATCATACTTTAAACCACTTATATGTGAGGCCAGATCGAGATCGAGAGAGAGAGAGAGAGAGATTATCAGTTATTAGGGCTGGCAATTCGGGTTCGCGTGTCGTGTTCGGGTCGTGTCAACACACAAATATTACAGTATTAGTGTCAACCCGAACACGACCCGTTTAATTAATCGTGTCATTTATATGAACTCGAACACGACCTGTTTATTTTACAGGTTACACGACACGATCCGACTAACCCATTTAATAAATAGGTCGTGTTAAACTTGTAACTCGACACAACAAGATTAATCTTTTAAGATTATAATGACAATTAAGTCTCATGTGAAAAAAATTAACTTGTTTTATAATAATTTTAAATTTTTAATAAGTAATAATAAGTATCACCGAATACCAAAATTTAATATTAATAATTTAGAGTCAAAATATATAACATTCCATAACTGAAGTATAAATATAAAAAATTAGTAGTTTATCCATTATAAAAAACATAATAATTATCATCTACTACCAATACTCAAAATAAGAATATAATTGTTCAAGCAAGATGGCCAAATAATATATATATATATATATATATAGCTGCAAAAAAAACAAAAAGAATAATTGTGTTAATTGCGGGTCAATTTCGAGTTAGCGGGTTAACCCGAACAAGACCCGTTTAGTTTGCGGGTTAAGAGTGTTTGACCTGAAATTGATTCGAACCCGTTTATGCTTGACCCAAACCCGCTAACTCCGTGTCGAGTTCGTGTCGGGTTAGCTTGTCGTGTCAAATATTGCCAGCCCTATCAGTTATGCACCATCATGAATAGTCCCATATGAATAATGAATTAGAATTAAAGGCTATTAAGATCGAATAGTTCCATATGAATAATGAATTAGAATTAATTTTACTTTATTTTAGCCAAAAAAAAAACTCTTGAAGTAGAATTATTACTTCATTTGAATATTCCAAGAAAAAAATGTGACTTTTCACATTAGATTAATAAAGTAATAAAAATGAAAAAGGCAATAATATTACAGGTACATAATTCAAACTAACCAGATAAATAAACATAGCTACCATGGATTTAATATCTAAAATTATAGTTTTGTATTTCACTATTCCCATTATTGCGCTGAGTAGCTTGATATCAAATTTCATTAACCAACCAATTTATACATATATAAAATGTGGCTCGGCCAGGAGGCTATTTTAATTTTAAACAAGCATACAATTTATGCGAAGCACAATATTTTAAAATTTTGTTATTGATAAATCAATTATAAATAAGTTGTACATAAAATACTTTATTTAAGAATAATCACAACAAAAATTATGTTTATTTATCAAAATTAAGTGAATATATTATTAAGTACAAAAGTTCAATGGTGTCTTTGAAAAAGGATGAGTATAACATAATATATATTCAGTCACCTTCTCTTAAGGACCGTCCTTAAGTTAACTAATTTAAAAACCGTCTATTTTGGGAGGTAAACAGAAGAATATCTTTATAAAATTTGGTGAAAATGATCTCTATAATAAGAAGATTATATTTACTGAATTTCATCATAAAACTTAAATGAAAAGGGGTTAACTAAATATCTAAAATTTCAACGTTTAAAAATGTGCATATATATTAATTGTGTAGTTAACCCACTTCACAATTAAGTTTTTTTAATGAAATTTGGTGGAGATGATCTCTATAATGAGTAGATCATCTCCACCAATTTTCATGAAAAAATTATCCATTTACCTTGTAAAAGTGGACGGTTCTTAAGATAATTAAGTTAAGGATGGTTCTTAAAATAAGTGCCCTCTATGTATATAGAACATTTTTGATAAGGACCAAGTTTAAGGATTATTCTGTACGAATTGAGACTTTTGATGGGGTAAAATAATGATTTTTTCGTCGAAATTTGGTAGAGACGATCTCCATGATTAGTAGATCATCACCAACTAAATTTTATCAAAAAATTCAACCTGAAAATTGGTTAACTACAAAATTAATATATATATATATATATATATGCATTTGTTCATGTTTTACGACTAATTGAGGAAGATAACACTTATACATCCTTTCAAATTTGTGAACCCACTGTTTTAAGCACAATTTTTTTTAAACCTATGAATCAGGTGCTTTTATCAAAAGAGAATTTTTTTATTATTATAATTAATTAGTTTTAAATATGTTGTATGACCACTAACTAAATAAATTAAAGGAGGGGGAACTTGGCAATTAAAAGGGCAAAAGAGATCAACGGTTAGAAGAAATAAAAAGTGAGGGCAATTAAAAAAAAATAGTTAATGATTGGACACATGCAAACCTTCAATAAAAAGATCAAAAATGCTTTTCTTACTTACAAGTTTTATCGTCTATTCTTACCGGTTATTAAATGAGTTATAATTTTGTCGTATCTTGTAAAAGTATAACTCATTAATGCACCCAATAAAAATATATAATAAAATTTGTAAATAAATGAGCATTTTACTCTATTCAGTACGGGCTAACTGCTAATTCACAGATAATTACAGAAGTGGATAAAATCTTTAGGAATTGAAAATGAAATGACGCAATTATATTTATTAGTTAAGACTTAAGATAACCTTGCGGCGCCATTAAGAAAGTGCAACAAGAAAGAAATTAAAGGATATACTTCATTCCATGTTTGTATTTATAAGTAAAAAACAAAATTTTATTTTGGATTTTCATCTAATTTGAACTTGTAATGGATATGTTTGTAAGCACTTTGGGATTTTTCTACTCGGCCAAGATTCAAACACCAACTTATATAATTATTTTGGTTTTCTTGGGTTAGTTAGTTCCACAAGACCCATGCATCTTGCTTTTGTCTTTGTTTGAACTCTCTTTGGCTTAAAACTATTAGTTAATTAAAAAGAAAGTTAAGAAAATGCACTTAATTAGGTGGTGTTTGTTTCTTATTTCTTAATGTTGAAAAAAAGTCTATTTAACATTATAAGATAGAAATATTATTTATTTTCTCGCATTTTAATACAAAGTTAGTTTTGTTCAAAAATAAAAAATGCTAAGTAAAACGAAGAGGACATCTTTCTTCTTCTCGTCATCACTTGGTGACTTTCTTCAATTTATCTAATCCACAAGAACACGTTGAAATAATTATACGTACATCATAATGGTAGATGTAAGGGTCAGTTCACCCTAACTTTTTAATCACACATTTATATTAAAATTTAAAACAGATAAAGTAACGAGTGGTTTAAATGCATTTATACTCACCCTTGAATTTTTTGCAGCTATGAACATTGCTCTCAATTTTTTTTAGCAATCTAGAGAGGTATATATAGAAAAAAAATTCAAAAGCATAACCCAAAAGTAGCTCTCAACTTATCATCATAATTCATCAATTTCTCTCTTTCAAACTCAATACAAACATATAATTTAAATTCATTTGAATTACATCTTTTACACATTTTTTAAACCTTTTAACATTTGTGGATTTTTTTTTCGAGAAATAAGGTAAAAGGGCTTGTGTGATAATGTTTTTAGCAAAAAAATCAACGAATAATATTTTTTTGAAATAAGAGCCATATATCATTATCATTTTGAGATAAATGCTTGTTTATTAATTGTGTTTTAAAATAAGTGTTTAGACCGAGTGCAAATTTTACTTTGCACTAAATTGTGTTGAGTGCAAACTTAACTTTGCATAAAATTGTGTTTTGCACAAACTTAACTTTGCAATCAAAAAATTTAGTGCAAATTTGTTTTGTTTGATGTGTTGAAATTTTTTAACAAGTATATTCTTATGTTTCATTTATAAAACTTTAAAACGACGCCAAATAAATAAAAATGCATAGTAATATTTTAGAAAATAAAGAGTGCAAACTTAACTTTGCATAACTCCGAAAAAACTATTATGTGCATTTTATTAATAAATAGGTTTTGAATATGTAATTTGTTAAAATTATTCTAAAGTACCGTCAATTAAACACTTATTTATAATAATATGTTAAAAAACATGTAGTGCAAACTTTATTTTGCATGATTCCATAAAAAATACAATTTAAAAATTTACTGCAAAGTTAACTTTGCAATCCGTCCTTTTGTAATTTGGTCAAATATATGCCCTTAATTTAAAAAAATATAATTACCCGTTTCTTTTGCTGAAAACTTTTTCATACAAACCTTATTTTTCAATATCTCGTTTCATAAAATTTTAAATTGTAATAACGTTTATTATAACAAATGGATTTTAATAAAAATTATATAATTTAAATCTACACATCAATAGTTATAAAATTAGATCTATAAAATTATATATCAACAAAATTCAAAAAAAATAACAAATAAAAATATACATAAAATGACATCTAACATATATTGGTATTTCACTGGTCTTTTTAAAATTTATGCAAGAACTATTAGAGATTTTTTTTTAATTTTAATTTTTTGTATAAAAATAAATTAAACATGTAAGATTTACAGAACCATTAGAAACGTTCTCGTTCTTTTAACACCAATCGGTATTACCACTACTATACTTCAAATTTATCGGCATAAATTTGACATCTTATTCTACGTATTGAGATAAAAAGTTTTTAGAAATCCAAGTGAATTTATAATTAATCAGACAAGAAAATATAGTTCCCAATAATACTCTTCCCCCCGCCCCCCCCCCCCCCCCCCTCTCGTGGGGCCCCCTTTTCCACTATTTCTCTCTCCCCTCCCCATATATATACATACAAACACTCATATATATATATATAGGCCTATATATACCCACCTCATGGTTTTAATTTGTTTCTTTCCTCACCAAATTAAAGAGAAGTGGCTATTTTTACGTATGAATCCTTTAATTTCCACACCTTCAAGGTAATTTTCAATTGTTTTTCTAGTTCCTTTTTTTTTCTTTTTCAAATTAATACTTTACGTCCCAAACTGGATCCAAAATGCATTAGTTACATGTACCTTTCAAATTATATAGTAAATTAAGAAATTTTTGTTATTAATGGAATGTACAAAAACTCCATTAATAATATTTTTTGGTTTGAGATGACTTAGCGTATATAATAAATGGAGTTGGAGAGAGATCACCAGTGGTGTGAACATCGTAGTGGGGCCAGGGGCATGCAAGCCAGTCTTGAGAGAGGATAGAATCGATCCAGAATGCAGTTATGCATTAGTTGCATGTACTTTTCAAATTATAGTAAATTAAGAAATATTTGCTATTAATGGAATGTACAAAACTTCGTTGACGATATTTTTTTGTTTGAGATGGTCGACTTGGCGTATATAGTAAATGGAGTTGGAGAGAGATCACTGATGATGTGAAGATCGTAGCGGGGCCAAGGGCAAAGCCACTCTTGAGAGAGGACAAGCAAGAGGATTACCTATTTCTACGCATACATATATATATATATATATATATAAATCCTCTAATTTCCACACCTTCAAGTTAATCTTCAATTGTTTTCTAGTTCTTTTTTTATCTTTTCAAATTAATACTTTACGTCCCAAACTCGATCAAGAATGCATTAGTTGCATGTACTTTTCAAATTATATATTAAATTAAGAAATATTTGTTATTAATGGAATATACAAAACTTCGTTAATTAATGATATATATATATTTTTGTTTGAAATGACTTGGCGTATATTGTAAATGGAGTTGGAAAGAGATCACTGGTGATGTGAAGATTCTAGTGGGGCCAAGGGTAGAGCCAGTCTTGAAAGAGGACATGCAAGGCGACATTCCGAGGCATAAAAATTAAGAGGGACACAATTATTTTATTTTATGTATATATATTTAAAAAAAATAAAAATGCTTCCCAATTAATAATGCAACTTCAAGAAAAAAAATTAGGTTTCTAAAAATCTAACTGCGTGGAGGGAAACGCCATTTTCAACTCTTCTCCGATTCTTTCGTATCATATTCATTCTCAATCTTCTCATCCTATAAGAGGAATTTAGAGGGTGCCGATATCTTTTCCTTCATTCGTATTGATTTCAAAACAATAAGAAAAAAATAGATATTTAATTGTAATATTTTTTGCCATCGTAATGTATTTTTAATGGTATGTAAAATCTTATCATTGAAGTAAAACTAGTTTATTTTTTTAATATAAAAAATAATATATTTATCTATATGATATTATCTTTTAAAATTTTACCCATAATCTTAAAATTGTCAGGACTAGCTCTGGCCGAGGTGTTTTCTAAATTGTTTGTTTTTCATTTGTAATTTGGACAAGTGAAAATATTTTTGGAGGATAATATAATTAATAAATTTATGTACATATTCAATGATAATCATGAATGCGTTTGATAAAATAATAATTGATGGTTAAATTTTTATTATTTATTTAGTAAATTATTAAAGCTATCCGTCTTTTTCACAATAATCATTTTTACCCAATTACTTAAACTGTGAGATTCACTATTTTAATTGTCCATACATTAATCCAGTTTCAAAAAAAATATAGGAGAGAGACTTTCTAATTAAATTTGATAAATCCACTTATCGTTTTTTTCTACCAATAGAATCAACAATGGGAACTCAAACATTTTTTTGCTCAACAACTTAGAAAAATACACTCAGTTACGGTGCGACACAGGTTTTTTTTTTTTTTTTTTTTTTTTTTAATATTTTCATAAAATTTTAAATTATAATAATTTTTAATATTATAAATGAATTTTAATAAAAATTACATAGTTTAAATCTACTCATCAAAATTTATAAAATAAGATTTATAAAATTATATATAAAAAAAAAAAGAAAAGAAAAAAATTATGAAAATATACATAAAATGACATCTAAAAATCTAACATGTATGGGTAGTTTATTAGTCTTTTCAAAATTTGCACAAGTGTTTATAAAAATACTATTACAACATTTTTTTTAAAGCTTTAATTTTTGTAACCATTAGAGATGTTCTCGTTCTTTTAATACCAATCGGTATTACCACTACTACAAAATTATTATTGGCATAAAATTGACATCTTTATAGTCATATATATACTTTTTTCATTTTGATTTCCAAATAGTACTTTTCACCTTGATACATACAATAAAATATTTTTACATAAATTTATAATTAATCATACCAAAAAATATGGTTCCCAACAATACTCGATTTCCCTCCTTCTTAACACCCCCCCCCCCCCCCCCCCCCCGGTCTCTCCCCTCCCTATATATACTCACACACTTGTATAGGCCTATATATAATATTCCATACCAACCTCATGGTTTTAATTTGCTTCTTTCCTATATATCAACTTTGACACTCTCCAAATTAAAGAGAATTAGATATTTCTACATATACATCTTTTGCACACCTTCAAGGTAATCTTTGATCAATTATTTTCTAGTTCCTTTTTTTTTTTCTCTTCAAATTAATACTCTACATCCCAAACTCGATGCAAAATGCGCCAGTTGCATGTACTTACTTAATAATGTCCAAGACATCAATATTGTAGTTGAGATTGAATTCAGCTTCTACAATCAATAGTTATGTGGAAGCTAAAGATTGCGGATGGACATGATCCGTGGCTTACAACGACTAACAATCACGTGGGACGACAACATTGGGAGTTCGATCCTGAAGAGGGAACGCCTGAAGAACGAGCTCGTGTTGAAAAGCTTCGTGATGTCTTCAAGAAGAATCGGTTTCAAATCAAACAAAGTTCTGATTTACTCATGCGCATCCAGGTTACATTATATATCTCATTTTTTCTCTTATTCGGAATTAATTTTATACATTCAAAGCTAATTAGGATACATAAAATGATCAATACCTTTATATAGTTCATCCTCAATAAAACATATATAGTCACAAGAATTCTTTAGGTAATTAAACGAGTAAAAATGAAGTGTCTAGTTGCCAAAAATACATATATATATATATATATATAAATAAGTGAGCCAGTTCTCTTTATATTCAACAAAAATAAAAATTATTAAAATATGATAACCCGATTCGACTTGTAGCTCACATAGTATTATTACTCACTTTTCACAATACATACATTATATATAGTAAGTATGGTTCAAATTCGGTTTCTTTGACAATTCCAAATCTATTTTGAGAGATGGTTGGATACAGAAGGGCTATCTTCAGTTGTATAGCTCAATTACGTTTGTTACAAAAATCCACTATAATAGTTGAATAGATTTTACAAAAATTAAAAAAGAAAAGAAAAGGGAGCAAAATACAATTAGAGTTCGTAATAAAGTACATACCTCAACTTATTTTTCAACTTTCTACCCAAATAAAATATTTTTCTTATTAATTTTCGTATTCTTATCAAACAAAGCATATTATATATATATATATATATATATATATTCTGGTTAGCTAATATTTCTTATGTTTGCTATTATATTGATGTAGTACGTTTATATATGCATACAAATAATTCGATTGTATGGCATCTACTTTCAGTCAGGCTATTTGATTGGGGGTTCGTATGCAAAATAATTTGGATAAAGCATGATAACTTTTTCTTTTTTCTTTTTCCATTTTTGGGTGGTAATCACATTTTACGATATCCTCTCTCTATTAAGTTTTGAGAGAAAATTAAAATTTAAATAAATTTAATAAATGAATTCCATGCATGCAAACCATTTTAATATTTAAATAAAAAATTTACTCTAAGCCCAAAAGGATTATAAAGACACGTTTTGTCCACTCTTCTCAACTAAATAAATAAATCTAAAAAATCTGAATTATCTAAAAAATGTTGTCCACTATCTCTCTCAAAAGCTTAATAATATAAAAAGAAAAACTATAATATCATCATGCTTAATATCCTCCTTCATGTACAATCACATACTTACACATAAATAAAAAACATATTAAAACAAAATTTACATATGGGGATGGAGATATCAATGCTTTAATCTTGAATCTCCCCCACAATCAAACTCTGAATCTATGTTAGAAATCATATGTCCCAAAAGTATAAGTTCTCACAACCCGTATATATATATATATATCTTCCAAATCAGTAATGTAATACCGAGGTTCTTGGTTTATACATGGATTCAAATATTCAATAATTTTAAATGATAACTTGGCTAATCATTTTTTAAGAGGATCCGGATTGTTACATAAGTTATTGGAAGAAGAATCATAATGAATATCATGTTATCATAAACGACTTTTAGAAGTTACTTCATTTAAACATCGTAGTGGACCTTTTTTTTTATTATTCTATTTTAAACAAAGTTTATTAGAAGATTTACAACAAATTAGAGTAGATCACTGAATTAAATTGGATTGTAAGGGGGACTTACAAACATGGGCCAAGGATTTTAGATTATATATAGAGGACAATATTAGAATTGTCCATGCATGCAATTAAGGGAGTTATATTTGAACATGCATGAAAATAATCATGATCAATCTCATATTCTATACCCATTTTAGACTTAATTGGATTTGAAAACTTCTATTAATATAGATTTAATTATGTAAGAGATCGAAGACAAAACATCCATTTTGATCGAATTAACCTTAAATATTTTATATAAGTCAATGTATTGTTTCAATTATATATTTATCTAATAGTGTAGAGTACATATTAGACCATTAGTTTTTTAAACTGGACTTTTTTAATCCAACTTGATAGGTTTTAGAGATTCTTAAATTGTATGGGAATTGTTTATATATTAACATGCATTTTATTTCAAAACTTCTTTTTAAATTTTGTAGAATTTCCTCATTAGATGTTTTAATTTCATTTGCTAGTATATAGTACAATATGCCAACATAAAAGAAAAAAAAAGGTTTGACGTGGAAACTATTAACTCACAGCTTAACAAGGAGAACCTATCATGTGGGGCTGGGCCAATCGCACCGGCGATTAAATTGGAAGAAACAGAGGAGGTCACGGTGGAAGCAGTGACAAGTACATTGAGAAGGGGCATCGGCTTCTATTCCACAATTCAGGCCCATGATGGCCACTGGCCTGCTGAATCTGCCGGCCCTTTGTTCTTTCTTCCTCCCCTGGTGAGTTTTTTTTTTTTGGGCTATAAATTCCCCTGATACGAGAATTGAACTTACAAACTCCTAACTAAGAGATGAGGACCGATGTTACTTGAATTAAAATTATTAAACTTTCATTCTTAAATTTTGATTCTCATGATAAAATTCTAAAATTCCCTGCCTAGGTGCTAGGCAGTGGCCTGTTGCTGGCAGGATGGCTATTCAATAGGACTTAGGAGTTTTTCCCTCATTTTTATTTGAAAATTATTCTTTCTCATGCTTAAATGTTGAGAAATATTCTATTAATGAAAACTTAATGTCGTATTAAGTACGTAGTAAAGTTAGATTTTTGTAATGAAATACTGTTTAAATATAGCCGCACAGATGCTAGGTCCCTCGTACAGTAAGACTTTTGTCTAACTCTTTTTAGAACATTGGTCATTATATGGAATGAGAGGAGTTAATTTGGCAGCATATTAACAGTGTTATGCAAAACACCAAAGAATTAATGAAATTTCAAATGCTACATTGTGCAGGTAATAGCTCTGTATATAACAGGAGCAGTCAATGCAATTCTGTCACCTGAACATCAGAAGGAGATTATACGCTACATATACAATCATCAGGTAATTCAACTTCAAACATTAAATGATTATTTAATTCATTAAATATAAGAGTCCGATTCTTAATTGATTTTTTTCTATCTGTTTACTTGGACTTGCAGAATGGTGATGGAGGTTGGGGAATACATATAGAAGGTCACAGTACTGTATTTGGGTCGTGCCTTAGCTACGTTGCCTTAAGGTTGTTAGGTGAAGGACCTGATGATGGTGAGGACAGAGCAGTGGCTAGAGGCCGTAAATGGATACTTGACCATGGTGGTGCAATTGGAATTCCATCCTGGGGAAAATTTTGGCTTACGGTATCATCTGTTAAAAATTTAGTAGATTCAGTCAGTTTTTGCTGTCCAATATAATGAATTTCAAATGGCAATTAAAAGTTAGATTTGACCAACCATTAGTCCTCTATTCAAATCCAACCCACATCTCAAAATACAAAAATAAACTCATATAGCGTCTATTGTGCAATAATTTGTATCATCTTCATATAAAAACAAGACGTGTTGCATATTGAAAATTTAATGATATATAATTGGATTGAGATATGGGACGATGGCCTAGTTCTAGAGTGGTTATGTCTCCATCAACATAGTTAGGGTTCAAGTCTTGTCCCTTCTTCCTACCCCTCCTCCAGTTGAACCCAAAAGAAAAAAGATATATAATTGGATTGGCCATCTTTTCGTTCAGGAAACACCAAAGAGACTATTAATCTAATTTAATCAAATTTTCAAAACACAATATATATAATCCAATCCAGATATATATCCAATTACATCTTGTGAATGTCCCACATTTAGGCTATGTTTGGTCTGTTGAAAACACAATGTAATGCCTACTGCTTTTAATGTGAAGAGTTTTACATGCAATGAAATGTTATATGACTGCTGGGTTGGTATCAAAAATAATGGAAATCAATAGCATTACTTACTGGTATGTATGTCGTTTTTCGTGAAGATGAGGAAAACAGTGCAAAACTAAATCAGTATTTTCTCTTACAACACCAACCAAACACATTGTCTTATCGACTTATTTTTTCCTTGCAAACATAAGTCCCTCGCAGTATTTACACGTAATTAAACGCATCCTTAGTTTCTCCGACATCTCATTGCATATACGACGTGTCTTGTTTTGTCGTCATTTGTGACTCTATTGTACTACCATTCTAAAAGAGATGGGTCACACAAGGCATAAACTAAATAGATATGTATTATCTTGTACAGGTTCTTGGAGTATACGAATGGGGAGGCAACAATCCAATGCCCCCGAGTTCTGGCTACTTCCTAAAATCTTTCCCATCCATCCAGGTTCAGAAAGAATGCTTTCTTTTCTTTATATTGTTTTTAGACCATAATCTGTCAAAATAATTATTTATTTGTGAAATGGTAATGGATTGCATAGTCAAAAAAATTCTTTTACGAGTTGTGTATTGTTCAATAAGTTAAAATCTGGACTGTCATCATTTCACCATTTGCATTGCAGGAAAATTCTTGTGCTACTGTAGATTAGTTTACATGCCAATGTCATACTTATATGGCAAGAGATTTGTCGGAAAAATAGATGTATTGATTCTATCTCTACGACAAGAGCTTTACACTGAACCTTATCATACAATAAATTGGAATCAAATGCGAAACAATTGTGCAAAGGTTTGCTACTGCTTAATTTAGTCCTCATAACACACACTTTTTGACTATTGTAAATCTAAAAAATACCATTAACTTCAAATTAACTCTACATAGCATATCTTTTATGATTGTCACACGATTTTTTTTTGGAAAATTACACATTTTTCAGGAGGATCTCTATTACCCACATCCTTTAGTACAAGATATGGTTTGGGGCTTCCTTCACAATGTTACTGAACCTATTTTGAGCTGTTGGCCCTTTTCGAAATTGAGAGGAAAGGCATTAAAAGTTGCAATGGAACATGTACATTACGAAGACGAGAGCAGCAGATACCTTTGCATTGGATGTGTAGAAAAAGTACCATTTTATATCATTAATCTTTATAACGTACTCCCTTTGTCCCAAATTATGAGTCTCACTTTGACTGGGGTACTTTTTAAAGATATTACAAATTTCAACCTAATCAATGATTGCAAACAAAACTTGTTTGGTGCAGTGTGGTGTGGTGTGATGAGATTCATTACATAGATTACATCCAAAAAAGGGAAGTGGCCTCTTAAATAGGGACATCCCACAAAGGAATATTGGACTGTTGGTTTGAGATTGAGGGAGTATTAAAGAAAATGTTAATGTTAAAATAACAATATAGAATTTTAAGGATTTAATTGCTTGATTACAGGTGTTATGTTTGCTTGCAACATGGGTGGAGGATCCGAACTCAGAAGCTTACAAGCGTCATCTTGCTCGAATCCCCGATTACCTTTGGATAGCCGAAGACGGCATGAAAATGCAGGTAATTAAGAGTCCGTGTTTGACTTTCATGCATTTTTAAGAATCCACCAAGTTCAACATAAAGAATGGTTAGATTAACAAAACCTGTAAACTATCGTGAGATTTGGTACATTGATTATGTTCAAAAAATGAAAGTAGATTCTCGGGACATCTCAAAAGAATACTTGACTCTTAATTTGGGAAGGAGAAGTAATTGGAAACTCATTAGCTAAAGCATAGACAATTCTTGACACTTTGTTGTCTATATCTATTACTTGTCCAACTTAATGAACAAAAGATCTATGATGCATGGACACTCTCTCGGAGGGCGCGTATCCTGCCCGACACGTGTCGGACATGCGAGGACATGCTGGGACACGCGAGGGACACGCGTGTTGGAGAGTGTCCCATTGTTTAATAAAATTTTTTTACAACGACACACTGGGGACACGCTGAGGACACGTTGGGGACACATAAAAAGGGGTGAATATAAAAAAAAAACTAAAAATATGGGGTGAAAATAATAATAATACAATTTAAAAATAAAATAAGTGTAACAAATATCATTTCTCTCTTTAACCCATAAAACCTAGCCCCATTTGCCATTTCCCAGCCACCATCGAAAGAAAACCCTAGCCCCAGCCATCGACGATTGCTCAGCCCCAACCCGAGGCCTACACAATAGGAGATAGTAAGTATTGGGATATTGCCGGTGATACTTTTGACACACTTGAAGAAGTTGGAGAACTTCAAATGGCATCTCTCTCTCTTGATGGGCCGGAGTTGGAGTTGGTGTTGGGCATGAAGTTCAAAATGTTGAGGCGGTTAATGTTGAGTTGAATGAGTGATTGTTATTTTTATATTCTCCTTTTGGTTTTTATTATTCTATAAAACAACTTAGTTTATGTAATTATGTATTTTTTGTATGCTTTAATTATGGAACAATCTTTTTGATGCTTTAATTATGGAACAATGTAGTGATCATGTTTTGAATATTTGCCATTTGGGCTATTAATGCAATCTATTTTCATTTGATGGAATTCTTAAATATTTATAATGTTTATTGCAAATAATTAATTAATTAAGAACGTGTCCCCCTATGTGTCGTGTCCTACATTTTGGAAAAATTGCGTGTCGCGTGTCGCGTGTCGTGTCGAAACACGTATCGTGTGTCGCGTCCGTGCTTCATAGCAAAAGATATACTCCCTCCATCCCTACGACTCACTAATAACTATCACACTTAGAATCTGATTACAACATAATTAACAAACAAGAAGAAAACTTATTTACTTTCATGGCATATGGTGTACTGACAATATCTCAAAAGGGTAAGTGGACTCTCTTCATTTAGAACGTGCTAAAAAGGAAATTTGGACTCTTGAATTCCCAAAGAGACCGTAATATGATTAAAGCAGCCTATTTTCTGATCTTTATTAATCTAAAATATTCTATCATCATTTTAAATATGTGCACAATGCAAATTGACAATGATAGCATTAATAGCCATCATTTAATTAGACCTATTCACATTAAATCATGTTTTAAGCATGTGAACTGATGCTGAATGCTTTTTGATATGCAGAGTTTTGGATGTCAATTGTGGGATGTAGCCCTTTCTGTTCAAGCAATCTTATCAAGTAATCTCTTGTAGAAGAATATGGTTCAACTCTTCAGAAGGCACACGACTTTTTAAAAGCCTCACAGGTTCATTTTCAACACCAAATTCATTAGGGGCCTTTCAATATAATATAAAGTAACATCTAATCACATATTCGAATTTCCCTTAAGGTCCAAAATAATCCTCCTGGAAATTTCAGCAAAATGTATAGACACACTTCTAAAGGTTCATGGACATTCTCAATGCAAGACCACGGTTGGCAAGTCTCTGACTGTACAGCTGAAGGGTTGAAGGTAACTTCTAAAGACAAAGATATTTGCATATTAAAATGAGCTCAATACCCTTTCTTTTTTCTTTCTAATTTACATATTGACATGTTTTTCTCATTTGACAGGCTTCGCTTTTGCTCTCACAAATTCAACCAGAACTTGTTGGGGAGAAAATTGATGCAGAGCGCCTATACGATGCTGTCAATGTTATTCTTTCCTTACAAGTATTAATCGAATTCATTATTATTCTAAAATACATAATTCCTAGCAAATGTTAATTTCTAATCGCTATCTTATTATCTGTTAATAAAGAAAATGTAGCTGGTTTTATTTTGGGTTAATGTTAACATTGTTCTTTTGTTCAATGACAAGAGTGAGAATGGTGGGTTTCCAGCCTGGGAACCACAGAGGGCATATTATTGGATAGAGGTAATTTATATATTCGGTATTTTTATACATTCTTTAAATTGTTATGTTTGCATTAGTATGCTAGTCTATATATATAAATATATAATAATCTAGTTGGATTTTTGTTTCACTATGAATTTCAGAAGTTCAACCCTACAGAGTTCTTCGAAGATGTTCTTATTGAAAGAGAGTAAGATTAATGACCATATATAACTCTTTTGTGCTAGTATTCATTATGTTTTATTTTATTTGCCTAGACACTTGAGAGTTTCATTGTTATAGGTATGTGGAATGTACTTCATCAGCAATCCAGGCTTTAGCACTCTTTAAAAAACTACACCCTGGACACCGAAGAAAGGAAATTGAATCTTGTATCACGAGAGCAGTACAATACATTGAAGACACACAAAAACCGGATGGTTCATGGTATATTTTTAGCTAATCCTAATTACTTTGCTTTCCGGTATATGTGTACCCGTGTTTTGGATCTAGGACAAATGGACAATCATTTTCCCCTTGCGTTTTCCTTTATATTTCTTGAGATCCAAAACTAAGATCAAGGTCAATTACATGAGTTTCCAATTTCGTGTACGATATAAATTGAGATCAAATGGTGATTGGTTGAGGTTTAACACATTATATATAGGTATGGTTGCTGGGGAATTTGCTTCACCTACGGTGCGTGGTTTGCAGTGGAAGGGCTTGTGGCTTATGGGAGGAATATACACAATAGTCCCACACTGCGTAAAGCTTGCGAATATTTGCTATCAAAGCAACTACCTGGTGGTGGTTGGGGAGAGAGTTATCTTTCAAGCTCGAATAAGGTAGGAATCATTGTGTTCCCTTTGTAAGTTATAAGTGCGTAGAAATTTAAAACAAAAACGAAGGTTGTGTTTGAGTGCGTGCATAGCGAATACTCTATTTCCATGGATTTGTTCAGCTTGGCAAAATTTTTGTGAAAATGGCCTTAATTTCAACTATATCTTTCTATGCCCCCCCCCCCCCCCCCCCCCACCCCCCCCCCCCCCACCCCATAAGAAAGAAAAAAAAATCTATATCTTTCTGGAAAAAATGGAGGAAAAAAAAATTTAGCCTTCGATAATTCTATAAGGACATACACATCTAACATAGAAGACTAATTTATCTAGTGTGGCTACCATGTATTGATTAAAATGTAGGGTCTATATGAAATTCACCCTTATCACAATATATTGTACCCAAAAATTAATTGCCAGTATGTCAGACAAATATGTCCTTATAGATAGAACGACTCTTTAGCCTTAAATGGTGTTTGTTGAAGGATGATACATTTAGTAAAAGGATGTTATATGCTTGGAAGGAAAATTCTAGGGGGAAAAGTAGTTTTTGGAAGATAATGCACATTGGACTTGTACCACGGAATTTGATTATTTGAAAATGATGGCAATCAAACATTCCGTTAGATTCGATGTTACACTCATTATTCAACTTGGATTTAGGTTAAACTGAGAATCGAACCACAAAAAACCATTACTTAGATTTTGAAACCATAACCAACCCATTAGCGAAAAAACAGAACTCTAATATAACGCACAAGCATTTGTTTAGTTGGGTGACACTCAGCAACATATGAAAGACTAAAGCCTCCATCTCCCATTACATATTTGTGGAATTCTGAGTTCAGTTTTACTGGCTATATGAAAAATGATTGAATTTCATGGAATTGTTTACATGGAAAAGTTCTCAGGAAAAACAAAATCTCAAAATAAGTGTAGTTTTTAAATTAACATGGAAAATGAGAAAATTATGTGAAAATAATTGTACCATGAAAATTCATTTTATGGAAAACTGTGCTATCAGTCACTATCAAAGATGGGAAATTTGAGATTTGGAGTATTTAATGTAGAAAATAGAAAAGAGCAACAATCAAACACACCCATAATATTTTATTTTCGTTTATTGATGTGGTCACTTCTTGCAACAGGTATATACAAATATAGAAGGCAACTTGTCAAATTTGGTACAAACATCATGGGCTCTAATCTCTCTCATTAAGGCTGGACAGGTTATTATGGTTGTTTTATATAAACATGAACATATAACAAGTGATTAATGTGAAAATTTTACATTAACAAGGGGATTGCCTTGCTGTCAAAAAGAATTGTGTTCATTGTGCATGCACTTTCAAATATACTTACACCAAATGTTTTGGTTGCTTAATTCTTAATTATTATATTAGGTGGACATTGATCCAACACCTATACATCGCGGATTAAGAGTATTAATTAATTCTCAATGGAAGATGGAGATTTCCCTCAACAGGTAATTATGAATTATACTGCCTTTATATTGTTGGTAAGCAAATGCTATTGCCAAGATAAGTTCACCTTACCTAAAGCAGATATTGTGTTGAATGATTATATCCTGATTTTAACATAATCAGTGTTCAATGACGCGACTTATTTTGTATTATGTTATATTTTTATTCATTGATTTATTATGACACAAAAAAGTAATGAGACTATTAGTTTGAGATATCCCTAAAAGAAAAAGAAGACTGTCAATTTAAGAAGAGAGAAAGAGAGCAAATAATGGTACCGACAAGAACCAATGTGGTTTGGTATAAAGTCATACTTTTTTTTATTTGTTTTTTAATATTCGGTTAGAGTTAATGTATAAATCTCAAGATACAAAATATTTTTCTTAATCAATCATAGATTAAGTTAAATTTAATACATATTTCTAATTTTTTATTATTTTCTTTTTCATTTATGATAGTAATGACTGTCTAATAATTTATCAACAACAGGGAATAACAGGGGTATTCATGAAGAATTGTAACTCACAACTATGCATCATATCGAAATATTTTTCCCATATGGGCCTTTGTGAATATCGTCGGCATGTATTGTTTTTGTAATTTAGTAAGGAGAATGTTATTGTTATCAACGATTCTTACCACCTATTCTTTACTAGGTACATTACATGGGTTCTACATTTATTTATTTTGTGAATGTACAAACTTGGTAATGCATGTGATAAAAAATAAGTGGTAGGAATACCCGTTAAGTGTAGTATTGCTCAATAGTAATGCATAATAAAAAATGTTGGATATCAAGTACTTATCTTATATATATAATATATACAAGCAAAATATAATAATCTTTTTCATTTTCTCTTTCAATGGTGTATTATAAAGACATGTGATGGTTGTATAAAATGAAATATTTAACTTGTAAATGTGATGCAAGTTTTTGCCCTTGTAAAATAGTATATTTATATGCACAATAAATCATTGATGATAGCCTAGAGAGCATTTTTAAAATTTCTTATCCAAGCATTTTTTTTTTATACAAGCAATGATGATCCGCATGGTTTTTATGAGAGAAGGTGGGATAAACCTGAATAAGGAATAAGGAAAAAATGTAGGCAATGTAAGATCTCTTGAGCCGTACATTTACTTAATTACTTGTACTCTTATCCGTGGTCCTAAAGTGAATCAACATGAAAAGTACATAGGTACTATTATCTACAAATAGATGTAATGCAAAGTCCATGGTGTACATTTTCTGGTTGTTAAAACTTCTGATGATGATCAACTCATTGCTAGTGAGATGATTGAACATTTGCATAAAATCTGGAGGAAACGAATCTCCAGGAAAATCAAACACCCTCAAATTCATCAAAATTACCTATTTTTCTCCTCGAAAAGATAAACCATAAAAAGCTTGGGCAACGTTTCACTTGCACAAACAATCAAGAAAGCCCTTCTCTCTCTAAATTGGACAGTTAAAATAGTTGCACAATGTTCATAAGCAAGCCTACATGCACAACCTCGTGTAGGGTCGTGTTCGTGTCCCTCATTTTTTCTTCTTATGTCAGGTCCCGTCAAGCAAAAAGACATTCCGTCCGAAAAAAAGGAATCCCCACACCTACCTATATATGTAACTATTTCTTGACAGTAAATAGTTAAAGGTGGTTGCGATTGTAATTTTCAAAGCTATTACACAAGTACAGACATTAGATGGCATGCCCAAGTCTACAAACAAAATACAGCAATAACATCTACCTACCAAAAGGAACATTACACCATCTAAGATCCTAAAGTCAGCTGCTAATTCTTCTTACGCAGCTTCACTATTTTTGCGACCTCTCTTTCTCTTAGCGTCTTTCTTAACGACAGCAGCAGGTGAAGTAAGTCTGCCAAATAGTGCTTGAGAAGATAGATTAGTGACTGCTTCAGTAGCCTTTGTCAGATTCGAGATCAGTATCACATCCTTCATCTTATCCATCACATCCTTCACTTCCTTATACTGTAACCGATCATTTAATTTCTTATCACATGAAACATAACTCTATAGATACACAAATTATATAATTTGTGCATTGCGTATTTATGTTTATATTAACAAATGTAACTGTCACCAAGGCAAGTCAGTTGAGATAATGAATGAAATATGACCAAGAACTAAAGAGGCGGAAGAAACATTCAAGATTATAATCAGTTAATCACCCGTTGAAGTTGAAACTCAAATCAAGTAATTTGTACGCATTCCATAAATTGACAATAAGTGCGCTTAAAAAGAGGCAGTGCAAAATAAATTATCGAAACAATTAACCTAAGATATATCTGATGAATAATGCGACTGATTTTTCCACAAGTCCCACGGCCATGTACTACCATATTAATCACTCACAATCAATTGCTTTCCACTAACCGTCTGAACATAAACTTGTATGCATATATTCCACACATCAAACATCACACATGTCCTCATTTCTAGGATTAATAACTCCATCAGCGCTTCCAAAAAAAAATGTCCATTATCTAACCTTTTGTGTGCTACCCCTTTAATTAGAAAAAAAAGGAAAAAAAAAAAAGATAGAAGCAAATATAGGTAACCAAAGTGGAGCCTATTTTGATTAAGAAAATGATTCACATCTCAAAATAATTTCAAGATTTGTATCTCAAATTAATCTCAAGTTCTCAAACATGTAGCAAATCCAAATCTTGAACGAGATAAGAGGTCAAGGTAACCATAAGTGATAACACCACACAGGAGTTATGGTACACATTTTGATAACTCGAGATGTGTAGAGCATTACTCATTTTGATTTAGAGAGGACGACCCCCTGGTCCAAGAACTGCAATTCCCGCACTATGCCTACCCACTAGAAAAAGTGATGAGAATCTCAAAAACATAAAAAAAAAATGCAGAAGTAAAATAGAACCTGACAATTAGTTAACAGATTTAAGACCCAATCCTACAGATATTGTACTACCAGGCAGAAAAGTCCGGCTGTTTTATAACACTGACTATACTAACAATCAATACGTGAACTAACTCAAGCAAAACGACAAATATTACCTATCAGTTACTTCAACTGCACAACAACTTGTATAAAATGTAAATAAATTGATACACAAATGGATGTATATAGACTACAAAGCATAGATGGGTGCGGGATTCAGGTGCGACACGATGCGAGTGCAGTGATTCGAAAAATCTCAAAAAGATAGGACAGTTGCAGCAGGCAATAAAGTAATAATTTGAAATATATTACACGATTCCATAATTTTTATATGCACTACGTTATATTGTGCACGCAATACATTCGTTGGCAGAGGATGATGAATGAAGTTATAATTTTCAATCTCCAAGTTTGGTGTACATTCAGGCCAAGAAAAATTAGGTAGAGAACATCAATATATCGAACTCTTTTTAATCCCATCCTCTTTAGCCAATAAATCCACTAGTCTTTCTCTGTAATGTCAACCAACCAACAAAATTTTTTTTTAGTCATAGTTTGACGTTAGCTTATAGATTTTGATATTTGGTTTGACATTTACCACTAATCCTAGTTGATGTTATGATTCTTCAAGAATCCGAGATGAATCCAACAAGAATCTTGGATATGCAATGGGGGGCAAAGTGGGGAAGAATCGGGTGAGAATCCAAATCGGATGCGATTTGGGTGTGTTGAATATTTCAAAGAATATGTGCTTCATAGTGTATATATATATGGATATGAGCTAGGCTCTAAAGAGGGTTCCCTCTCTTTACAGTAAAACGGGTGTCAATTTTGGAGGGGTAGATAGACGAACCTTTTTATGACAATTTGTGGAGATGATTTATATGATAGTAGATCACCTCCACCAAATTTCATCAAAAAAAATCAATCTAATTAATCTTCCAAATGGACATCCCTTCTTTTTGTTAAAGAAAGGAATAACTCTTTAGAGCCTAGCCATATATATTTCGCTAATAAATCGAAATACAAAATAAGAGAACTGAGATACTGGCATAAGTGAAGCAATACCGCCTCAAGTTTAGCAAGAGTTAATTCCAGCTTCTTAGTAAGTTGACAATTTTCATCAGTCAAGGCCTCAATCTGAAAATGATCAAGATTCATATAAGGAAAGAAAATATTTTGTAATGAACAATGACGAGACAATAATATGGCACCTAATATATAGTACCTTCTTTTGAGGCTCGATAAATAGGCTTTTGTATTTGGGGATAGCAGATGGGCCTCCACTCGAGACATGCCTTTTTGTCGCCTGTTCTGTGTTCTGTTGAAAGCAGCATAAGGTTCATTATCCTGAGTTGAAAATTATCCGATGAAAGAACTAAGGGCTCGTTATGTTCCAAGTTTTGTGCTTTCCCATAATGAAAAGCTAGTGATTTCATATATCAAATTTCTATTTTCAACAAAGAATTCGAGCAAGTATTTCAAACTCTTGATGTGAATTATGATTTTATGCAAACTCTTGAAGTGAATTACGAGTTTATGCAAACTTTCCAACTTAGAATTCCAGAAGCACAAAAACATGAACCACATAAGCGTTAAAGGTGTTGATCAAAGCTAGTACCATTGACTTCAATTCTTCTATAGTTTTAGGAAGGCGATCAATTTTATCTTCCAAGCTTTTCTCAGCTGGGATTGGATTGGGGGTAGATTCTTCAATATGAGGATCATCATCTTCTTTTTCACTTTCGACAAGATTTAGATGCTCAATAATGGGACCAATTTCTCAACTTTGTGCTGGCAGGATTAAATTCTGAAGAAGTATAGATCTCATAACAATCAAGCTTTTGTTCATTGATGCTTTCTTCCTCACAGATAAACTGACAGAGCTTTTACTAGTTTTAGGCACGGGTGGTTTCTCCATGCATCTCCACAGAAGTACTTGATTTTTCAGGCTATGGATAAAATAATGTGATTAGCAAAAAAATCCTATGATGGGAAATTCCATATCCTACTGTGTTAAAAGCTTTTTTCTCACAAAAAATGGCTCAAATTTCGAGTTTACGAAGCATTAAGCACATTTTGGATAAACAGAAATAAAAGCCTTAAACCGCAAAACACACGCAAATACAAAAAAAAGTGGATTGGCCATTACATTTTTTGGTACAGAAATAGATTAAAGAAAGTCCCAAGGCACTGAAGAACTCAGCAAGTATCCTTACGAAAGTTAACCCCTCTAACGGAAGCTGCCAAATAGATCAGAACATGGCCGCCAGCCGAGCAGTCCCATTGTTGGATTGTAATGCCCTTCCATGTTTTGGCTACAGCCACCAGGCCAGGGTTGGTTCAATCTTATCATCATGGAAGTTTAACGGCACTCTTGCCTGATTAGCTATGTTTAAAGACTCATAAAACCTAAGGGCTTGGCCTTGTGCTAAAGCACCTGCCTTTAATATTGCAAATCTAACATATCTACATAGCTGTGCATCTAATTATCTACCCCTCCCAAAAAAATAAATGAAAAAAAAAAGAAAGAATGAACGGCTTTAGATAATGTATTGAGGAACAAAATTACTGGAGGCTCTAAGCACACTACGAATACAGGAAAAAGCTACCGACGGTGTGAACCAAGAAGCACACAAATTGATCAAGGCTCACTTGACACAATGTTCTAACATAATTTTCGCATATTCTGTGCTTGATACAATGCAAAACTAAGAAATGAAATGCACTGAGAATTGATTGAATTTATAGACTGAATCGAAATTTCTGAACAGTGAGGGCGACAAGGCACCTCTGCGTGTGAACAGCCATGGAGTTTCATTCAGAGACACACCACTTAATAGACATAATTGGAAACTAAAAGGGGCACAAAGCACGATTCATTTTAACAGATCCAACAGCAGAATAATAGAATTTTAATATTTAGCAGGCCAAGCATTCAAGGCCATTTGGAGAATTCTGTAAGAATTTTGTCAAGAATATATATACATTCGGCCAGCCAAGCCACATGATGGTGCATCAATGGTGTGTTTACATTGGGCTTGGAACATGTTGACATGATCCAACTGGATCATAATTCCTAAATTCTTTGATGCAACTTACAAACTCAAATTTTATCGGGATAAATGTTGACATGTCGGGATACAAGGATTTCTCCAAATTTTAATGGAGTACACTGGGATCAACTTGTCATTCACCGCGTAATGATATTCCGTAAATGAATATACAATGCGTTAGATGTTAATCCCTTTGCAGTGGACATTGCATTACAATATGAACTCAGTCCACAAAATTTGTGAATTCTGCATCTATTATTATTTGAGAATATATAAAAAAAATTCCATACGCATTCATTATCAGATGAAACCGTGCTCTAGCACATACCAAGGAAAGAAAAAAAAAAAATATTAGTTAGTTATATATTGAAGAAAAAAAACCTATTCTAGCCTATTTCAGCCCACCCTCCCTCAAATCCTGAGTCATACATAGTTATTTGATGTGAGACTATAACAACTCTGAAAGCTAAGAGAATCCACAATAGCAAATTTAGTTGTATGGTAAAAAAAGAGATAAAATATATTTTGCGTGGCATTTTAAGAGAGAGAGCATAATAAAGAATTCATAAATTTTGTGGACTGTGTAATAAAGAAAAAGAGGAAGAGTGTGTAAAATTAGGAGAAACAATTTAGCGTCTAGACTTTGGCTTATAATAGTTTACTTAGTTGAACTCAAATTTACCCTGTATTAGGATAATGTTTATCCAACTCGCGTACTATTGTGGTCTTGCATGAGAATATGCGTCATCATTTAAATGCACATTTTGCTTTTGTTCTTTTTATATTTAAATTTTTTATCATCTGACCTCTTAACACATGTTAACACTACCTATTATCTACTGTGGATGTTCTAAGAAAAAAAAACCCTAAACCCCATTCACCCAGCCCATCCAATCTTCCACAACCCACATACATTACAAAGATACAAAGAAGGCATAATTTATCACATAAACATAATAAAGAATACCAAGAAAGAAGAGAAAAATGCAGGGAAAAAAAAACACACACACACACAGAAATCAAAACAGTAAAGTGAAGTGAAAAATGAGGGAAAGACAGAGGTGAGAGCATTAATTTAATTAATTACCAAGTGAGACATTATTGCTTCAAAGTTTGCCGCTTTTAGCGTTTCCCCCCTTTTCTTTCTTCTCCGCCAGGCCAAAATGAAAATGCTGGAATTTTGAAAACAAAAATTAGGATCCAGCGCATGAGACTGAACCCTTTTTAAAAAACGGGATTTAACTCATCTTCAATGTTTTTATGGTTTAATTTTTTTTCATGGGATTTATTTCGATGATTAAATAGATAGAGATGATTTCAGAATAAAAAAATGACTTCTAAAAATTTGCAACAAAAAATTTAAACCGGGAACGAATATAATAAAATTTTGATATAAATATTTATTTTTGTTTATTAAAATTTTATAAAATTATTTTCTGCATTTACCCGTTAAACTCTCAACATAAACCAATTCAAGGAAATTGAATCAAATGACCAAGTCCCAAAAAACGTTGTCTCTGCTATTGCAATTTTGTAAGCTACTTCAGACTTTGGCTCGAGTTGGGTTGGGTTGGGTGTACCATATTTTTGAATAATACTATTTTAAATACTACTATGCTATATTTTGAAAATATCTATAATAATTATAGAATAACTATATTATTATTTTAACGATAATACTATCCTAATTATATTATAATCTTCTTTTTCATAAAAAATTTGATTTATTTGTACGATGTTAAATAAGTTTATGAATTTCTCATAAATTATGCATGCAAAATAATCTAGTGTTGGCATAAATCCCTTTGAAATATATTTACAAGTACGTTTTTTAACCATTATAATATATTGAACAATAGTACAAAATACAAATTGTTTTTTAAAGTGTAACACTAATCATGTTCAAAAATATATAGGATTTCAATTTAAATCTTATTAAAAAGACAATGAAAGTATTAATGTTAAAAAGTAAATGGAGTATCAACGTTGAAAGGAGAGTAATAATGGTAATTATCAAAGTTTAATTTAAAAGAATCATAACTTCGTATAGCCATCTACATTATGTGGGAAATTAGCAAAAATAAAATAAAGATGGTACATGCAACTTAAACCTTAAAGTATTCAATGTTATAATGTTAACCCTAAAGTACAATTAGTAATGCAATATAACACTTATGTCCATATCAGAGTTAGAAAATACCAAATGGAGGCCGGCGTGATTGTTGAGTAGGCGTCAACGTGGCTCCTACATGACTAGGGCATAAATTTGGGTGGGCTAATTTTCCTCTATTTACATGATGCAGTGGATTGTATCTATATATATATATATGAAGAGTTACATATATATATATATTTTACATACATATACATAACTATTTTCACTCCAATAAAAGATAAACTAACAAATAAGGATGCAATATTGTGCAATTGCATGTTGCCAACAGTTGTGAGAACTTCGTGGACCAATTCCAATCTATGAAGAAGATTAAGGGACTATCAATTATTTGGGGTAAAAATAAAAGAAATGCATTTTATTTATGTCCATGTTTGGAATTTCCCTATTTTTGTTTGAAAGTTAGACAAAAGCAGAGGGAATTTCTCCATATATGTAGCTATTCTTACATATATATATATACACAATCCACTGATTGTGTAAATGGAGGGAAATTAGCTCGCTCAAATTTCTGCCCTAGCCACGTAAGAGCCACATCGACACTTACTCAGTAGCCACGCCAACCTCCATTTGGTGTTTTCTAACTGTGATAGATAAAAGGGCTATATTTTATTACTAATTGTACTTTAAGGTTTACAACATTTAATACATTAAGGTTTACGTTTCATGTATCCCCAAATTTCAAGAATTTTTTGGCTAATTTCCCCCATTATGTAGAACTAGATTACTCTGCACACACAATGCGTGTCAGACTTGAATAGTTATAGTTTAAACAAAAAGCTTTAACAATTATGACAGATAGCCTAGTGACTAAGTATGCTCGACTGCTCGTATACTGCTTAGAGGTTAAATTTCGATCCCTATTGCAAAAACTTTTTTTTGTAAATACAAATTCTCAAACCCTATAACTTCACCCACAATAAATAACTAAAATTATATTCTATTTTTAAACAATTATGTTGCCAAAACACACACAACCAATTCACAAAACATTCATTCATAATGCCACCTTTGATGTATTGTTGCAACGACTTTCCTCTGTATGCAGTAAAAAAAATTATCATTTTGTCTTAAAATTTTAATTAAAATAAAAGGTTTAATTGTCTTAAATAAGAGTCTCTTTAATTAGTTTCGTTTGAAATAAACCTTTAAAAGTCAACCAGGGATGTTGGAACAATGAATATTTT